>VNJO01011858.1:0-19324 GCA_008042535.1 Drosophila tani | reverse complement strand
GGAAAAGCAAAACGTCATCATGCGGTTATGTTTTATCATTAAAACAAAAAACTAATTTATATTCATGAAGATAAGTAAATAAGATATAAATTAGATTAGAGATCATACAAAACCTTTTCAAAAAGTAAAGAGTGTAAAGAAGCATCCGGCACAAAGGACCTAAAATCTGGTCGCGGTGCAACAAGGCCCATGTAATAATAAAGAAGCATATCGTTTTTTTATTTTTTAATTTCTCTGACAAGAGGTTCTTACAATAATAAGTTTCAGTGTATCTTAAAGGTAAAGCTATAGATGGTTTACGAAGTCAAAGGGCCTAAAAAAATCAGAATGTTTACCTCAACTGTTTCATCTGTTATTGTTCAGTGTTGGAAAACCAAATATAACACAAACACTCGGCCTCTGCCTGTCTCTCTCTCTCTGCACGCTCTCTCTCTCTCTCTGCCCACTGTCTCTTTTCCTCCCCATGTATCGATTAAGTTACGATAAATCACTCTGTGCAGTAAAAAAAGAGCCCCATTTATATCGATACATAAATTAATGTTAATTTCCACCATTACGTAAACAAATTTTTCGGTTTATTTTGGTTCATTTTCCATTCCTTTTCGGTTCTTTGTGTTTTTGCGTTTTGTGTGTAAATGTGTTTTATTAGCCTCCCCCTTTACGCCGTCAAAAGAAAACTTGCCACAACAAACAGCATAAGCATTTCGACTAGATAAATTCCAACATTGATATATTATATATTTGCAACTTGGCGCTGAAATCAAATAATCGCAAATAATCGATCGCAAACTGGTTCAATAAATACCATAAACGGGAAAGAAACACACATAATATAAGCCATATAATCCACATATAGCATTTGTACTTATTATTAGAGAGTACATATTGATGATCGTTTTTGGTTTCACCATTCTTGCGTTTTTGCGTTGGATTTCAAATTCGATTTTATGATTTTCGAATCGATTGTAGTGGTTAAAGAGCAAGATTTTTGAGGCTAGAGTTGATTGTAATGGTATTTAAACTCTTAAACGGCATTGCAAATCGAAAAGTAATTAGAAAATAATCGATAAATCGGAAGGCGATGCCATTACAATCTCTGGCCATGACAAAAATCGATTAATCGTTGACCAACACTACTTCCTAGACTAGTTAGTAAGTTCATTGTGTGACCCCCTTTGAAATCCTGAACCGAACCTGAACCTCTTTACCAACGTTCGATTCTCGTTGCGGGGAGCAGAACTGAGAGACGAGCAGATTCAGATCGGGGACTCGCCAATTATCTACTTCGGCGATCCCAATGTGAACGTGGGCCAGCCCTTCTCGATCATCTGCATATTCCCGATCACCGAGCATATCCACTGGCTCAGGGACGGCGAGTCGCTAAAGCGCCACAATATGCGGCACGCCCACGACGACCATGCCTACGAGTTCGACGAGAAACCTATTGAGGGTGAGTATGCCCGCGTTCGGCCACCTCTGATCTCCCTGATCTCTGATCTGGATCTCTGTGTTATCCTTCGGCTAAAAGGTGACAACCACAGGATGGAGGCCACCCTGAGCGTGAAGCAGGCCCTCAAGGTGCACGAGGGTAGCTATCGGTGCAACCACCGGCACGACAAGGCGTTCATGCTGCACGTGCACGATCCCATGGATCCCACCGAGTCTGGCTATCAAACAATCGACGAGCTCACGCCCAACTCGGCGGAAGAGCTATTCAAGCTCAATTTTCCCCACAAGCAGCACAAGTCGCACTTTGGCTACGTGAACACCTCGTCCAGTGCCATGCCCTGGCATCCATCGGCGGGAGGAGGTGGCGGCGGCGGTATGATCCACCGCGTCGACACACCGCCAGATATCCCACCGCCGCGCTTCAGCCTGTACGAGGAGGAGCACACTGTGGCGCCGCCGGAGCGACCCACCATACTGTACAATCAGTCGTACAATCCCACTGCCACCGCCACAGCCAGCGCCACTGCCACTGCCACGGAAGCGGGCCTGCTCCTGACCACGGCGCACCACCATGCCCACCACCAGCAGCAGCTGCAGCAGCAGGCGCAGCACACGCTGAACGCCTTCCAGCTGCAGCCGCCACCGCGGCCAATTACGAACGCGAGTCCCGGCCAGAACGAGAGGTACCAGACGCATGCACCGCACTATGTCCCCCCAGTAATGGGCGGCGGCGGTGGTAGTGGTAGTAGTGGTGCCACAACAGCCCGGGGCGAACAGCAGACCACAACTTCAGCGGCCACCAGCACAATTTCAATGATGATGGCTGGAGGTGGTCACGGACATGGACATGGGCATGGGCATGGACATGGAGGTGTAGGAGGTGCCCATATGGGTGGTGGTGCTGCTACTGCTGCCGGCGGCGGAGGTGGCGGCCACATGATGATGGGTGGTCAAGTGCATCTGCAGCACCAGACGCTCTTGCCTGACAAGAAGGGTGAGCCACATATACACACACACACAAACACACACCGAACACACTCAACACACACCCATGAAACACTCGCTCACACACACACACACACACCACTTACCAAAGTTCAACTCGTAACTTGCCCACTTTGTTGTTGTTCGTTTTTGGCTTTTATCTCGCTCGCGCCTCTCGAAATCGCCATTGTAATCGTTATCGTTATACAGAGACTGCAGCCTTGCTCCCATTTTCAATTCGTTCGATTGCTGTTATCGATAGTTTAGTCAATATTTGACTTGATTAGTAAAGAGATGAGTTTTAGCGACCTTTAAGCATGTCTTTGCCTATTTTAAGAGTTTTTCTTGATCAATGTTTAACTTATTTGGTGCCTAAACAATTATTTTAAAACTGATAATATGAATTCATCGATACTTTGATCGATAACATGATTTAGCTTGACATTTTCATACATGTTAATTCTTTTCAAAAGTAATTTTAATGGTTAAAACCTTATTTAATGCAATAAAACATTTTGAATCGTCATATGTCATATCATTATTATTATTTAGTTTTTTACCTTATTTATTTTTTATATTTTCGTGCCATATTAAATTTAAAATGATAAAAAATCGATTCGATATTAAATATTACGTTTATATGCAAAGTAATCAATATTTAAGGACCATTTTCTACATTTTCTGAAAGCTGTTTTTAAAGCAAAAAGCCTCTCTTTTCATTTTTTAAATACCGATATTTTATAGAATCAAATGTAAAGTAAAATTAAAAAGCGATTTCAAATCGCCAGAAATGTGCGATAGTAAATCGTTCGAATTGAAAATGGGAACATGACGGAAAGTCATGGCTGCAATTGCAATTGTTTGTGTCACCTCACCCCAATCGCTGTCTCTTTCGAACTGCATTGACATCAGCGCACCTAAACCCCCCCTCTATCGCTCGCTCTCCTCATCAGCCCTCTCTCCCGCTTGCTCGAGTCGTCTCGTTCCATTGCATTAACCTCGCTAGTCTAATTTTGGTGTTGTAGGTTTTTTAAATTAAACGCCTAATCGTTCGATCTCTCTCGCTCCCGCTCTCAGTCTCAGTCAGACTTTGACAAGCTAGCTGTTGGCTTTCTCTCCCACACACACTCCCATTCACACCCACACATTCACATACGGTCACACCTTTAAGTTGAGCTTGAGTTGTTTGCTTGAACTTTTTCATCATTGCCGCTGCTTCTTCTTGTTCTTCTTTGTCTTTTGTGCGATTACCTTTTCTTGATTTCATTTGTTGTCCTATCTGTGTCTTTGTTTTCGTTTGCGTTTGCATTTGCCTTGCCTTGTGTTGCGTTTGTTGCCTTTGTTGTCTCCCCTTCCTTTTTGGCTTTGTTTCGTTGCTTTCTTTCGTTGTTTACTCTGATTGTTGAACACACAGCTGGCAGGTGCACAGCGCGGCGTCAATTTCGATTTCGATTTCGATTCAATTCCCATTTGATTGGCAGCCAGTTTTGCGATGACGCATAAGTTTACAATTGGCAGCGTTTGGCTTACGAGCTGATTATCAGCAGGTCGGCCGCCGGTCGGTGCCAGATAAGGCGAAAACAACACGCCACGTGATGAGTCGCTGATTTTCGCTCTGTCTTTTTCCCATCTTTTTCTTACTCTCTTTTTACTCTCTTTCCATCTGTATATTCTCTCGCTTCTCTGCTTGCGCTATCGACATATCGAGCCATCGATTAATTCGATATCTAACTGTATCCAACATATCGCATTGTGTAGCTTTACGTGTGTGTATATCGATAAAAATATGAATCTACCAAACTTTTGCTCTATTTTACCTTGCAGCTAACTTTACCAATAAATTAACTAAATTAATTAACTAACCATAAACTATATACACATACCAAAAAAAAAAAAATACCGATAATAAATAATCAATCCAGTAATCTCATTTCGTACGCAGCGTAAAATGAAGTTTATTTGATTTCAGTCCAAGTTTGAAAATAGTGCAAAAATGTGTTTTATACCGAGACCCAGAACAGAGGATGGAAATAATAAAATTCGAATTGACCAAATTGTATGCTCTTTTGTTTTATTTATACGTATTCTTTAGTTTTAGATTTAGTTTTAGTTTTAGTTTACTTTTACAAATATTATATACCTTCTTTTGCTCCACCTATGATTTGGTATTAGTGATTTGTGTGTTGCTAAATCATCATACTATCCTAAGCAATTTAGTCCAGTACTCGAAACCAAATCTCAAGCTCTCATCTCTCAGCAAAAAAACAAAAACTCAGAAATCTCTCTCGAAAAAGCTCCACCAAAAACCTCTCATACTTTAAGCTCGTTCTCAATTTATTCCTATAAGCATAAATATATATTTATCTCTATATACAAGTTATTAGATATTAACTTTGTTTAAGCAGTTCCTTTATGTAAACGTTTTCTCGTACCCAACATTATTAGAATGAATATACGACGTCCCAACCCCCTAGCAAATATTTGACTAATCTGTGTTCCCATCCATCTATACCATCTCCAGATAAGCTGGTGCCAAACTATGACAATGTCGAGCATCAAATGAAATTTTACGACATCAGAACGCCGCTGGTGCTCAGCTGCAACGTGAGAGACGCCGATCCGACGGCCCCACTTATATGGTAAGTCATTTCCAACACCCCGAAACCTTGTATTCCCAAAAATATATCCGGGGGATGTTGTTGCCAGTCCGTCGAGAGGGTGGCATGGGACGTCTGTGTCCCACATAGTTAGTAGTTATAAGAGCAATCATTTTAATACGGCACAGCTAAGCACTTTTGCTTAATTATGTTGGCCTGACTGCCTAACTGACTGCCTGACTGACATAACCTGGGTGGCTAGAACAAGAGTGAAGGACCCCAGAAGGTCCCCAGGAACGAAGCATTGAGTACACTGCAGGACATGACATATTGGTAGAAGAAGAGTGTGGTTTATTTCAAGTGTTTATCATATCCTAGAGCTAATATTTCCTTGTATGGTATTAGTTTTATTAAGCATATTAATACTGATTAATTCAGGGAAGATACAAATATTTAAAACACTGAGTTTATTAACTAGAGAAAATCTGGGAAGAAGTTCTTGAAGACCTTGATTGATTTACTAAACTAAGGACAAGCAGAAGTTTAGGCGGATACGCATTCTCCCTTATCAGTATCTATTTCTCACTTTCCTCAGCTTTCATTAAGGTTAAAGTTAGATAGTTAAACAATATAAAAAACCTAGTGTCAAAGAACCAAATACCTTAGTTACTTCACATATATTTCATACAAGCCACACTCTTTTAATTTCTGTTGCAAATCTTGTGCGAATAATTTGCATACCCCTCCTGGCGAAAGGGTACAATAAGGTTCCATTTGGTGGGAGACGACGGGCAAGTGTGTACGCCTGAGTGGGAGTCGGTGGGAATGGGCCTGATGGGGGGAGGCACTTCTGTTGGGGAGGTGGTTACTGGAAAGTGCCTTCCTGTCTGGGACCGGCTAGTGTTGGTGTAGTTGGAGCGCGCCCAGCTCTGCTCGGGGTCTGGTAATGGTAATGACACTTTTGTTCATTCCGGGACCTGTCCGGGTCTCTGGTTCTCGGTTCGCAGTTCGCAGTTCGCAGCTCTCCGTCCTGTGTTCTTGTTATTGTTCTTGCTCTTGGGGCCAGGGCCAAACTTTGCGTGTGCCGAGCTGCGGAATTAGTCTTTGAATAATTGGCAAAAGGCGAAAAAGAGAGCTGAGGAAGGTCGCCGGGAGAAAGGAGAGAGAGAGGAGAATGTTCGCTCCTCAAGTAGGTGCAGCCGACCAACTCGGCGATAACTGAAGAATTCCTTTAGATAAATGGGTTTTTTTTTCCTACTAGTAAATATCTACAGAGAGAAAAATAGAAGAAACAGGCACTTAAAACTGTTAAGAGAGTGAAAAATTCTAAAAAACTATTAAATAAAGAGCAGGCTTACAGGGACTAAACCAGTCAGAACCTCATCCATTACCCAACTAATCCCATTTTCCCTATCCCTACTTTTAGGAAAAAGAACGGCACGGCGGTGACAGAAGTGCCTTCGCTAAGGGGCCGCTTCAAGCTAATTGAGGCCGAGAGGAAGTTCATCATCGATAGGTCGGAACCTCACGACGATGGAACCTATACTTGCGAGTTTGGCGGCGAGTCCAAGAATATCCATGTGGTTGGTGAGTGGTCGCCCATAAACCCATTACCATAACCCATAACCCACAGCTCAAACCCAAACTCACACTGATGAATATCCTTTATTGCCTTCAGCCCGCGTTGTTGTACGAGTGCCTTCAAATACAGCCGTTGTGGAGGGTGAGAAGATGTCGGTGACCTGCACCGTTTTAGGTACCAATCCACAGTTGTCGTGGACCTTTGGTGAGTCTCAGCCGGAGTCTAAATCAAATGGAAATAGGAAAACCTAACTCTTTCCTTTCCCCTTTAGGCAATATCACGCTGACGAACGCCACAGATCGGTTCGTCCTCAAGGAGGAGAACAATATCCAGAACTCCATCCTGACACTGGAGAACGTGACATTGGACGACAGAGGCGAGTACAAGTGCATTGGACGCAATGCGGCCAATGAGTACGGTGCGAACAGCACTGTTGCCAGCGACTTCACAACTGTGCGTGTTAAGGGTAAGTTTCGAATCGAATCGAGGGAGTGCCGCCTACGGGCCAAGTCCATCAAGTCCATCGAAAGACACCACCCCGGTCACTAGGCTTCGTCGTGATCTGTTTGCCGATTATAGAAATTTAACCTTCGGGGCAAAAAATGCGTTCTGTAATAAATTTATTCTTTGTCTTTAGCTGTTCCCTTGATATTAAATGTATTGGAAATGGCATTCAAGCCTTTTTCTAATTAAAGAGAAACGCATGAAAAGTATCAGCAACCTTGCTTTATATCATTTACTAAATTTCCATCAATTTTGTGTTCTTGTCTTTACATGAACAAAAAGTTTGTGAAGGCAAATCCCTGGCCAGAAAATTAAACTGAAACTGTAAGCACATTAAAGTTAGTTGGTAAAAAACGTTCAGCAAAAATAAACGATGAAGTTAGTGACCATGGTTATTGTAAAGAGGAACAAAATAATTTCTTACAAAAACTCACTGTGTTTATGTACATCTAATGTCTTTAACCTCTTTACTTTTTGGTCCTTCGAGCCGGATTTCTTACAAAAACTCACTGTGTTTATGTACTTCTAATTTCTTTGACCTCTTTACATTTTGGTCCTTCGAGCCGGATAGCCTTGTGCATATCTATAAGTAACACTTGCCCTAACTCTTCATAACCTATTTTAGGCAAATTTGCCGCCTTGTGGCCTTTCCTGGGCATCTGTGCTGAGGTGCTTATTCTCTGCATCATCATTCTCATCTATGAGAAGCGACGCAATAAGAGCGAACTGGAGGAGAGTGATACTGATCCCCAAGAACAGTAAGTGTGCCTACTCTCCAATCCAACAACAACACACCAACCAATCAACTCCACAACCAACAACCCAACAACAAACAAACAAAACAAAACAAAACAAACAAACAACATCAACAACTGTCAACACCAAATATTATTAAAAACAAACAACAAACAAAAAAACAGCAAAACAGCAGCAGAAGAGGAAAAAAGTTGAACATTTTAGTTTTATACTGCAAATTAAAGACGTTGAAGCTGCAGGCAAAGCTGCACAAAACACACACGGAGAGACGGAGACGGAGACCACTGATACGGAGATACGGAGAAGCCACGTACTTACACACCCACACGGACAGAGAGACGACAAGCGGACGGACGGAGAATAGGGAGCAGCAGCAGCTACAACAATTAGTGAAATTTTCTTAGTTAACAATTTCTAAATAGTGTTACCCAAAAGTCTATGGAAACGAAGGAATTTTTGTGTGTTTTTGTCGCAAAAAAAAAAAAAAGAAGAAAACAATACGGAAACGGAGACGGACGGACGACGGATACGCGCAGTGCGGTGCGATTAAAGAAGTGAAAAGTTAAACGTTTAAGAAACTATCTAGTTCTTTTCTAATTTTGTATTATAAACAAAGGATAATAATATGCCCAGAGAAGTGAAAGATTTCCTATTTCTTCTTCAATGTGTGTGCTAAAAGCGGCAGCAAATATATATTCCTGATATATCCGTATATTTGCAACGCCCGCTTAACTCTCTGACAAACACAAAACGGAAACGGAAACACAAATAAAAAATCAGAAAAACTACAGCTAAAACTTGAAACGCGCACAACAGACTCACTCACTCCCTCACACACCAACCAACACACACAACACACCAACAACCCCAAGAGTTAAAACAAAATATGTAGTTCTGTAGCTATAAAATATTATAATTATAATTCATCGTAAATATGCCTTATAATTTCTTGCTTTATTCGAAACGAAAACTCATTTGTTCGCTAATGCTTGTTTCTGTTGCTTGGAAGAAAAAACTTGGAAAAACAAATGAAAACTTGAGGAAAAACGTATACAAAACACACACATATATAGAAACGAAAAGCGTTCTTTTTACGTCAAAGTCCAGTCCATAATATTATTATTACTATTATTATTATTATGATTATCATGTAAAAGAGAAACGACAAGCAAATGTTATCGACTTTCTTCTTAAGTACTTATTGTTTAATTATTATACATTTCAAAAAAACACACACACAAAAAGGAAGCAAAAACAGATTTAATCGTTACTTATGTATATTATAAATCACTATATAAGCTTATTAATTTCTTGGCAGTGAATCAAACGTTTACACACGCAAAAACACACACCAACACAACACACACGCAGAAATCCAGTAGCTCAACACTTTTGCATTGATTTTGAAATTATAATTAGCATTATTTGTATATTGTACACAAACGAAAAAAAAAAAAAGAGTATTTAAACCCCCCTACCCCCCAGAAGACCGCCCCTCTAGTTTGCGCACTTTATGTTTCTATTTTTCTATTCTTTAGTTTGTCGCCTCTGTTGATTTTGCTGTGTATAAAAAACTATAATGATTTCGATTCTTTGTATCTAGTATCTAAACATATAAAAAAGAAAACAACAACTTGTGCTATTGTTTATACCGATTACAATTATCCATTATGATTTTGTGCGTTTTGAGATTGATTTCTACCGAAATATAAAACAAACAACAAAAAATACAATTGTAAATTAAACAAATAAAAAAAAATAAAAATAAAAAACAAAAAAAAGAACAAAACCAAAAATTAATTTGCATTTTTATTTTTTGCCTTATTTTCTCTTCTTTTTTCGATTTTACGTCTATAATTTTATATTTTCTTAGATGCTATCGATTTGGTTTCCAACACTATACAGGTTAATTGCTTGCGTGCCTGCTGCTATCGATAGCTATCGATAGTATCTATCGATATATTGTATCCTTTTTATTTGCGTTGCCGATTGCCTTTTGATTTGCTGTAATTGACGATTTCTGGTATATCTCTGTGAGTGACTCGTCGTCGTTTCGTAGCCGATATTCATGGAAAGCAAGCTAATCAATTGTCTTTTCCATTCTTTTCTTGTTTTTCCCATAAATATATTCCCCATAAATACGAATTCTTGCGAGTAGTTGATCAAATTCACTCTCTAGTTAAAGCTAAATTGAATGAAATCATAAAAAAAAGAACATAACAAAACCTATAAGAAAAGCTAAATATGTGGGAGAACCTGCCGCTTGATTCGATCGATTGATTGGTTGACTGTTTTCTGCAATCATCATCACAGCCACCAACCACCTCCAAAAAAAAAAAAAAAAAAATGAGAAAACTAACCCAGAAACCTCGCCCTCGATCAAATCTCCATCAAATCAAATCAACCCGCCTTGACTAACCTAAAATCTGATAAACAAAAAAAGTGTGCCCAGCGTCAACTAACTAACATCAACAACAACAACTTTTACTCCAACTAATACAACAACTCCTCCAATTCCAACAACATCAACAAAAACAACAATCACTGCAATAATGAGTAGTAACATAACAAAAGTATATATACTAACGATCTCTGAACGGCAATAGCAACATCAACAGCATCTCTGCAACAGCAACAACCCAACAGTAGCATAACTTTTCTACTAACAATAAATTTCGTATAGTTTTCCTTTATTTTTGCATTGAAGCATAGATCAGTTAAGTGATTGATTGATTGATTGATTGTCGCCCTCAATATTCCTGTGTAACTTCAAAATTTTTACTTTAATATTTACTTCAATTTTCTTTAGTTTTTTGTCAAATTGAAAAACCCAACTACCAATCACCACAACATCCAGCAAGAACAATAACCGAAATAACACCAAAAACTAATTCCAGTGATATTTGCAATCTATTCTTTATTGCAGGAAAAAGAAAAGGAGAAATTATGATTAAAATTCCTAAGAAAGAAAAGAGTAAACACACCGTATAACATATAAACAAATAAAACCAATTAAATACACACAGAGGGATAACTGAGAGAGTAAAACAAGAACGCATTAAAAACATTACATAAACTACAACATAAAAACTAGCGAATATATGAGATGGTAACGAAAGAGAATCCCCTAACCAGAGGAAAAAGTTGTGTAAACCTCCCCCGCCAGTCACCCCTAACACCCATCCCCCTGACACTGCAAACTTTGTTTAGCGAAATTGAAATGAGAAACAGACAATTAACATTAAACAACAAGTGGGAGGCAGACAAGTAAACACAAAACAAAAGAGAACTAAAGTAATATTCAAATGGCAAGTGATAGCAGTTAAACGAACACTAAAAAGAGATTATGGTTAAAAGACGGCAGAATATCGGCGGAGAACTCTAGCAATTAACTTTAAAGTGAAGCGTTAACTCCGAAGAAACAAAACAAAACCAAAATAATAAGATTGTCGCACATGCCCACACCCTCGCCCACGCCACCCCTCCGCACCACCAGCCCCTTGGAGACCCTAGAAAACACGAAAAAATCAAGTAATATTGTACATAACCTGAAAAGTTGAGAAAGCTTAAGAAAGGAAAGGCAATTCTTCTGTCTCTGTACTCGCTGCCTCTCTTTGTACCGTTATTATTTCCTAGGTAGCGATATTTGAGGTTAGTTTTTAGTTCGAAGAAAGCGGAGGAGGAGGAGGAAGCGCCAACAACAGCAACCAAATGAAGAGAAGATGGAGGAGTAAGAAGGAGCAGCAGCAACTGTTAACAAGCAGAAGGAGAAGGATAAGTTGGAGAAGTGAAGGCGACCGAGTGGATGTTAAAAGAACTTTGTTTATTAAACTTAGTTAATATGGTGTAATGCAAAAACTGAAGATGAACTTTTTAAACAATTAAGTAGCGCGTTATGAGTATATTTTTAAAGGATTAATACCACAACTAGTAGCGAAAGGACGAGCGCTACATCGGAAGCGGGAGCGAGAACCTTGTATATTGCATAATTTTAGGAGCAAACGATGAAAGTGTAATCAGATGCGTACTGCCAAAACTTGTAAAGTTCAGTACTATTTGCTTAGCCTCATTTTTGGTAAACAAAAACTAAAAAACCAAAATCAAAACAAACTGAAAAACTAAAAAATAAACTAAAAACCAAAACGATGAAACGAAAGATGATGTGTAAGAAGTGAATTCATAGGCTCTGTTAATTCATTTCTCTGTTAATTCATTTCTGTTGTTGTTCATTTCGGTTGTTTATGTAAAATGTATGTGTATGTAAAAACGAAGTGGAAGGAAACTAAGAACTAAAGCGGTCTTCAATTCACAATTCTTAACTCGTAAACTCATAATCGTATATAGATACATATGTTATATATATAATTTGTAAACCCTTAGTTCTAGTCGATGTGTTTTCCTTTATTTATCATTTACAAAAATGTGAACGTGTGAACTTTTCGTTGTTGATTTTTTCGCCGCCACCAAAGCTTTAAATATTTACATAGTAAAACACTGTGTTCTCAGCAAATGATGAATAACTGAAAACAATTATGTTAAAAATGACACACAAAACGAGAGACGATTTGTATAGTAAACTAACAAAATATTAATAAACAAACAAAAGCCCTTGATAAAAGCCCCACAAAGGTAACGTTCTTGTTATATATAAATAAAGTATATATATATATAATTCACGTGTGTGTGTGTGCATGTTCGATTACATAGTTATATACATATGCGAAGAAATTCAAAATAGTTGAAGAAAGCGAAGAAGAACGAGGAAGGAATAGGTAAATAATAGCCTAGAGAACAAAAAGAAGTAGAGTTTTTGGAAACCGTCGATAAATTCTCGTGCATAAGTTTTTTATTCATGTACAATTGTTGTACAGTTTTTGTGGCTTATTTGTGTATAACAACAACAACAAGAACAACTATTAGTGACAACAACAACTACTACTACTAACTAATACAATCGATCTATTACGCATAAATGTACATTCATCTCTGAAACAACCCTGTCTCTTCTTCGTTACTTTACGGCCCCGTTTCCACTAGGACTGCATTCCTGCATCTCTCTCGGTGTAAATGCACCATTCGTGATATCGTGCCCGAACTATCGCCACTAGCTGTTCTAAACAACCAAAATATTAATGATAAAAACCTGGTGCCTGCTGGTTCGTTAGTTTTTCAGATTATTTTTTAATAATTGGAGTAACTTTTCAAGGGAAAATTATGCATTTTGCAAGTATCGATGGCAAATGCAGAGTTTACACTATTTGGACTTCCGGGTCTTCTTTCTTTTCGACCAAAGCCCCTCTCTGAACTGAACGACAAACAGCTACGATACCTATTTACTGCTATATTGTATGACGTAATGTTACCCACAACAAAAACAACAACAACAACAGCTACACACCAAAAACAACATACATACACGCCCCTAAAGAAGCAAAATCAACTGCTGCTGCTATATATACGATACGATCCGATATATATACGATATATACTAACGAACAGGATGCAACAACTATACCTACTTATATAATATACACCTATACTATATACAAACAACCACATACGCAGTATTGTATGTCTTTTTGTACAGAAAACAAACGACAGCAGACCAGAACAAAGACTCCTAAAAACAACTCCTAACTAGACTCCAGCAAAAAAAACTCCTCAGACATTTATATAGAGCATAGAGAATACCCTGTTATCCTGTAATCCGTAATATTCATGATTTAATCCCTCGATCACCACCACCATCATCACCACCAGTTGCTAACTATCGAATATCGAAAATTATCGATCAAGGGCAGAAGAGCATACTACTCGTAATTCTCGGCACACACTTTTGACTCTCACGCGTTAGCTAAAAGAAAGTGAAGATCGGACGCAGCTCTAGCTGAGCTACACGAAGAGGAACCTTATATATATTATATATATAACATATACATAAATAATATTAATAATTACTTGTAATTTTAATTAGTCGCATAAGCCAAATGTTGAATGAGGAAGAGAGAGGAGACATCACTAGCCCAAAGCAACCCGAAACGAAACGAAAGATAAAGAAAAAAAACAAAAAAATAAACTTAAGCAACAAAACGCTTCACATTAGTTAAAGAAACAATATAAAATGCAGGATTGTGAAATGTTTTAACTTGATTTCTTTTTTTACCAATATAATTTACGATCATCAGAAGATATGATTTTCTAGAGCGAAAGCTTGTAGGCTTTTGGCAAACTAAATCACAACTGTCTCTCTTCGACCTAGCGTACAGTGCGTTTCGGCGTTGTATACCTCAGAAGTGGTAAAGAGGGAGTGCCAGCAAAGATATACACCATTTTCAGTCACCTGTTAAGGCATTTAGAGAGAAACCACCCAAAGGACAAAGACAGGACACACTGTAGGCCAAAGGTCAGAGGAAAATGTTTTTTTGTTGAGTTTTTTGATAGAAACGAAGAACCATGGCAAGTCACACCTCTTTTGTATGAGAATTCCGGCGACTGTTTGTGAAATTCCGATCGAGGAGGAGTAGGGGGAGGACCTGGAGTCCTCAGCCGGCCAGGCTGAGATCCACTCACTCCCCCCCACGTGAGAAACGAACCCGCTAAAACCTAATTTTGTTTTCCGCCGGCGCCAGAGTAGTGTAAAAAAAACAAGAGAAGAATCTGTAGAGGAGATTGTGTAGGAAAACAAGAAATTGCCTTAGGGTTTCAGTAGAAGTTAAACGAAAACTAAACAAGTTACTTATGTACTTATGACTTACTTTTAAATAATTTCCCCTTATCGGCGGCTTCGAGCAAAACGTGTGACTTTGCCTTAAAGAAATATATTAAAGGGGGTTAACAAAAAAAAATCAGATATATAACTACGGGTAAACCTCACCACACACACCTTAAACACCTTAAAAAACAACAACAACACCAAGAGGAGCAGTAAAGTATATTCCGTAATCCCAGCTAGTAACCGACACACACACACACATGAGCTGGCGGAAGTAAGTGGAATCTTTTGGGGATGCGCCGCCGCCGCCGCCTCTCAGAAAAGCTACCGAATAAGCTAGATAAACACCCTCAGCCTTTAGGGGAGTTAGAGAAGAATCAATTAAGTGCCAGCCCCCTGCCTCAAACATAATACATCATAATAAAATAATAACCGAACAGAACTCGAAACTCGTAACTCGTCACTCGAAAATGTCCCAGCGAAAGATTCCAGTTAGTTCCGAGGCAGCCTTGCGAAATGTCTTCACACACGAACGAGGGACGAGGAAGAACAACTGTTTCAGAATGCTAATAACTATGATAACTATGATTTTTAGCAATTTATATATATAAATTACATATATACATACATATACATAGATAACGAATTATGGAAAACTTAAACCTAAAACTAAATCTAGACCGAAATGAGAGATCACAAAAGAAACAAACAAACAAGTCAACAGGGCACAGCGCTTCTTAACTATATATATTCATTTCGACAAGCAGAACTTTTTCTAAAAGCCTAAGAACCTAAACAAAAATGAAAAAACCTAAAAACCTAAAACCTAAACCTAAACCAAACCAAGTACATGTAAAACCAACGCTAATCTTAAAACTATAACTAACTTTTTAAACTAATATTGAAATTGAACCCAACAAAGTGTTCATTAAACTAAAAAACAAAAAAGAAACGGATTACATGATTATGTACAAGCATGTATATGTACTTAACGTTATATACATTAAAGAAACAACACAACATTTTGTATGGCTATGGCAAAAAAAAAAACAAAATCCGTAAAAAACAAAAGAAAAAAAAACAAGAAGAAGGTGAAGAAGAAACCCAACAATTTAGCTAAGTAAATTTAATGTAAAGAGTTTATTGAATAAATTGAGAAACAACCCGAAACAAAAACCAAAAAAAGGGGACAAAACTTTAAATGCAACTTTCATCAGATTTCGAACGAACTTTACGAATTTTCCAAAAAATAAAAAAAATAAAACATACAAAGAGGAAACTGCGCTCTTTACGCCTATCTACCGAACTTCTCTATAAATAACACACATTATATGATATGATAAATAAACGATAAACGATGACGATGGAGGCAAGAAAGTTATGGGTTAATCGAAACAGAAGATACTTGCATAGGCATACACTTGTTTTTAGCACTAAATGAAGAAGTCTCTCTTGCGTTACTTTTGTTTAACCAAAAATACTAATTAAACCAAAAATAAATTAATATACATACAAAGAAACATACTATAAAAACATACATACTATATATACATACATTACATATATATAAATAGAGTTTTTTAGATCGACAAAGCCCCCGAACTCGAATTCGAACTCGAACAAGCCCCCCCATAAAGAAACCGCAAGAAATCTCGTCTCATCTCTCATGGATGTGCTACACACACTAAATTAGTAACTAAACTAAATGAACTAAACTATTGTTACACACGCATACACATACACACACACACATGAAACATGAGAAACATTAACTAAATATTACATGAAGCAAAGTTAAACCTCGAGTTAAATAGGCGAAGGAAACGAGGACGTGCGCGAGCTTGCAGAAGAATTCGAAGAAGGAGCCGCCGGCAGTTTAGAATTCGAACTCGAAACTCGATCCCCCAGAAAACGCAGTTAGGTAAAACGAAGTGAGGAGAAGAAATCGTTAGTGCAATATAATAAAGAACAAATTGTATTATATCTAAGCCCAAGAAAATTAAAAGGAAACAAGTTAAACCTAATGAGTAACACCACACACGAACTAAACCATGTTAATTACAAGCGCTAAAAACCCGGTAAATAGCTAAAAAAAACCAACCAGAAGAGCGATGAAGTCGAAGACAGACCCAGACGTGGCGGCTATTTATTAAAGTGATTTATAGGGCAGAGTTGAAAACCGACTTTCAGCTAAAAAATATAGATTAATGAATAATAAAATAAAGACCGAAAAACCACAAAAAAATATTTTAAAGCAAGCGCTTGAATTGTACATTTTTACAAGGCAACACACTGTACATTAAGCGCCCACGGCATTAAGTAAAAAATAATGAATAAAAAACCAAAAACAAAAAACAAAAAGAGTTGACAAGCACATAAAACATAAAATAAAAAATATAAAAAATCCAAAAAAAGAAATATACGAGAGGAGCAACAGGAGTGTGTGTGCGTGCGGCGCCGGATACACAAGAAGTTGCCTAGCCAGAACGGAAATGAGTTTATTAAATATATACATTTAAAAATTCATAAACAAAAAAGAAATCATGAGAAAGGAAAACCCAAAAAATTCGTTGCATAATATTTAAAACGAAGGTAGTATTAAACTCGATTGCCTAATTCTAATATTAAAACCGAAAGAAAACAAAAAACTATAAAAACATTAACATTAACAGTAATAATAATAATAATAATGAAAACAAGAACAACAAAAAATGTTATTATACTTATTATACCGATTAAAATGAAAACAAAAACAAGAAAACCGACAAAAAAATGAAACAAAACAAATTAAAATAAAAATTTTATTTAGATTAAAACCTTTTGCACATTTCGCTGATCTCTACACCCAAACGCACACTCGCAGGTGGGGAATCACATAAAGGTAGGTTGTAGGATACTTGTAGAAATTGTTTGTTCTTGAAAATTAAGATTAAAGAAGACTTAACTCAGGATTTATGGTAAGCTATTAACTGGTAAGAGTCCGATAATATATTCTACAAGAAAATGGAAAAGAAATGAGGCCTTAATAGTGGTCAGACAATCAAGAGACTTATTACTCATTCGCCACGTTGAAATTTATTACTCATTCGCCATGTTGACACAAGTGCTAGAATTCTTATTTGTTGAACACAAATTTACAAAGGAATAGTTTTTTTTTTAATCTTTTTTTATCTTCTGTTTGGCAAAAATGACAGAGAAACGCGATAATTTAAAAATATATTAGCAATTGCAGCAAATTGCAGTTTTTCAGGATATTTTAATTTAATTGGAGTAAGTTTTCAAGGGAAAATGCGGTTCAATGCAATTAAGGTCAATGGAAACAGCCTGTTTGGCATGTTTGCACTTATGCATTTTGTAAATACCGATAGCAAATGCATAGCTTACACTATTTTGACTTCCGGGTCTTCTTCTTCTTGACGGAAGGGTAGAATTTCTATTTATTAGATACAAATTTGCAGAGGAATAGTCTTTTTTTAATCTTTTCCTATCTTCTGTTTACGATAATTAAGAATTACAGTAAACTGCAGTTTTTCAAATTATTTTAATTTAATTAAAGTAACTTTTCAAAGCAAAATACGATTAAATGCAATTAAGGCCAATGGAAACAGCCTGTTTTGCATGTTTGCACTTATGCATTTTATAAATATCGAGAGATTACACTATTCTGACTTCCGGTGTCTTATTGTGATGTTTTCAAAATGACATAGAAACGCAATAATTAAGGAATAATTAAGCATTTGCCGTAAATATAAAATTAATAGGCAAAACCATGTTGTAAAGTCTTTCGAAAACAATAAAATGTTTGAATTTACAGTGGTTTTCCGGCACCTTTTTTGTTATAGAATTGATTGATTATAGGTTTTTCATCCTAGAATTATAGTTAAAGATTTATTAAACACTTAACTCCAATCATTATTTTCAAACACCTAAAAGATTTTCCTCTGCCATTTCCTACCACTTTGCTCTTCATTTCTTTCTCAACAACAGCCGCATCAGTTAAGTAATAGATAGCCGCATAGACCTCTCTTGGGGTTTAAGCAAACGCAGATTAGCCCAAAAATATTAACAAACCGTTACCACATTCAACAAACATTAATAAACGCGTTGCCAGGATGGAAAAGAATGCCGGTTCAAGGTGCTTGCTGTCCACTGCGACGGATTCTTATCAACCCAGGCCAACACGAGATGTGTGTGCTCAGGTAGCCGGCGGAGTAAACCTCGTGTCGGAACAGCCGTCCATCCATCTGATAAAAGCCACGACAATCTGACGTCATAAATAAACGAATAAACGCTCTTATCGGGCCTTTGGTAATAATAATTTTTGCTTTATTTAAAAACGTCACTACAAAGTTGGTTGCATCATACTTGTATGGTTAGTGGTTAATATTTGATTTCAGATAACACAAATAGATATCATAGTTAGATTTCTTCTAGTTCTTTGTCTTGTCTTGGCTCCTCCGAAAAAAAGGTACTAAGGGGGGAATCTGGGGAAATATCTTGGTTACTTCATAGCTCAACTACAAAATACGTTTACAAATATTTTTGTATATATATATATATATAGGTGTGTTTGTGTAAGTACATAGATGCTTAGTCTTTACATCTATGCGAGGGAAGGGCTAAGATTAACATTCATAAATTATGCACAAAATAAATATATATATATATTCGCACTTAAGGACCTTAAAGACATTCACTCTTGGCCATTCGCTTGGATTGCATGGTCGTTGGTGCCCCCGC
>VNJO01011856.1:0-27098 GCA_008042535.1 Drosophila tani | reverse complement strand
TAGCACACAAAGTACTTATCCAATATACATAAAGTGTTTTAAAATCGAAAGGTTAGTTCATTACCTGTAAAATAAAACATTCGATGGGTAAATTGGTTGGCTACAACTCGAGCTATGAAATGATAAAGGTAAACTAAGCAAATTTTTTTTGTGTAAAACTTTAAAAAATCTTAAAAAAAAAACGTATCCATAGAAAAAAAAATTAAAGCCATTTTCGTGATCTGGGGACCCAACTCTACCAGAATTTCGCATCAACAGGCTTGGAGCATTTTGAGTGTAAACTAGTGTTATTTAATTATTATTATTTATCATTATTATTTAATAAAAGCACGTGTGGTTTACAAGCAGACTGTTCATTCGCATATACACCCATACCAACGCAAAAGACTTTTATTTTCGTCGCTCGTTGCAAAGTGGTCAGCGAATGAGCAGAGCAAAAAGGAAGCACGAAATTGGTTTTCGGTTGAGCACAGACCGTTCGTTCAAGAGACACTCGTGAACGGTTCGTGTCTGACTTTTTCCACAAATGATGCGCAAAGAACTGTTATTTGGTGATTGCAAGAAACGGTCAACTGTTATTTGCGAGCTCTGGATGAAACACACAAAGCAGTGATGGTCAAAAGTAGAAATCACTGTTCGATAAGTATTTTCACTCAAGTCACTTAGAGTATTTTCGCTGTAACTGGTAATTTTCACAGACCTAAATCACGGGTTCGAGAAAATTGCCGAAAATAGCTGAAGTTTATTTTAAAGTAGCTAGATTTATAGCTAGTAGCAATTTCTTAATTTTTCTAGCATTCGGCTTTTCAAAATGGCTAGAACTAGCCATAAAATTGCTAAACTGGCAACACTGGTTGGATCGGAGCATCTGTCCATTTTGAACGGACCATGCTCCCTTATAGGAGACCCCGTGTAACAGAATGGACAATTTTCGAGAATGGAGCAGAATGGAGAAGTGAATCATGGCTATTAGTAAAGGTATTTTTTCACTACGCTGCATTACCAACTATCGCACCAGAAACACGAGATGCAGAAACACCGATTCTAGTAGGCAAATGCTGCGTTAGCTTTCTCTTTTATGAAAAAAGCTGTTTATTGTTTTGAGACTTAAGACTTGCAGAAACCACTGCAGTCCGCTGGAATCTTTTAGCCCTAACCCGAGTCTACCAGCTCAGAGGAAGACGCATCAGCCAAAGACCAATATAATTTATAAGATGCCGAATGTCCATATGTTGCTTTTGCGTATGGTGGCTTATATTTTTTTTTAATTGAATTTCATGAAAAAATCTATATTCGATAAGAATGTGTTTATTTATAAAGCTGAAACACAAAAATTATTCTTCCAATTTGACCACTTAGATAGATATAAATCTAAAAAAAAAAAAATTAAAAAAAAAACTGATTTGAGAAAATCATGATTTTGTGGAAATCATCATTTTTGTCACCAGTAGATTCTCATACTTTCTGCACAGGAAAACTGTCGCTCTCTCTCTATACTCTGATTAGACTTGGTCCGCAACAGCAACAACTGAAAAAAGTCGCAACATCGACTTATCCCGCCCAGTAGCTGTACATGTGCTAGAGCAAAGAGACGCAACAGCGAGTTGTGTGTTTGACATAGTATAATTTTGGTATATGTTGTATTTTTTCCAATACTTCGGTAATTTTAGCTTGGCGCTTTTAAGATTTTCAGCAATAAGTAGGTGCTTTTACTATTTGTCTTCCTCTTTTCAGTCGACAGCTGTGCGCTTAAGTGGATTCGCAGTCTAAACAGAGTCCTAACAACTTTACGTGGCAATGACATTAAACGGCAGTGTAAATGGGGTATTAAGCACTAAAATAAACATTTTTTCCAACGTTCTGTATTTTATTGTTTCATCCGATTTAAGAGTCAAAAATAGTCAAGAGTGTATTTTTACTGATGCGCATTTACACAGTCATATGCACATATATCACGTGGACAAGTCAATCTAAAACAAAATCCGAATAATCGAAAAGAATTGATACGATACATATAGAAAGCGGACCATATTCAACGGAATATCTTAAGATTTATTTTTCTCATAGTTTTATATCCTTCTGTAAGAAGTGTTAAGATCGTTTTGGTAACTAGTTACCCGATAGCTAGCGAAATCGCTGAAACAATGTAGTAATGTAGTTTAAGTACGCACAGTATATTTTAAAGTATATATCGAATAATGCTATCTGGCTATTAATCTATCGATTTGTTGATAATTGATTGGGATTCTTGGAGATGAAACTGGAGTTGTATGAAATAAAAAATACAGTATTTAAATTAAAATGTTCTATGAACACATAATTTTGGCCAAGAAAGGTCCGTTGGCCAGGATCTGGTTAGCAGCACATTGGGATAAAAAAATAACAAAAGCCCATGTGTTTGAAACTAATATCGAAAAATCGGTCGAAGGCATATTGCAACCTAAAGTAAAATTGGCGCTTAGGACCTCTGGCCATCTGCTACTGGGAGTCGTGCGTATTTATTCCAGAAAAGCCAAGTACTTATTAGCGGATTGCAATGAAGCGTTTGTTAAGATTAAGGTAGGGTGCATATTATATTGACAAAGGTATTTATTAATCTGTGTGCTTTTGTAGATGGCATTTCGACCAGGTATGGTCGACCTACCAGAAGGCCACCGGGAAGCGAATGTTAATGCCATAACACTTCCTGAAGTTTTTCACGACTTTGATACTGCATTGCCCGAACTGAATGATATTGATATTGAAGCTCAATTCTCTATAAATCAGTCGAGAGCAGACGAGATAACCATGAGAGAAGATTACGCCAGTTTGTCGCTTTCCTTACAGGACGACGGCTTTGGTGATATTGGCTTTGAAGCGGAAACGCCAGAAATTATACGAGGGCCTCTGTCTTCAAATATCAATGTAAGTAATTCAAAATTCAACTATAAGAAATATATTAGTAGACTACAAAATCTAATTTCTTAATTTTTGAGCCAATTGTTGTACGCTGCTCTGACACGGCTTTTTAATTGCAAGGCTTTTATTTTTAGCAAGTGCCGCTTACGAAACTAATCATAAACTATTTATAATTTATTTTTGGTTAATGTAACCATTATTCGTCACAGATTTTGGTATCAAAAATATTATAAATAAATATACTACTGGCAAAAAATAATAAGTACACAGGCATCGTCCCACTTTGCTTAGTTATTGCTCGATTCTATTTGAATGTATGCCGGCCAATTGTTTATATACTGAAAAGTTACAGTATTGCGAATCATTTAAATAAAAAATTATAGGGGGTCACTCCGCTTTTTTTAATTTAACTCAAAAAAAAGTAGGGTTAATTCGATGCAAAACGGGAAACTTTAAAAAATTTACACTATTCAGGAGAGCGCTTTAAAGTTTTGGCTGCCCATACATCAAACACAAATTGTCTTCTGTTCAACATTACTTCAACTACCCATTCTTAACCCTTACCGTGCAACGTCGTTTTCGGCACCTCTTCCGTGAAAAGTTGGGTCACTCGCGTCCGATGGTTAAAAAAGTGGATTAAAGTTTTTTTAAAAACTCGAACGGGAAATTAAAGCTGAAGAATAATACTTTGAAGGAAAAAATAGTGGAATTATGTGCGAAGTAATGGGGTACTTAAGTTTTGAACGTATGTAAATAGCTAGAAATTGCTATAAAATACACATATTCATTTTTACGCACTTATTCATCGAAATGGTATGAAATACAGTAGATAAATCAAGAAAAATGAAAAATCCAAAATAATAAAAAAACTAAGGATAAATTATTGCGCTGTTGGGTTAGGAAACTCTAATAGGATATATATATGTATATATAAGATTAATTTATCAATTCCTAATCAAAAAACATGAAAAAACCTTCGAAATTAAAATAAACATTTGACTCACCTGCGATTTCAAATCAACGTTACGTGCAAATTTCGTCCGACTCTCACGACTGCTGTTGTGGCACTAAACCGTCGGCACTACTAGTACACAGTTTTTTACATTATAGTTTGCTTTAAACCCATTTAGTAGAGAGTTCAATTTTTCGATAAAATGGTCCTATGTTGTTATGTTGTGCACGATTATCTCCAGTTCGTCCAGCTGTATTGGATTTAAAAAATTATATAACGCTACACAAAATTAAAGTTAATTTTAAATTTGCCATTTTTGGCGAATTATGCATACTGAAGCATATGAATATCCTGCGGTGCTCCGTAAAATAATTAATTTTATTGAAAAGTTCATAAAATAGCAGTGCCAGCTAATTAGAAAGATATCAGAGTTATTTCAAAATTTTTTGTTTGTTTAATTATTTAGCAACAAAGTTGGGATACTTTTATTTATTTTACCATTTATGATTGGTAATATCCAATTTTTGTTGCAAGATAATTACCAAAAATTGATAGGAGTAAGTCAAAAATGCTTGATACATATGATTTCTATTAGAAGGTATAAAATGCTCAAATTACATATTTGTTTGCCTTAGACCTAACCAAATTGTATTAATATTATGTATTTTAATCAAAACTATAATTAAACAAAGAAAATTAGCATTGAAACTCGTTTAAAAAAAAGTCCACTTGCAAAACTGTTCCCACCCCGTACCTGAAAGAAAACTCACTACGTTGAAAATGTTACACTGGTATAGCGCCTTAAAATATTCGTGCACACTTGTTGTGGTATAGTGAGGTTGGTGTTTTAGCATTTTAGATGTCGGACATATGATCAAAATCCCTTTCCATCAAAAAAAAAAAAAACCCCACCTTGCTCTTATTTGATCACAAAAAATTCCATAATTTTTGGTATGTCGAATTTTTATGCTCCAGTATATCTCTCATTTAAAGGTGGTTTATTTTTTGGGCTGCAGCCTTTGGGTTATGTTGCCTGAGATATGTGTGAACTGTCTGCTCTATTGCATCCCTTATAGGCGAATTTCAAGCTCAGTAGAAGGCTTGAAGGGATCATCTTGCTCTCAGGACAACATATTGACATGAAAGAGGGTCAGGAATCGTTTTTGTTCACGTTTTTTAGTCGTTGTCTTCCATTTTATGACATTTTTTATTACTTTATTAGAATATCTTACCAATTAACCAACTTTTTTGTTTGATTTTCATTCAAATATTATTTTTATACCAGGTTACCCATAGGGTACAAGAGTATTATAAGTTAGTGCCAACCTCTGTCTGTCCGTGTGAAACAACAGATCTCAGAGACTATAAGAGCTAGAGTTACCAAATTTGGTGACAACATTGGAATCTGTTGCACGCAGATCAAGTTTGTTTTAAAATTTGGCCACGCCCACTTGCGCCCTCAAAAATCATAAAAAACGTATTTTCGTTATTTTCGAGTTAAAGTTAATAGATACAATAAATTTATAAAATAGAGCGGACATTTCCTGAAAATTTCAGTAAAATCGGATGATAAACATGGGAGATATTAGCAATAAGGTTAGCACTTTAACACACCGCCCTAAGGCACTGCTGTTGCAAGCTGTAGCCGACAGGTGGCGCATTCGCGCCTTGGCCGTGCGATATAGTGGCGCCAACTGAAGAAGAATTGACAAAAGAATTTAGCAAGAAATGACGAAAATTAACAATTAATTTTTTGACGCTGATCGAGCGGGTTTTTATGTGTTCCTATAAAATGTATCATTCAGATTTAAGTATGACATTTAATTGTTTAGGTCGGGAGCTAATTCGAGAGGCGATTTATTTTAATAAGTATCGAAGTAGACTATTATAATGTATGTACAATTTGAAAATGCCGTTTAGTGTGAAGCGCAAACGTTTAGGTACCGGGTACCTCACAGTCGAGTACAGTCGACTGTAGCTTTCTTGTTTTTGTTAGTATTACGCTTTTCAGCAGTTTACTGCGTTCCACGTCCTATTATAATGTTTATTACTATTTTTAGGATAAAAACTATGAAATCATAATTAAATCTGATAAAAAAGTGCTTCCTCTCAAGACAATTCAGCGAAACTTAAAAGATTTGTTAAAAAATGTTGTGGAGCTATTAATTTTATCGGTATTTTACACGGTCTTTTTCAACAAAATTCTTTACAAATAATATTTAGACACGAATTTTAAAAACAATAGCATGTTTTTCAGTAAGGGAAATACTAATCAATAAAATAAAAATCGAAAAAAAAACAAAGTGTAACCAAATCGTTTTTTAACAAGAACAAAGTGTGCTCCAGCGGTGATATTATTTTTTTGCAACTGTACATGCGATGCATAAAGGCAAGATGGAAAATTTTGACATTTAGAAACCTTTTCCGGATTCTATCTGTTGGTATATTTAAACAAATAAACAATTTTTTGATTTTAATTTCATCCCAATCGGACCACTATATTTTATAGCTGCCATAGGAACGATCAGTCATATTATATAGCTGCCGTAGGAACGATCTGGCCAAATTAGCCGATTTTCGTTGTTTTTATACCCGTTACCCATTGGGCACAAGGATATTATAAGTTAGTGTTTCTGTGATGCTTCTTCTTCTATCATGTTGAGAATACCAGTGCGTGTTCCTCAACATGTCTCTAGAAACATTTGTCATTTTTGGGTGTTGCTCAATTTGTTCCTAGCAACATTTGTCTTCATTTGTCCGGCTATTAAATTTCACCAACAATGGTTTGGGTACCGACGTGGTATTTAAGATCGGGCAAATATATCATATATGTAGCTGCCATAGAAGCGATCGGTCGATTTATATGAAAATGTAAAAAAACATTACCAAAATGGATCGATTTTCAATGATCCAATTGCAGACTGCAAGGGTTTACAAACTTCGGTTTACCGAAGTTAGTTTTTTTTTCTGGTTTTAAAGTTTTTTTTTTTTGCAAAAAATATAGTTTTTTTTTCTACCTTTGTCCCGTCAAAGACAGCATTTTGTTCTCAGCAAAAGTTGGCAACACTGATACGGACAGACAGACAGATTGACAGACGGACATGGCTAAATCGACTCGGCTGGTGATGCTGATTAAGAATATATATACTTTATGGGGTCGGAGATGCCTCCTTCTGCCTGTTACATACATTCTCGGTTGGCACTAACTTTTAATAACCTTGTACCCTATGGGTCCCGGAACAAAATACTTTTTGGATGAAAAACGGTCACACTGTTGGCTTTGTAGAGGCGTAGAAATAGCAATTGAAGTATTATTTTCTATTTCCAGTCTCCCGGAAAATATCATTTATTTGGAGAAATCCTGACTTTTTTAATGAATTTAATTTATTTGAAATAAACTCTATACCAGTAAGAACAACAACTACGAAACTTGTTAGATTGGATATATCTATTGAATTTTTCTTGTAATTATTATTGAATGTTTTTGGAAATTATTAGTCGTATTTCGACTTGTTTTGTTTTTAATTCGAAATTAATAGTTTTGTATTATTTGTATTATAGGAATTTTATTTATCGGCACTGTATGCGAGTTCAAAATGTTTATATGTTGGAAACGTAAATAAGAAATTACATTTATGCTTGTATCAAACAATCAAACAAAATACCTCTTAACGAGGTGTGATAATAGTGACGATGGCACCTTTAACTTCAGAAGTTTCTGATATAACATTTTCTGACTAAATTATAACACATAGTTATGACCCCTTATATTAGCTAAACGCCGGATTATCGTCACAAAATTTGGTACCTCGTTAATAGGTGTTTTGAGTGATATCAGAAGTTTTTGTTTAAAACTCAAATGGGTAAAATTCACAAGGAAATTCATTTAAGAAGTTTCTATATAGGATCATTGCTATTAATTTTGATGAGAAAGCGAATTTTCGGAGATATGTGTTGTTACCAAAAGGTGAGCAGCAATCTCAAGGGCTATACGGCCTGAAGTGGTACGCTTTTTTATTGTAATAGAGATGCACAAGTGTGTGTGAAAGAGAAAAGAGGTCCACTGTTGACCAAATTTGTCAAATTTGCAGAACAGAAAGAGAGTGAGCAACAAATAACAAAAAAAAAAATCACTTCCATAAACCAACTTTGACAGAACTGATATAAAATGTATTGGTTAAATAAAATGGAAGAAAAAAATATAAAAGATTACAAAAAAATGTATATATAAAAATATTCCTTGGATTTTGCGGGATTTTTACGTAAGTGTCAGCGATTGTCACATCTTAATATGTGTTAAAGAGAAATGAGATCGACTATTGACCAGAAAATTACGCCAAATCTGCAAAACAGAAAGATCGTGAGCAAGAAATGACAAAAAATAACAAAAATCACTTTCATATCTTATCTATTTTATCAATTCGGAGCAAAACGGACCACTTTTCAAAAATTTGTTGTTGCGAAACGGCTGGAGCTACTTTATTTATTTAAATGACATATAATAAGGTAACATTTAGACAATTTTTCTAAAAATGTTTTATGGAAAAATATGCACATGTATAGGAGTTATAGGGAATCTCCTATGGCCCCTCCAAATAAAGTTGATTTGCGGTGAACATCCTTACTGTCCACAGAATCGTCCGATATGAAAACCAAAATATGCATTAGTTAAAGAATAATTGGCTGAAAGTATCACCTTGGAGTTTTTCTTTTTAAAAAATAAATTTAAAAAAAAAACGCGACGGTGATACCTGGAGAATTAGTTGCAGAAGCTGTGTGCAAAATTTCAAAACGATTGGTAGATTTTTTAGTAATCGTGTACACCGACTTTGAAAATGGCACTTTTCAGGGGAGCGCTTTAAAGTTTTGACTGCCCATACATCCATAGAATGACCTCCGTTCAACTAACCATTACTTCGTTATTTTTGCTCCGATCGATGTCACAAGATGTTAGGCATTCCATATAAAAAAATAATAAATAAAGTGGCGAAAAAAAATTAAATACCCTACCCCCCCTTTATGCTTTTCTTTGGCTTTTACTACTGTTGAGTATATCCAGTTTACAATTCGCGGGGACATTCCCCATTTGATGCCCCATTTGCTTTTTGCATGAGTAGAGGGCGATGACTGCTTTTTCGTCCTTTCTTGGTTGTTTCCTGTCCAGTTCACCCGTTTGTCCAGGACTAACCCTAAGCTAAAGGAGAGGGTAAGGTTGGAGGGTTTAACGTGGGAATTGTGTACCTTTTCGTAAGCAGGACAAGTTCTGTTTCTGATGAGTCCATATTTATCTGTCCAGTCAGACAGTTGCTTGGGTTTTGCGGTCATTAGATCACAAAGCGTTTGCGGGAATGGCCTCAACCTTGCACCCTCCTCCGTCTAAATCACATACCAGGAGTTCCTATGCTTACGTGACTATTGAGGGTTGAGTCACCCAGTGTGGATGCCACCATTCTTCTCGTAAGCAGGCTGTGGATCAGTTTCATGATCTGGTGCTCGACTCCCAGGGCCGTAAGGAATTTGGTTGTAGCTAGTACATTGTTGAATGCACCTTCTATGTCAAGGAACGCTACTTGTATGTAGTCCTCTTCTATAGTGATTATTTTATATGGCCAACTACTGAGTGTAGAGCCGATTCATGGTGGGCATCTGCTAACTGCCCTTGGTCACAACTGGGTCTGGGATAAATCTCTCAACATTTTTGAGGATGAAGTACCTCAGACTTCTGGGTCTGAAGTCTTTGGCCGTTGTATGGAAGACTTATCTTGCTTTGGGGTTGAAGACTACCTTCGTATCCCGCCAGTAACATTCTTAAAATAGCTTTTAGCCAGCTTATGAAATGCCTGCGGAATAAAAGCAGGTGATATTTGATCTGTTCCTGGCGATTCAATACTATTTATAGGACCATTTTATGTTGCTATCTGAGAGGAGATCTTCCAGATAAATGTCTTAACCAGCATTGGTGCTTGGTGAAGCATCTGTGGAAACGCCTCCTTGAAAGTGAGTGTCTAGTAGCAGGCTCAGGGACTCTCCACTGGATTCTGTCCATTTGCCACCATTGTTTTGAAGGTACCTTAGTATTAAAATTATGAAATGTATATACAGTAGAATCCGGTTATAGCGACTTTCAAGGGACCGACGATTTTACGTCGTTATACCCGGAAGACGCACTAACCGAAAGGAGATTTTTTTTTTATTTTTTTTTTATGTTTGCCATGTTTGTAATGGTATTAAAGAAATTAATTTTTTAATCAAAACAAAAAATTTCATGTGTTATTCATAATAACTTGTATAAATATAATGCATATTATTCATAAGTATAGTATAATAAGATTAATCTCTACATGTGGTTTTTCTATTTATTCTTTATTTAAATAATCAGTGATTTTTGATTGTTAGGTTTTTGTCATATAAAAACAGTCGCACACAGCATTATTTAAACAAGAAATTTTGTGCGTTAAACTCTCGTCATTAAAAGTTGAATGGAAAAATCTATTCAGAATTTCCAAAACGCTAGGTGCTGACATTTCATTTTCATCTTCGACGTTGTCATCGCTGTCCTGTTCGTCATCTAAAATATTTTGAACACTGCTATCCTCGGACGGTTCCTCAAAAATCGCCACACCATTGTCAATAAGAACATATTCACCCAGTTCTTTCTCTGAAATCGGTAGCTGATTTTTAAGAACTCTTGCCCAATCCGATAGAGGAATGTCATCTCCGATTTCAATATCATTTGATAGTGGGCTGCTGGGACCATCTAAATTTTCTTCGGTATTTTTTTTTCGGCACGTCGCAATAGCCGGTTGAATTGTGAAAAATCTCGTCGGCATAAGCGGTTTGTCGCTAAAAGCGGAGACGTACTAAGCGGAGGCCCTTCATATAAGTTTGTATGGGGACCAACTAAGCCATCGAGTTTTCGTCGCAATAACCGGACGGACGCTATAAGCAGAGTCGGTATAACCGGATTCTACTGTATATGACACTACCGTCAACTTTCAATGTAAAAAAAATCGGAAAAGACAAAGAACCAAAAAAACACAAATTATAGATTCCGTGATGCTTATTTTGGCTGATGCTCAAGAGCAGCAACTGATATTAGTTCAAAGCATTGCCCAATTATTGAAGGTAGATGGAAAGTGTATTAACCGTCGTCTTTTAGAAACAATTTGGTGGGTTTTGGTATAAGAACGCTCCCGAAAGCAATGAGGCTTTCTTTTACTTTTGCAAGGCTGTAAGTGCTCCAAAAAATGGACACTCAATTTCGTAAAGCTATACCATTAGAGAAGCGAATCGCCATAGCACTTTGGGTAGCTCGAATACCACTTTGTGGGAAGTCTGTTCGGAGTTTCAGCCAACAGTGTCTGCAACATTCTGCATGAGTTTTGCGAAGGACTCAATGCGGAAATTATAGAATAATTTATTGATTTTTAATTGTCATTTAAAGCCAACACATGCATGGTGGCAGCATCTGTAGGCTTGCAGCCGCAGATGGGTACGAAGGCGACACAGTCTTCTTTATTTCCTCGTAATGGGCGTCGCTGTACGGGGACTTGGACAAGTCCATCTGGCTCACGCCGACAATCAACTAATTCACACCTAGGGTGAAGGTGAGCAGCGCGTGCTCGCGGACTAGACCCTTCTTTGTGATGCTAGCCTCGAACTCACCGATACCGGCGTCACAGCCCAAAGTGATCATGTTGTGTTTGATTAAATCTAAATTGGTAGAATTGTCAATAAGAAATTAAAAAAAAGTAATTACCTGATTTTTTCTTGCCCGGAAATTCCTGTTATATTGATTTGTTGGTTGTGAATCTCAACTTTTAAGTTGTGGAACAAAAACAGTGTATACAGACGGGGTAAAACAGCTAAGATAGGAACATCACAGTGTAATGGTGGAATATTTTAAGACAATTTGGACGAAAATATATATGAAATTTGACAACTAAGACGGTGTCATCATAGACGGTGGACAGTAGATGGGGATGGAGCCTAGTGTGAATTGACTATTAGGAGGACAAAATAATGGCTTGCGACGCCCCGCGTCGACACCGCTGCCTTAAATTTTTCCCTATGCACAGTGTATAGGACGCTGCCGACTCCTGCTCTAAATGCTGCACTTGCAGCAGTTGATTAATCTAGTCTCGAAGCGTGGTTTCAAGCGAGGGTGATCCCAAAATATTCTTGTTTGTTTTATTTTAATTCTTAAACGATTTTTATTATTTTAATTAATTATTTATTTTATTTATTAATTCAATTGAAGTAATCATTTTAAAGAGGCTCTTTTAGATAGATGCACAAAACTTTGGACACACTCGACTGCAGAATTCTTACTTGTTTAGATAACGTGCTGGTCACGTATTACATAAACATAATATTACCTATTTTTTAACACCCTTTTCCATGTGATTCGTAAATATTTTTTTTGCTTATGTTAAACATTATTATTACTTTTAGGATAAACTATTTGATAGTGACGTCTTAACAAATATAGAGTCATTGGATCGGCATACAACAGAAGATCAAGGTGATATATCTGGGGATCGATTGGATGGTGACGGCTTTGGAGATTGCTTTGGACGTAAGTGCGAAATTTGCTTAAATGTCATAAAGGGGGAGGGGGTTAATTCGGTGCAAAATGGGCCTTTTCAAAAATTTTGTTTTGGCGAAACGGTCCACAGAATTGTCCGATATGAAAACCGGAATATGCATTAGTTAAAGGATAATTGTTCGGAGGTATCACCGTGGAATTTATCTTTTGAAAAATTTTTTTTTTTCGATTTTTCATGAAAGTTTGAAGTCATAAATTCAATTCTGGACTAAAAATAAAAGTTTAATTGTTAAATAAAAAATATAATAAAAAATAAAATTAAAAAACCCCCACGGTGATACCTGGAAAATTAGTTGCAAAAGCTGTGTGCAAAATTTCAAAACGATTGGTCGAGTAGATTTTAAGAAAAAAATTTTGAAAATGCCAATTTGCCGGAGAGCGCTTTAAAGTTTTGGCTCCCCATACATCGCACATAGAGCGATCGATTTCAAATTTAAACTTTATATTCTTAAGATGTTGGGCATTCAGAAATAAAAAATAAATAAAAAATGGCGACAAAAAATTGAAAACCCTACCCCCCCTTTATTTTTATTTTTTTTTAATCTATTAAATTTTTTTTTATGTTTTAATAATAGTTTAAGACTTCGGCCACAGCCCAACTCAAATTAGTTCAGAAGTTATAGCGATTTAAAGTGAGCGCTTTTGCATTAGCATACTTCTGCAGTGTTTTCTTCATTTGCAATTAATCGCAAAAACCGTATGCTACATTTACATGCATAGGGTATCTAAAAGTATTCAGCTAAAATTTCAGAGAAATCGGTCTGATAGTTTACTAGATTTTAATGACGGCCGTTCTAAAAATGTAGTTTCGAGGTAACGTTACGTTAACGTTTTGGGCATGAGACGTGTGTCAGCGAAGTTTGTTCCAAAATTGCTAAATTTTTATTTGAATCTTTTATTGAAATCTTATATCCTTGTGCCAGCTTGTCCTCCTAATATGGTTAACGGTCTCATTGAGACCAAGGAAAATTAAAAATAGAAGAGCAGTCATTAATGTGCATAACAATGATGTCTTGTTTCAAGTGAGCTATAGTATCCGTCCTTAACCCAATGCAATGGATATGGAGTGGATATAACTTTGCCTGTAATTCATACCACAGTGGACTTCACAGAATTAACGATTCCTATGGAAACCCACACCTACACTCTGCCGCATATTTCTGCGTACAGTACCATAAAAAATCAAAACTTTGACTTAAACGTCAAATATATCCGCCAATATTTTGCACTGCGAATCAAAAATAGGTTCATTCTATTAGTCATTCTATTGACCGTCTCCTTATACTTTTGCAGAGTTATGCGCTTAGCGATATTCTTATAATAACCATTTTACTCAAACCCTTCTTAAAGAAGCAGTCGCAAAAGTCTGCGTTCAGCTAAGAAAACCGTCCTTAAATGTCCAATGAAATTTTGCATTTGTTCAAAGATGGCTATCTGCTGTACGCAAAAATATGCGGCCGAGTATAAGCATATATGTGTTCGGGTATGAAAAGGAAAACGACAAAGTGTTTGAAGGAGCTTTAAGGCACAATTTAAAGTTGTCTGACTTGCCCAGAAATGTCCGCCCTTCAGACTGAGAACTGGGAATGTATCCTGGTTTATCTATCTTCCACGAAGCTTCCAAAGCATGCGCTCCCTTTGCGGGAGCAGTCCATACAAAAACAAGTCGGGAAGCTACAGTCAAGTATGACCAACAGTGAGATACTTGGTACCCAAAGCATTGTGGGTGAAATTAAATAGCACATAAACATGGAAAAAAGAAAAAGTTGACAAATGAAGACAAATGGAATTAATTATTTATTTTATGTATTAGTAATTTTAGCCAACTTTTTTATATTTTCGGGGCGGAAGTGGGCGTGGCCAAATTTTAAAACAAACTTGATCTGCGTGCAAGGGATTAAAATGCTTTCACCACATTTAGTGGCTCTAGCTCTCTAGACAGACGGAAATGGCTAAATCGACTCGGCTGGTGATGCTAATCAATAATATATATACTTTATAAGGTCGGACATGCTTCTTGCCTGTTACATAAATTCTCGGTTGGCACTAACTTATAATACCCTTGTACCCTATGGGTAACGGGTAAAGTTCAATTTATTCATTACTAAGCGCCATAGAACTTTAGAGGCCATTGATTCAATTCAACCTTCATTTATTCTTCCGCCCAAGCCGACAACCTCCAAGTTTTCAACAAAATTCATAAAGTATATGGTATATGTCGATTCAAAACCGATAGCCTTAAACTTGCCCCACGAATAATAAATTCCTACAGTTCAAGGTAGTTTCAGTATCGAGTATTGCGCATATGTGCACGCTTCGTACAGATTCGTTCATCATATATCCAACGGAAGCAACTGTGCTTGAATTGCTTTGCAAGAGACAATCAACTCCGTGCAGAAGCGCCCACAGCTGATTCACTTGCCGCGGTCGGCATCATGCGCTGTTGCATCCAAGCAAACTTTCACCAATGTTCTGAGTTCTTCTCTTATTTCAAGGCCAGTTTGCGCCTTAATCCAAAGGATTTCCACGTTCTCCGCGCAAGTTACGAAAGCCGCCGATTTCCCTAACTACTGCGTTCTTTATGCCGACATCAAAAACAGACGTTCCCAACGTATTCTAATCTACCCATGCCGAGTCTGCCAAGGGAACCATCCTCTACGGAAGTGTCACCGTTTTCTGCGGCCTAGCGCTAAGAATTGCTTCAGGCAGACCACTTCAGCACTGCATATCATATATCCTAAAAAGGATCCATACGCTACATTTTAGCATTTGTTAGTTGTTTGTTAGATTTTAGTTAGTTTTTGTTTATAATTCAAGCATCGTTAAAACATCGATGCAGTCTGCCGAAAACATAAAGAGCAAGTGAAAAAAATGTTTACAAAATGAAGTAACTGAACAATTGTGAGCCGAAAGGAACATGTGAACACAAAAGAGCAAGTGAGCAAAAAAAAAATAAACATTTCGGAAGAAAAATGTTCTCCCAATTAGTATAGTGAACACCATAAATAAAGTATATATATTCTTGATCAGAATCCTCAGCCGAGGCGATTTACCCATGTCTGTGTGCCTGTCCGGGCGGGAGTAACTGCAGTTAATGTGTGTTTGCTGTCGTTGTTAGGATCAAAGACACAGTTTTAAATGTGGGCATTATGCTGCTCGTTGTTGTTATAAGCAAATTGTAAGGGTCGGGAGAACGGCATTTTGCGTTCTACACATGATAATGGGATCGTAATCTCGCCGTGTTGACTTGAAGTGTTTCAATTGTTGTTGGTAGTGATTTCTTATTTATATGCTGATAGAACTTGCGCTCTTGTCTGCTTTTTATTTGTTATTTTATCGTTTTTAATTGATAATTGCAATGGGCTACACGAGCATACATACCCTCAGCCATTTTTCGCGAAATATATTTCGTCGTTTTTCGTTTACAGTTCAAAACAAACTTAAAATGTACCTATCTGTAGCTGCTGCTGTTAACGCTAATGGTAGTAACGGCAGATTGTAAATATGAGATCTTGGCTCTTTTTGATGTTTGTAGTTGATGTATTTGTTGATTATTTGTGTATGTTTATTTTACGTTAGTAGATACTGTTAATGTACCTTATTTTTGTTGTTAAAACATTTTTTCTATTTTTTTTCGACTTTTTTATCCACATAAGTGCAATTCTCAAAGCTCTTGGTTAGCACTATAATTGGTACTAAGATTGATTTTGGGCAATAAGAAACACTTAAACCTACGCACTCACAGCTAGATTTCAGCCAAATGTGAATGTTATTTTATATCACTTTTTTCTATTTACAAGACCTCAAAAGAACGCCCAAAAGCAAACTGTATATTTTATTTATGTCTATTTTTTACCAAGTTAAAAGAAGGATGTCTACATATTTTGTATGCATTAATTATAAAATATTGTTGGACAACAAGCAATAATCAAAATGTGAGACGCTCAATAAACACATCTGTATTTGTTGAGTTTTGAGTCCTCACTTAAAATATTTAATATTTTATTCTATTCTATTCTTATCTACGGTCAACACAGTTTCACAAATGCTTGTTTGAGCGGCAGGGGCCTTATCGATTGGCCCCGCAAAGGGAACCTTCTATGCAGTGCTTGGGCTCAAGCGGCTTGTACTTCAGATAACAAAGTGGAAAACTTCCAACCATGAAAGGCTTATTCTTGTAGGCCGTGTGTTCTTTTTCTTCTTTACTCACTTCTTAAAATCAACAAACTATTGCTAGAAGCTAAGGGAATATATTTTGCTAAATCGTAATTATGGCATACAAATTTGAAAGATAAATTAAGTAAGAAAATTTAAATATTCGGTCGACATTTTTTTTAGCTTTAGTTGAGCTTCCTATTTAATCTTCAAAAATATATGAGCTTTAGATCAATTAGTTGTTGTTGCTACCTGTTGAGTTTTTGTCCAATATCAACCAAAAAATGATACTATTAACTAACTATACTAACTATAACTATTATTAGAAACAGAACTTTTCGAAGATGACCTCTTTGGTGAACCGCCTCAACCAGCTGAGCAGAAGGATAACGAAACTAAACCAGATAACATTGAAGATGAATCCGACAATGAAGCCATTGAGAATTTTAATAACCTTCCGTCGCCAGCAACATCGTGCATAAATTCAGTTCTTGACGAGAAGGGAGGTAATTATTTAATTAATTATTATAAATTAAAATGAGTGTTTTTGCTTGCTCGAGGTCAAAAGGAGGACAAAAGTGCACCAGGTTGCTTGGACAGGTTTTTTTGCTTTCCCCAATCAAACTGCTACATTTGTCTTCTGACAAAACAATATGTGTGATCTGGCATAATAGTTGAATCACGATTTAAGTTGATTGAAACTAAGTCAAATATAGACCTCGATTCAGCAAAAACGATCATATGCCAAATTAAAAGTCGCAAACATTAGATATCAAATAATGACATGTATAATATTTTTTAAGAATCTTTAAATGAGGAAGCCGATGTGACTGAAAGTGTGCCACTAAATGAAATAACTCTTGTACAAAATGAAGACGAGGGATTCGCACTAGCTCCAATTGATGCCACTGTTTATAAAGGCATAACAAAGGCAAAACGCAAAAGAAAACTTATTATTGATGAAATAAAAAATATTTCTGGAGAAGAAATGAAGGCTCAACTAGCCGATACTTCTGATATTCTGACTACTCTAGATCTTGCACCACCTACAAAAAGGTAATGTTTTTATAGTACATAGTTAAGTGAGTTATATATATTGAATTTAATTTTTCTTTGCAGGCTTATGTATTGGAAGGAAACTGGAGGTGTTGAGAAACTCTTCTCGTTGCCATCCAGATGTATACCAGCTCGGTCCTTATTCAATAATTATAACAGACAGTTATTATCTCATTCGACATTCTTTGAAGATTTTTCAAGCGTTGCCCCAATGGATATTCTTGCATTGGAAATATATTCGCAAGATAACGAGAATTCTTTGATTATTTTAACTAAAAAAGGCCGCAAACGAAAGAATGATCTTTCTACACAGCAGTTTACAGATCACGTTGCAGATTCGATTATTCAAGGCCTAGATGGCCCCGACGTTTTAAGAGAAGATCAAAAATCTTTGGGGTTATCTGTGGCTACTTTAAACATTGCACCAAAACACCAAAAAAGTCTTGTTGGTCAAAATGAATCAAATTTATTTGATAACATGCGAAGTCCGGAGGCGTTATCATTTAATGACATGGAACAATTTACATCAATAAATGAATTGCCATTAACGCCAAGAAATACAAATCAAGACATCGGGGATGATTTTAATCAAGGAGACTCCACGCCTGCTGAATTGGATCACGGCCAAACAACTCCACATCATATAAGTATTGGAGAAATAGATAGCATTCCAAATATACCCACAGATCAAATTAGTTCAATATTTAAAGAATCTGTAACAAGGCCTATATGTAACAATATTTCAAAGGGATGGAACAACTATGAAATTTCAACTTTGATTGGTCAGGTATGTTTAATCGAACTCTACTGATACATTACTCTAGTTTACACTCAAAACGATTCTAGCCTGTTAATGCAAACCCCCAGATCACGAAAATGTCATTAAAAATGTTTTCTACGGATAAACTTTTTTCTAAGATTTTTAAAAGCTTTACAAGAAACAAGTAAGAAAGCTACAGTCGAGAGTGCTCGACTGTGAGATACCCGGTACCTAAACTTTTGTGCTTTACATTAAAATTCAATTTGAAATAATACATACTATACTAGCGGACCCGTCAAACTTTACCTCGCCCTAATTCGACGCCCTTCCAACTTCTTCGATGCAGCATTCCATGTATTATACCGTGGCATTTCCGAATAGAGTATAGACCTTGCGAACGGATTGCTTTCGCATGTAAAAAAGAAATTTGTCAACGTTGTCGCTGGTGGCCGTTCTGCTCTTTGCGCTGCATTCGCGTCCGTAAAGGAGACACGCTGGCCGTTTTCAAGTGAACAGATAAATGTACGTTAGTCGGATTACGTTCATGAATCGAAAATGAAAACAGACGCCAAATGGCCTCGTTACAACTTCCGTAACGTTCAAGTTGAAGCTCCCTTTGTTCACATATTTGCAAACGAATTTTATTGATTTTATAGAGTTGCAGTACTCAACATTGCAGTGCGCTGAAAACGTTTTCGACAAAGGCGAACAATATGGAACGATCCAGCGGTTATCGACGACGACTTTTCTTATTTTTCACCATCATATCGATCCATCTGCCGTTGTCATCTGGAGAACGACGCCTGTACCATGGATATCCATCGTATAACTTTCATGGAAATTCTGATTATATATAGCAGTACGTGTACGTCATCCAATGTTTGGTCGTCTAATAGCAGGCATTATTCCAACAAATTAACTTTTACTCACACTGGAATAAAAATAAGGGGTTTTCCAACAATTCTAATACGTTCTAACCTTCTCCTGTTAATTACCTACAACTAAAGTCGAGGGTGACCGACTGATACCCGGTACCCAAAGCATTGTGGATTAAATTAAATAGCAAATGAACATGGAAAAAAGAAAATATTAACAAATAAAGACGAAAGTTGCTAAAAACATGTTGAGCAACACGCACTGTACTATCAACATCTCTCTCTCAAAAACAAAGTACTCAGACACACGAAAAGTGATCCTAAGCAGTGCGATAGAGCGAGAGGGTCACTATAGACCTCTCGTTTTGACTCAATGCTTCGGAACACTTTCCGCGTGTCTGAGTACTTAGGTTTTGAGAGAGAGATGTTTATAGTGCACGTAGCTTCAAGAAGAAGAAGCATAAACACAAACTTATTGTTTAATAACTTCCATGTTTACTATCCTATTTGACCCAAATTTTCAGAATACGTCCGCGAATGCCAACTTTTTTATTATATATACGACTATAGCATAAATACCGCATTTTATGATTTTCGGGGGCGGAAGTGGGAATTTTAAGTATATATATTCATATTCCTATGAAGTATATATATTCTTGATCAGCGTCACCAGCCGAGTCGATTTAGCCATGTCCGTCTGTCTGTCCGTGTGAAACAACAGATCTCAGAGACTATAAGAGCTAGAGTTACCAAATTTAGTGACAACATTGGAATCTGTTGCACGCAGATCAAGTTTGTTTTTAAATTTGGACATCGCCTTCAAAAATTATAAAAAACGTAAAATAAGCTATACTCGTTATTTTCGGGTTAAAGTTAATAGATACTATAAATGAATAAAATAGAGCGGACATTTCCTGAATATTTCAGTAAAATCGGATGATAAACATGGGAGATATTAGCAATAAGGTTAGAATTTTAACACACCGTCCTTAGGCACTGCTGTTGCAAGCTGTAGCCGGCAGGTGGCGCATTCGAGCTTTGGTCGTGCGATATAATGGCGGAAGAAATGACAAAAGAATAGAGCAAGAAATGACAAAAAATAACATAATTCATTTTTGGACGCCGATCGAGCGGGTTTCTGTGTGTTCCTATAAAATGTATAATTTATATTTAAATTGTTTAGGTCGGGAGCTAATTCGAGAGGCGATTTAATTTAAGAAGTATCGAAGTAGACTATTATAATGTATGTACAATTTTAAATTGCCTTTTAGTGTGAAGTGCAAACGTTTAGGTACCGGGTATCTCACAGTCGAGCACATCCGACTGTAGCTTTCTTAATTGTTTTATTTTCATTTGTACATTAGGCGACCTATATTTGTAAGTGAAGGTGGAGCTAACTCGAGATCTAACCGGCTTAACTTCTCATACGTAAATCAAGACGCGATTATATGCCAAGATCACACACAGCTCTTATTGCACAGCGGGGTTGTCCATACATGTTTTGACCGATACCACATCGAGTCTTATCAGTGAACTTTAGCTGTGCGACCGACTCCCAACATAAGTGCCTATTTAAACAAGCGCGCCGCTAAATCCAGTCTTGAGAATCGCAACGGTCACTCTTGCGTTATCATTTATTCTTCAGATACTTTTATTTATTGTAGAATTATACAGTGTTCACACTTAAACTTTAAGCAGTGTTCTCACTATTATTACATTGAGTCATAGCCGAATGTTCTTTCGGCGCTCTTTTTCTCTTTCTAACTCTAACTCAGTTTATTCATTTTACAAAACTGGTGGGTGTATTTTTGATTTTAATAACATACATACTCGTACGTTGGTAATGGTACATTCTTAAACCCTTCCAGGGTATTATAATTTAGTCAGAAGTTTGCAAATCAGTGAACGAAGCATCTCCCACCTCATAAAGAATATATATTCTTGATCAGCATCACCAACTGACTTGATCTAGACATGTCCGTCTATCCTTTTCAACTAGAGCTGGGAAAAAATCGATTTCAATATCGATACTATCGATTCTTTCTTTTTTTTTTTTCAAAAATCGATTCTATTTTGGTAGAATCGATGTATCGTGAATTATCTTTTGGATCATCAATGGGTTTCGAAAATTAAATCATTTACGTTTTTTTACGTTCTGGAAACGTAACTTATATTCTTTTTGAAGTTATAAAAACGAATTCTTTCGTTTTTTATGTATACAACAATACTACTTGAGAACGGCTGGGCCGATTTGGTTCAAATTTTTTTTTAGTTGTAGGTAATTAACATAATTGAGAGAATAAAACCATAATTTAAGGTCGCAATATTATTTGTAGGCTGCTAAGTTACTAAATACAAAAATCGAATATATATCGACGAATTTATAATTATCCAGCTCGATCCAATAAAGAATATAGTTTTCTGAACGTTTTTGGGTGATCTCAGCAAAAAATACACCATACGGGGATGTGTATCATAGTAGTTAGGCTATTTCAGTCGCATGTACGTAATGAGTTCGTCCAGTACTCCCATCGATCGAGTCCAAACCCTTCAGGATTGAATTTTTTAATTTTTTACTCCTATTAATTTTTGGTAACTATCTTGCAACAAAAATTGGATAATATTAATCATAAATGGTAAAATAAATAAAAGTATTCCAACTTGGTTGCTAAATAATTTAAAAATAAACAACAAATTTTGAAATAACTCTATCTTTCTAATTAGCTAGCACTGCTATTTTATGAATTTTTCAATAAAATTCTTTTTTTTACGAAGAAGAAGATTAATGTTTTTAGAATATATTAGGCATAATACTTATTGATACAAAGCCCACCACCATAGCCATATTTCTAATTAGTTGGCAATAGCTGTATATATATAGATGATACTACTTTGATACTTCTTAAAATAAATCGCCCCTCAAATAAGCTCCCATACAAAGCCTACGGGTCTCAGCGCTGGGCAAACGTTTTTTTGGAAGCTATTAGATGTGACAATCGTTGGCACTTACGTAATGAACGACATAGCCAAGAGGTCTCAGTGGTGGGCAAACGTTTTTTTATGCAAGAAAGGTTCGAGTTAAAATCCCGCAAAATCCATGGAATTAAAAAAAAAAAAAAAGGCTTCTTGTTAATTTTTTTCTTTTTTATTTAACTGATACATTTTATATCAGTTCTGTCAAAGTTGGGTTATGAAAGTGCATTTTTTTATTTACATTTTGCCAAATTGGCCCGAGTTCAATCCTACACAAAACAAAAATATTTTGGTTTTGTATTTATTTTACTACCCTTTTCAGTTTTACTTTTGGTATATTAACAAAAAAAAAAAATTTAAAAAAAAAAAAATGTTTTGGGCGCGGTTTTAAAAAATAAAGTTAAAGTGAGTCGTGTCATCTGGTTTACGGATGAACAGCGTTCCTTGCTGCTTCTTTGGTGATGTGAAGCCTGCACGCGAGCCATTTGTCCTAAATTAGTCTCAGATACTGCGCTTGGGGATATTGTGGAATAAGCAATTTTTTAAGATCGTTGTCAGCTCGATGATATGCTCTTTTGTCCGCCAAATCTATGAACCGTGTGAATCCGCATACGTCTCTTTTCAGCATCACCAGATGCTAAATCAGACTGTTCATCACATCTGGTAAAGTTAACAGAGCCTCTAAAGGCGTTGTCCAACACTGTACCTATAATCTAGTAGACATCCGGCCAAAAATTTTAAAAAAATTCTCATTTTTCTTAACTTTGAAAATCTACGATAAATCTATTTTTCAACGGATTTCTGAAGTTGTAGGCCTGTTTGATACTTTGGGCGAACAACTTTAAAAAAAATACGTTTTGATTTTTCAACCGATTTTTTTTAAAGATTTGTTTAACACCTGTATAATGAAAAATCGGTTAGCCAAATTGGTTGTCTAGGCCTTGAATGTATATTTATATTTATATTATTGTACCCGTATCCCATAGAGTTCAAGGGTATTATTACTAAGAGCCGACCGATTATGTATTTAACAGGCAAAAATAGGCATATCCTGTAGAGGTGCAGAAACATAGATGTTTGCAGACATCGATGTTTTTCGATATTTTTTAAGGGGTTATACTGGTCTTAAGGCTTCAAAATAATTAAAATTTTCCAAAATGTTTTATATAGTAGTAAAAAGTGTCAGGAATGTTGTCCAAAAAGTTTAAGTCGATCGGAGGAAAACTGTAGGAATGGGATAAATTTAAAGCACAGCACGCAAACCCCTTTTTTGAAGTCGGTAGGTGCATTTTTTTTAAAACTATTGCATCGATCTACTTCTCCTTTTCCACACTTGTTTTAGACATGTCTTTCTTGTCGTTGAACGATTGATTTTTATTATTTTCAATTACAACTTATTTTATAGGCCGAAATAGGGTATAAAATTAATGCAAAATAAAATAACACTTTTTATAAAAAAAATTTAAAAAAATTATTTTTTAATAAAAAAAAGATAAAAATTTACGGAAAACAGACAACTACAGTCAGCGCACTATTTTTGCGGTGGTCAACATTCAGGCATTCTCAACGGCTCATTTTTTAATATATTTCTTTCAAAATTTGACAGATTTTTGTTGAAATATTATATATTAATATTTAATAAACAAAAATTGTAAAAATATCGCAGGATCTTTGAAAAAAAAATCACGAAAATATGCAATTCTTTAGCCCTCCTGACCAGGGTAACCCCTTAAAAAACAACAACGATGAAACATCAATGTTTTTCAAAATTATTTTATGTTATAAGATATAATTTAAAAATCTCAATGGAATTTGTATTAAACATAAAAAACAATACATTTATTCATTTAAGAAATTAAAATAAAAACAAAAACTAACAAATAAGACAGCTACAGTCGAGTGTGCTCGACTGTGAGATACCAGGTACCAAAACTTTCACTTCCCGGACAAACACTCTGTCGAATTAGAATAATCGATATTTAAAAAAATGAATCAAAATGAAAATGTAGCTTTTTGAACTATTTATGCTTCATATATATGATTTATATCTATTTATGCTTAATATCTGAAAGCGATTGGCTCTCCTTTTCGCACACATTTGTTTGCTGCACTGTACTCTAATAATAATATTGCTTTTTAAAGCAAAAGTTTTGAAGATATATACTGTGACAACTGGCGTGAATTATATAACAGAGGGTGTAGCCTAAAGGTCTGATCGTCGGGTCTGTGTTATTTTTAGCAAAATCAGCACTAGGTCAAGTTCCGCTCACTTTAAAGAATTTTGTTGTATTTTATTTTATTTATTTATTTATTTATTTATCTAAAGCTAACATTTGGTATAAAACTAAAAGCTAACTTAAAATTAGGAGCATTAGGTGCTGAGGCCTACCGCTCTCCTGGGAGTATTTACAACTTTATTTATTTTTGTATTGGTTATTTTAAGTTTATGTGTCTATATTTTATGTATAAGTTTGGCTTTGTGGAGGAAGGAGATGATTTTGATTGAATTTTCTGTTGTTGGGTTGGCTAGGAGTTGGATTGGGTTATCGTGGCAGAAGGTTAAGGTTCTGAGTTGGGAAAGGGTAGTGCAGTTTATTAAGATGTGTTGAATATCTATTGTAGCATTATTGCAGAGGGTGCAGGTACCTTGGAGAGATCTGTGTTAAATATCTATTGTAGCATTATTGCAGAGGGTGCAGGTACCTTGGAGAGATCTGTCCATGTAATGGGCGTTAGTGAGTAGAGTGTGTCCCAGGCGTAGCCTGTTAATTATTTATTTTTATTATTATTATTAACAGCTAAACGAAAATTATAAATCCGCGCTTAGCTTAATGGTTAAAGCTATAGCAACTGAGGCCTTAAGCTTATTTGAGTTTAGATTTAAAGTATTTATTTACATAATTCATTTCTGGATCAAAGAGTTTTAAGTGGTGAGATAACTTAGAGGTATGTACATGGTGTTATGTTACTTGGTTGAGTAGAAGCTAAGAAGAAGTATAATATTAAATTAGATGGTACAGGTTTGTGGCTTTTAGGAAGTCTATGGTTTTATTTAAGTTTTTGTAGGAAGTTATTTTCTCTATTGTATTATCAAGATGGTTGATTCTTTCATTGTGGTAAAGAGGACAATCTATAAAAATATGATAAATAGTAAGGGGTATGTTGCAGTTGGGGAAGAGGGTTGGTGGGGATTTGTTAAGGATATAGTTATGGGTTAAGTTGGTGTGTCCGAGTCTGATTCTGCTGAATTTTTTGATGTCTGCACGTGATGTGTTTTTGACTATATTCGGGGTAGCTTTTCCGTGATAGATTAATCTGTAGTAAGGAGATGCTTTTGTTAGTGTTGTGTTATCTAGAACTTGTAAGTTCTGATTGATGTATTTGCTTACATCTGATGGGTTGTAGTTGCATTCTGTGATAAGAGGTCATTACCTTTTTGTCTGCAAGGTCATTACCTTTTATACCGCAGTGTCCGGGTATCCAAAGCAGGGTCAGTTTGTCAGTTTTGTATTTGCCTACTATGCTTCGTATTTCGCTTGTGTAATAGTTATGGTTGTTGATGTTGTTAATTGCTTTTAAGGAGGAGAGGGAGTCAGTGCATTTCCTCTATTTTTTTGGCGTATATGCATGCGGCAAGGATTGCCGCAATTTCCGCCGTGAAAATGGAAGGAAATTCAGGGAGCAGTTTGTACAGAATTATTTCATTATCTGTGGTGACACTATATGATACGCCTTTTGGTGATTTGGAGCCGTCGGTATAAAGAAATGTACGGTTTTTCATTTGATTGACAATTTCTTTAAAATTTGGTTGATAGGCAATCGGGGTTGTGTTTGATTTGTTGGTTGAATTTAAGGAGGTATTAGTGACTGTTTGGATGCCTAGCCAGTGAGGTGTTTTTTCTTTCTTGGTAGTTATGGGGGTCAATGAGATGTTGAGTTGGCTGCAGATTTTAATAGTGTTATAAGGGAGGAGGGGAGTTTTGGAGTCTTCTTGGCTTTAGTTAAATGAATATAAATTTTTTCGATAGGTTAGCCAACATAAGTGTTTAGAGTTTAAAATTATTTTGAAGTTTTTTTGGGTGGCGTGTAATGCTTTAAACTCCAGGGGTCTTATGTTTGCTTCAAGTAATAAATTGTTTATTGGTGTTGTACGAAAGGCGGAGAAGGAATGTCGGATAGCTGTGTGGTATATAGTTTTGATTTTGTTTAGAGAGGACTTAGCGGCATTGCCATATAAATTTATTCCATAATCGACTTTAGACATCAAACATAACATAAAGGATAGTGGTAACATTGCATTCGAACTTGTTGTTGGATAGGCATTTTATTATGTTAAGTCTTTTTGATAGTTGTAAAGTTAAGTTTTCAATGTGATTGTTCCATTTGTATTTCTTATTTATTGTTATTCCTAGGATTCTTAAGGTGTCTACATCATGTAATGTAATATTGGATAGGTGGAAGTCAAAATTGCAGTTTCTCTTCCTGCATACATGCAAAGGTTTGCATTTGGTGTCTGAGAGTTTGGCTCCTGAGTAGTCACACCATTTAAGGATTTCCCTAAATAGTGGGTCTATATTGAGATTAGTTTTTTTTTTTTTTAGCTTGTATATTATAGTGTAGTCGTCTGCATAGGCGGTGTATTGACAATTCTTTTGTTTGGCTATTATTTGGTTTAACTTGTTGTAGGCTATAACAAACAGGATGACCGACAAGGATGACCCTTGTGGTATACCGTTGTCTAAGGGTTGTGAGATCGAGTATACCTTATTGGCAAGAACTGTTATTTTTCTATTGGTAAGAAAGTTAAATATATATTTGGCT
>VNJO01011855.1:0-356815 GCA_008042535.1 Drosophila tani | reverse complement strand
AAATCCATTAAAATATAATATTGGGATAGGCATATACATACATAGTGAATTATTGATAAAATGTTATTAAATTTTCTCCACTTAATTAATGCACATATATATATATATTAAATTTATTATCTAAAGAATCCATTTAAAATATAATATTTCAAAAAATTATTTAATTTAATTTATAATGTAATAGTTCAAAATCAACATACATATGTATCTAAAATTTTAAATCTAGCCAGCAGCAGTATTTGGCCAGCAGCACTATTAAATTCAAATATATTAAAATGTTCATAGCATGTTAACATACCAGTTCAACAGTAATGTTAACACGCCACTAGATCGGTGAGCATAAAACCCAGGTGAAAATAATATTCTAGACACATACCGGATGATCAAGCAGTTAAGGAGGAATTAGACACACACCACTTTTAGTTCCAAAAAAGTCCGATAGGGGGCGCCACAAAGTAGTAGGGATATACGGGAGCGGCGGCCCTAAAACCATTTACGGGGACGGCGGAAAAAACCGCCGCTCCCGTATATCCCTACTACTATCTTCATAGTTTCCATTCACTGTTGATGGTTCTATAGGCTATAGATCCCCCTTTGCACAGCCATGCCCCGCTGCTCTAGTTATTTTCGTTTCAATTGATCATTTGACATTAACTCGCTGTCGGCGGGCAGAGTTTTCTCTGAGATGTGTGATGTGTTGCTGATGCCGATGCTGCTGCTGCCTGCTCCTCGCCAGCTTTGCCAGTTGCCCATGTCGCCGCCAATTAAGTGGGCTGAGTAACGCGCATAGAATTCCCAAGCTCGTCATCGTTCAGCCCCGCCAAGATTCAGTTCTTTCGGCAGTTGGAGCAGCAGCTCATCATCCGGCATGCGGCGAAAACGGCGAATGGCTGTGGCCTGGAAACAGAGCTGGAGGAGGACCAGGAGGAGTATGACGAGGATAGCGTGGTTATCACACGCTGCCTGCTGCTGAAGCGGCAGCGCAATCACTTCGATCTGGTGGCTCTCTGCGATATGCCCTGCGATAAGTATGCCGGCGACAATTGGATTGTCGAGGAGTACTTTGTGGACCACAATGACGATTATCTAGTGAGTCACACAGAGAAAACCATAGCATCTTGTTTTGCATGGCCCCTTTTTCTCCTCTCCCGCTTCAATGGGAATACGGGTTTGGTTGAAATAATAGCACTATTAAAGATTAGATTATATGAGTGTTATGGGAATTATTTCCTTGTTTGTTATTTTTCTTTAGTGTTTATGATTAAAATCAAAACAAGTTTCTTAGCCAGTATTTACTACAAAGTAACCTTCAGATACTTTATTAAATTCCACCATTCCTTCTCCTTTTTCCAAATTAAAATCAATAATTATCAAGAATATCCTGAGGAATACCGATCCGCAGTGCTAATATCTTGACCGCAGCTATACCTATACCTACCGTTAGGCGCAGGGCTAAACTCTCCCTAACTAAACATCATCTCTCCCGAGTCTTCTCTTGATTCCTCTCCGTGCTCTTTGCGCGCATGTCCCCCATGGTTGGGTCCGTGGACCACTGCTGCTCACAGCTGATGTTGGCGGCTGCTTCTCCTCCTGGGAGATGCGCGCGCAGCTTCGTCTTGGGCCTTCTTGGGATCGGATGGGATGTGTGTGTGTTGTTTGCCATTTGCTCTAAACGCCGCCGCCATTGGAAAATTAAAAATACACGCGCCGCAGAAAGTTTACGCTCTGCGCGGCGGCTCTCCTCTTTTGCTTTGGGGCGGTTTTTCGGCTGAGAATTTTCAAATTTGAGGAAACCGAAACAGATTCGAATCTTCGTTTGTTGGCTCTGTGTCGCCGCCACTGCTCCCATACAAAACCGCTCTGTATATCGTCGCCTTCAGCGGTGTCTCGTCGTCGCTACGTCTTCGTCTTTGTCGTGTGTAACGGTATTGGGATCCCCCGCTCTCCATCAACTATATACCGCCTCCTTTCGCGCACTTTGTTTACCGCTGTGTGCGTGTGTGTGTGTGTGTGTGCGTTTCTGTGTTTTTCTTTTAATTTTTTTCTCGTATTATTTGCTTGGGAAGAAGAGGAGCATTAAATCATCGAATAGAACAATATTTGGGAGGTACATACTGGGCGTATGGGCAATGCAGCAACGCACTTTGGCCAGCAAGGAAGGTAAATGTCGAGGAAGGAATCACAAAGTCAAACAATCGTCGCTGGGCACCGTGACATAATCAAGCGAGAACCACAACAACCCAAAAAAAAAACTAAGAACATTAAGTGTTTTAAAAATAAAACTCGAAAAGGCAGCAGCAGAAACCGAAACAAAAAACATCAAACAAAATGCAAAGAGTGTTAACCAAAAAGTGCGCGATATTTATCGGACTCTGGGATTTGTTTAAACAAAGTTTCGAGAGCCAAACTGTTTTATTGACCCCCCGCCAACCAGTAAATAATTGGAAGTGATATTAAATTGGGATAAGAGCCAGCTGTGGAGGATCTTTACAAAAAAAATACTGATAGTGAACTTTGCACTTTTTTTTAGCAGGTTTTTGCAAGTTTTTAGAAGGAAAAGCGAATAGGGGAAACAAATGCAAGCCGTACACAGGGAAAAATTAGGTTCTATACGGATTCAGACAGTTTAATCAACAGAAATTACCACATACTTGCTTAAAAACATGTATTTAAATTTCTCATAAAAAAGTTGAATCAAAATCTTTATTAATTAAGGGAATAACCCTTTTATTTAATCAATTTTGGTTCAAATCAAGTACAAAATTAACTAAAATCTTCAAGAAAACATGATTTTTCCCTGTGTTTATGGAATAAGAAGGGGTAAAGAAAGAGGAGGAGAAAAAGAAGGAGGTAGAGAAGGAGGCAAAGGAAGGAGGAGGCAAAGACTGCGCTGCGGCCAAGCAAATCAAAACAAAAACTCAAAACTAACAAATGCAGAGCAGCAATTGGAGCACACACGTGTGTGTCCGTTCGCTCGAGTGTGTGTGCGTGTGTGTGTGCCACATACATATATACAAACTATATGTTCGGCGGGGATTATTCATCAGGCTGCCTCTGCCTGCCACATCATCTTCCGCCGCCGCCGTTCTCCTGATCTCCTCCACTTTCCGCTTAGCTGGCGTTTTCTTTAATTTTCGAAAGCTATTTTCGTAAGGCTTGCATTTATATTTAGTTGCCACAACAAACTTATAGCGAAAATCCAAGCTACAAGCTTGTACATGATACAATTTTTGGCCATATGATGCGAACCAAAATAAAAGTCAACTGGGGTGGAAAAGTTTCCCTCCTTAGTTTTTCCAACGCGCAGCGCTCTGTACAGTGAAAGCCAACGGGGTGTGAGAGAGATCAGAGATCAGAGATCACAAAATTAATGGAAAACTAAAACGAATTAAAAAGGCAATCAGACGCCCGAGATGAGATCTCCATCTCTCTCCAAATGAGGCTGTGAAATTAGCCCACAATCCACCGACTGAGGCCTCACTGTGCTGCTGGCTGGCACTGTGTGTACTAGGTATGGTGCCCGGCTGCGCCAATTTACGTGCGTCGTCGTCGTAGTCGTCGTTGTCTATTTGTTAAAAATAAAAACAGATTTCGGACGGAACACTGAATGGCAGGGAAAGACAGGCGGCGGCGGCGCCCAATGAACCCCACCGAGATATCACACATAGATCGAGATCGCGCTCCCTCCAGGGATGTTCGCAGCGCCATATATCCGAGGTACAAGGTACACAAGACCTGGCGGGGTGATCAGTGAGCTCATTGCTGTTTACGATTTGTAATTTGTATATGCTCTATATACACCCCCAACAAGTCGGGGGCGGGCTAGGCTATGCTATATAGGCTATATAACGGATGTATGTGGGCGCCAAAGGAAAGTCTTTCAATTAGTAAGTTGCCAAAATGCCAATGAGACATTGACATTGAGGGTGCGATCGATCGATCGATCTGTAGATCTATAGATCGTTACATTTCGTTCCGATCCCAAGCGATCCGATCCGAACCGGTCCGAGTAGGTGCCACCTTGCGCAGGTTTCCTTCGCGGCCAGCGCTGGCAGCCTCGCGAGTCTCGCCCAGCTAGTCGAACCCAACGCAATTCGAGGGAGTCGCCAGTGCAAGATTAGATAACAGAGTACCATATTTTTTTTCCCCCTTTGGGATCCAGCAAGAAAACTGACCACGATCACGAACCGGAACCGGAAAGCCACGGAATGTCCAACGAACTCAGCGAACTGATCGCTCTCGGCTGTCCCGATCTCAGGGCCCAGAAGCCAGAGGGCGGCAGCACCCAGACTGAGCTGATCCTCAACACGGAGCGCCGTCTCAGTATCAAGCAGATGACGGCCACGGACCTGGCAGCCCTTCGAGCGGCAGCCGCTGCCGAAGCCGAGGCCAGGGCACGGGCTCAGGCGGAGGCGGAAGCCAGGGCCATAGCCCAGGAACAGTTGCGACAGGCCCGCGAGGCCGAGGGCAAGGCCAGAGCACGTGCTGCCCTCGAGGTGCAGGCCCAGCTGCAGCGGGTAATGGAGAGCGAGAAGCAGAGGCAAAAGGAAGAGGAGGAGAAACAGAAAGATAAAGACGAGAACGAAGAGGAAGAGGATGAAGAAGAGGAGGAGGAGGACGAGGACTTGGCCAAGGGTTCCCTGCCCGCCAATGCAGGTCCCAGGGAACGCATCACCTCGCTGCCCAGCATCCTCGATGATGCCATGGAGATGCACCTCCTGAACGTCTCGCAGCCTAAGGTCACATCTAAGGAGGACTCTCCTCCTCAGAAGAGCACCTCCCACATTGCCGACTCCATTGAGCTACTCCGAATGCAGCGAGCTGCGCGCGATGCCCGCTCCCACAATCGCACCCGAGAGCGTTCCACATCGCCGGAGGCGCGTAATCACGAGCGGAGCGCTGCTCCCGATCGCCTCCAGAGTTCCGCGAGCATGAGCAGCCTGGACTCGGCCAGCGTCAGTGCCTCGGGCTCGCGACAGCCCAGCAAGGCCGAGAGTCGACGGGGCAGCACATCCAGCGCCTCGGGCGTGGAACCCCCCGGTGCCTTGCCCTCCAAGTTTCCGCTCTCCAAGACGGTATCGGCTCCCAATGTGATGAACCAAAGGAAGAGCAGCCTCACCTCCCTCTTTCCGGGACCCTCGCCCCTAGTGGCACCTGAACCCTCACTACACACCAATCCGGTGGCTCCACCGCCGGAAGAGGAGTCGCACCAGCGTCGAGGGCGAATGGAGGATGGTTATCGTGAGATTCCCAGCGGAAAGATGGTGCATCGCACCAAGACCCCGCCACCTGTGGGCGCCAATCTGGGCGTCAACCTAAAGCGAGTCACCGCGCCCAGTGGCTCCATAACCGTCAAGCCCAAGGAGTCGCCCATGCTGGGCGTGGTCCTCCGGAAAGTAGAGAAGAAAGTGGTGCCACAGAAGAGCATCCTGGACGACGACAAGCCCCTGTATCACTTCTCCATTGTGCGCAGCGATCACAAGGAACATGTGCCCGCGGAGAAGCCCAAGCCCAAGCCCCCCGCTGCCAAGCCCAGTCCGGGAGGCATCCTGACCGGACCCCAGGTGATACGGAACGCGCAGCCCAGGCAAATGGTGCCCGTCAAGCCGCAGCGTCCCATGCCCGGAGTGCCCATCACGATCACGAAGATCGAGGGCGACAAGATCATCATCATCAAGAAGATTATTGTGCCGAAGAACAGTAAGATACCGGAGCAGTATCTGCAGGTTGGTCGTCGTCCACGTCCACGTCCTGCTCGTTGTGTTGGTGCTCACCCTGTGGTTCGTCTGGTGTTACTCCTCCCTTCTGTGTTCCGTTCCGAAATCTGTTGTATAGAATTTACCTCGATGGTAGGTAGGAAACACACTGAAACACTTTAGTTAAGGGATCTAGGGATCTAGGACAGGAAGAGTGCAGGGTTAACTTTTTTGAGCTTTAAAAGAAAAACAAGAGTCAACGCACACACAAAACACACTAAAGAAATCGCGAAATAAAGCTGAGTGAACGAATTCAGTGGAAATCGGATACCCAATTCATAATACCCGGTTTGCAGTGCGCGATCGTCGTTTCCTATAGATGAGTGAAGATGCGGCCAAGCCAGCAAATGCCGTTCCAACAACAGTTTCCGCCGCCGCCGTGGCCGCGTCGCCTAGCCTAAGGACCAAGGAGGAATCCCTGCCAGCCATGCAGAAACCAACACCGCCGCCGGTCAGTAGCGGCCAGCAGTTCTTCCAGGTGGTCTCGCCCCAGTTCGCCTCGGTGCTGTCGTCCAGCATCCCGGAGAGCAAGTGTGCGGTGCGATCACCGATCTCCTCGCCGCTGGCCATCCGCAAGAGTCGCCCGCCGCTGCTGCCGGCGAGTCCCAAGTCCACCCCGCCGCTTCCCCGGAAGCATCATCCGCTGGCCTACAATGCGGCCACCGGAACCATCAGCAGTGCCTCGGGAGCAGCGTTGCCTGCCCGCCTCATGGCTACCATAACCTCGAGTCCCGCCTCTAGCATATCGGTGTCCTCCTCGAGCTCACCTTCTTCCTCGCCGCCGCCTCCAGTGCCGTGCAGGGCTCCCAAGAAGGCTGCTGCTGCTGCAGCGGCGGCGGCACCTCCTCCGCCCTCTAACGAAATTACGCTGGACAAGCTGCTGCAACAGCAGCAGGAGCTGGAGGAGAAGTCGGCGGCGGCCAAGAATAGCGCGCAGATAGATGCGAATTTCTACGACGCCGAGATCGAGATGATGAACAAGTATCTGAAGAGCTTGCCCGACTACAGCGAGCTGGACAGGAAGCTGCACCAGGAGTTCCAGGAGTGCGAAGATCTCTACGACAGGCTCAAGCGGCAGCAGCAGCCGCTGGCCAAGTCCAATTCGCAGCAGTCGGTGACGAAGGGCGCACCACCGGGAGGAGCAGCAGCGCCAGCACCAGTTATCCCCTCCGGTCTGGCCAAGTCATCGTCCATCAACTTTGCTCAAAATCCCAGCAGCAATCGGGGAGCTGCTCCCCGGATGGCCTATCCCTCGATATTTTCGCAACCCGGCGGCGAACCCAAGCTGCAGCGCAGCATCTCCAGTTCCAATATGCCGATAAGTACGCCCGCCACTCCCATGCGGCCGCTGCCCGCGAAGAATGGCCTGCAGAGCGGCTCGAATCTTTCCCTGAACAAGCAGCTGATGAACGAGTTCTGGAGCGAGAACCTCACCAGTTCCCACAAGCGCCAGACCCCGAAGCGCACGTTCTGGAACTACGAGAAGATCTGTGGCGCCCAGCTGGGCGATGCCGGCCAGCCATTCAAGGTGGATGCCAAGACTGCCAAGAAGTTGGCCATCTTTGATCCGACTGTGGCGGAGGCAGCCCAGAAGGAGCTGCAGCGTCCGCAGCAGCAGGCGGCGCAGCATCATCCCCACAAGCTGCAGAAGAACGCTTCGCTGTCGCATCTGGACCTCAAGGTCCGCCAGGCGGTGACCAAGGACGATCTGTACAAGCTCATATGCAACGAGCAATCCCCGTTGGCGGCGGGAGCGGGCTTTGTGAGTCGGGTTCCTGTCAAGCAGCAGCAACAGCCAGCGCTGGCCCAGCAGCCGCAGGTCTTGCCCAAAAGCGTTTCCATGACGCATGTGCCGGGTGGCGGCTGCCAGCCCATGGGAGCTCCTCTGATGCGGACCTCCAGCCGCACGCACATACCCTGCTACATGAAACACCTGCCTTCCTTGAGTAGAAGCACCTCCAACTCGGCTATACTGATGACCCAGGCCCAGCCTCAGCCACGCAAGGATCCGGCGCCGTCCAAGGAGACGCTTAAGGGAGCTCCAGGTCCTGCGCCGGTTCCTGCTCCAGCTCCCGCTCCTGCCCCTTTATCCTTTACCAAACCCAGTGGTGTCTTAAAGAGCTCTAGTAGCTCCTGTGTGCCCTCGCCACGCTGTGCCGCTGCCTTCTTCCGCCGACCTCAGGAACCCAGCAGTCAGCAACAGCAGCAGCAGCCTGTACAGCAGCCGCAAAAGGCGGTGCCAAACGAGGAGCCCGGGCCTGGGGACTCCGCCTCGCTGGAACGCAAGTCGGAGAAGAGCAACAGCACGATAAGCACGAGTAGCTTTACGGTGACCAACTGTTGCACCACCCACCTGCCGCAGCTCTCCAAGTTCACCTCATCGTTCCACATTGCGCCGGCCACCACAGCCACGACAACGACAACGTCGACGGCCACAGCAGCCACACCAAGTGAGGGTGGCCACAAGGCAGCGCAGATGCACCAGCAACAAAGTGGCGCAGCTGCCTCGATGGCTGCCAACTTGGAGGTGCCAACATCGTCATCGTCGTCGGCGGCCACAAAGCGCCAGAAAGATGTTGACAACAAGCTTGAAAAATGTCTCAACGACATGCTAAAGTTAAAGACCAGCAACAGCACTAGCAGCAACAGCAACAACAATAATAATAATGCATTAATGTCGCAGTCGCTGACAGGCGAGCACAAAGAGCCGAACACTGCAGGCGGCGGTGATGGCCTTCCGAGCACCAGCATCAGCGCCACCAGCAGCGGCGGCGGGAGCAAGTACGTGGGTGACTCTCAGATCCCGGTGCCAGTGCAGCTCTACGATCCGCAGAAGCCGTTGCTGCAGCAGCAGCAGCAGCAACAAAGGATCTGTTATCCCATAGGCAAGTCGAACTCCACTTCGCAGTTGCCCATGGGTGGCTACCAGAGATTGCTGCATCAGCAGCAGCAGCAACACCAGCAGCAGCAGCAGCAACCGCACCAGGAGCAGCAGCAATATCCCCAGCACAAGCGGCCGTTCCTCAACTGGAACAGTTTCGCCTGCTCCGCCATGAATGGAGCGAGTGATCCCTTCATGCAGCAGCAGCAGCAGCATATGCCCCACCACCAGCAGCATCTGTCCCACAAGCTGCAGCAATCGTACTCCTCCTCCAATGTGCCAAAGCAGGCGCCCAAATCGGGACTGGCCATGTTTCTGCAAAAGAACACCAACAAGGAGAACAAGTTTGGGCAGCCGCCGCTGCAGCAGCAGCCGCCAGGCATGATGCCACAAATGTACGGCTACCAGGTGCCGCAGCAGCAGCAGCAACAGCAGCAGCCATCCAAGCTGGGCTATCCGCGCACCGGCGCCCCACTGACGCACTCGGTCTCCTTCAGCTCTGCCCAGCGGCCCACGGCCCTGCTGTTTCACCAGCAACATCAGCAGCAGCAGCAGCAACAGCAGCCGCATTCCAACTTTGGGCAGGGCATGATGAGTAGGAACTACTACAATCTGCCCAAGCAGCCGGAGCGCAAGCCGCTGCAGACCTTTGATCCCTATGCCTATCCCAAGCCGAATCAGATGCAGCCGGTCAAGTACCAGCCGCAGCCGCAGTCACAGCAACAGCAACAACAGCAGCAGCAATCGCATCCGCATACGCAGTTTCTGAACGCTTCCGCTGGCGGCGGCGGAGGAGGAGGAGGAGTAGGGGCTGGTGGCGCTGCCGCTGGGCTTCAATACGATCCAAATACAAATACGCAATTGTTTTATGCGTCGCCGGCGTCATCGTCGGTTAATATGCAACCGCAGCAACCGCAACAGCAACAGCAACAGCAGCAGCCGCAGCAGCAGCAACAATCGCAGCTACAACAAAGTAATTCTGTCATATTCAATCACCACCAACAACATCAACAACATCAACACCAGCAGCAGCAGCAACAACAACAACAGTTACAACAGCAACAGAACGAAATGTCCAAGTCCGCTTTGGGACTGCACTTCATCGAGGTAGATTCTATTGCTCCCACTTATTTTTTCGTCTGTAACTGAGCCTGTGTTTGTTCGTTTTCCGTTTTCCGTTGCACATGTGCCTGAAAATTGCGTACTAACAACAACATGCTCCCGCTTTCGCTTCCAAAGAAAGTCTAACCCGAAATAGGCGGGTGACTCATCCATGGGCTCCAAAAGGCCTCCGACGAAGGGGAAGAAGATGACGACGCCTCTAGTTGCCTCTAGCGCCTCGCCTTCGATCTGCTTGGCCCCCAAGTTCGTACTTCCTGTACTTTGCTGGCGTTTAATGTGCGCAAAGTGTTCCCAAGAACAGAAAATATATACATATATAGCTAGTTCCCTAGTTCCTTGGCGGAGGCTACACCGATCTCTTGGCCTCTTGGCAGGCTCCTCTTGCACTTGTCGACATCGACAACATTGCACAATCGACCAAAGACTGCGGGAAATTCAATGTCAATTTTCTTTCGGCTTTCGGCGGGCCAGAGGCTGTCCTCTATTAATAGTCCGCTTACTTGATTTATGTTTGTTTACTCGATTGCAGAGCTTAAAGCATTTTTTTGTAACTGCAAAGAAGGAGAATTTTGTTTGTTTAACTAATTTATTGGTAAACTGCGACCTCCAGGCCCATGTAATTGTTTTAATAATTAAAAAACACTAAACAACACGTAGCGCGTTCAGCATTCAGCGGAATCGAATGTCTAAAAATATGTAACACTCACGACTCATCGGCTGCTCTCGCTGGCGGCGCGCTCTCTCTCCGAAGACTGAAATTACTGACTGACGACTCTTGAATACCCTTTCCAGGATCCTTTCTCAGACTGATATTCCTTTTATTTTGGATTTACTAGCAGCTAGTCTTGACCCTGACCCGCCTGCCTGCATGCGTTGAGTGTCCCTATTCGGGTTTAGGTTTATACCGAAAAGCATCCCCTTGGAGGAGGGCTCTTCTGCGGTTAGTTCTGGCTTCCTTCTTTCGCAGCAAACAATAATAGAAACGGCGGAAAGAGGCTGAGAGTGCTCTCCCGCACGGACGGACCGCAGATCTTACGGCCGTGCTCTGGCTGCTCGACATCGGCGATATTTTCAATCTTTATAATTAGTATATGTGGCGTGCGCTTTCGTTCATGTTGCGCTGATTTCGGTTTGTTTGTTTCAACGAATGAGCAGGCAATCGGACATCGGACATCGGGAAACGCGCTCTGTTTAAATCCCTAATCCCAAGCCCAATCGAAGGAATTGCATGGCTCAAAGTGCGTGTGAGATCGTGGTTACCGAAACTGAATGGAAATTGCATTTTGAAAAGTGTCGCAGTGGCGGGGGCGACTCTGCATTCTCGCGGCAACACGGCGGCCTCTGTTGTGTGTTGTGTCTATTTCCGTCGAAGCTGCCGTCGAATCTCTTACAATTTCAATTATTTTTACACATAAATTCGCTCTGTCTATACTAGATCTCTCTACGTACTACGAGAACGTACCGTACAATACACTTTTATTCTATTCTATTTGAATACAACAAAATCATCAGAGTCCTCAGAATCATCAGAAGCATGCTCCCAACCAAATAACAGAAATCAGTACAATTAATGAAATAGACCAAGTCGGAAGAGCGCGATCCGATCCGTATACCTCTACCCACCAGCGCCAGCAGGAACCCCTCATCAAAGCCAAGTACTAGCGGATTGGATTGGATTGTCGTCATCTTTTTGGCTGGCGAGACCCACGCGAACGCCGACCGCAAAGAAAAACCGAAATGGCCACATTTCTGAATCGTTTTCATCGCGAGAAAAGCGAAAAGATATTGCCAGCGATCGGTGAAAATGGGAAAATGGCAAAATCAGCTGATGCTGGGGCAGAGACGACGGCGACGCCAGCAGCAGTGCAGCCGCGTCCGCAGCGCCGCTACATGCGCAGCGCCACTGCGGCCAGCGTGACGCAGCTGCTCTCGGAGAGCTGCAACAGTCTGCTGCAGCGGTTTCGGCGCAATCCGAGCGAACGACCTGATAATAAACAGCAGCAGCAGCAACAGCAACAGCCACGCAATCGGTAATCGATGCAAAAGAAATGAAGCAAAGATTTATAATTTATTTTTAATTTTTGCGAGCCTTTTTTTTTTGTACTTTTTGTACTTTCGTCGCCTTTCGTCAATCGAAAAAACTCGGTCAAAACTCGCTCATTGCCTTCTTTATTCTCTGGCGTTGATTTAAGCAGAGTGGTCAGGCGCGTAATTGCGAGTTTAGTTGCATCGCGCGTCACTCCGCCGTCGAAAGTATCGCGATCGCCAACGTATTTTCGTATCATTTCTGCATTTCCCATCTCCCGCGACTTGAGGCCAATTATGTAAACGTCTCGAGTGCGTTTTTCTTCGCTGTTGAACTCGCGAATTGAACTTCCAGCCGGAGGCAGTGCGTCGACCACGAAAAGTGTGAAAATCTGGGTAGCCATAAATCGCGAATAATTGCCAGAGGAGAGGCGGATTTATCTCGATTTAAGCTTGATTTTTAGTGCCTGCAGTGCCATGCTTGATTTATCGCCAGTCGTTAATCAAATGGAGCTTAACCAGAGCTCTTCAACCAGTCTCATTTGCAACCAGTTGCACCTGACACTGTCAATCAGCGGAGTCGTTAATGATTGATAAGCTGAAATGGAGAGATTTCCATGAATAAAACCTCAAAATGTTTGTCCGATTATTGGCCAAAATGTACATAAAAGTTTAAATCTTTTCTTTCGCCAACAAAACTTTCGATCGAGAAAAGCTTGATGAGAGCTTTCCTCCCAGCTGGTCTGCCTTGCATTCTCCGAGAGATTCTCTTTTTCATTTTCGCAGAATTCCTTGAATCTCCCATCTCTTTGGCTTTGTCTTTGTCTTTGGGGAATACCAAATAAATAAATTCTCTAGCCAACTTCCTCAATAAGCACGCACTCTCTCTCTTTCCGCGCTCTTTGTTTCAACAATTGCAATTGCTCCTTAATTATTTATATGCGAGCGCGTTTAAAATAAAACGTAAAATGTTTCGTTTCGTTTTGCTTTGTTCTTTTTTATTTCTTTTCTGTAAGCAGCAGCAGCACTTTTATTGTTCTGCGTTTTTGTTGGCGAGAGTTCAAGGCTTTTCCCGCAAAGACTTTCGATCGTTTCCCTGTTTTGCTGCTGCTGCGGCTAACCTGACGGAAGCGAAACTTTTTTTGTGGCTTTTGCAAAGTGAAATGCATTTCGATGAAGCGTGCGATTCGCGTGCGTCTTGAATCGCCCAGCTGTGCTGGCGGGGCACAGACAAAGCATCCCAAAGCGAATCCATCTATGCCACCCACTCGTCTACATATGTTATTCTCCCGCTCCCAGCCAGCCACCCACTCTCTTACTCTCGCTCTCTGTCTCTCTGGCAAGTGCGCAATATTTTCACACTTTTCACCAAAAATAAAAACGATTCCTCAATATTTTCGGGCAGCCTCCGCCACCGCATTATTTCCCTGGTCTACATCGGTCTTCTTCTGGCGAACGTCGCACAAATTTTCGGAAAAATTTTCCTTAGCTTTCCTCAGTTAAATTTTGGTCCGTGTCGTGGCAGCGCGTTCCGTCCGTCGTTCGTTCGTCGCGAGCCGCCGCGTGGATAACTGCATCCAGACAGCATCCTCTCGACTCCAACTCATTGTCTTGTTGGGCTTCTCTTTCAAGTGAGGATCCGAAAGATACGACCCCAACGAATGACAACAATAATAATAATAACAACAAGGCCAAAGGCGGATCAACCAACCAGCAGCAGCAGTCCCAGAAGCAGAGCAAGCGTCGCCGCAGCTCGGACAAGTCCTCAGCCAGCCGGAGGCATAATCCGGAAGGGGAACGGGACAGGGACAGGGAACGAGACAGGGCCGACAGGGATCGCGACCGGGAACGAGAAATGGCCGATCGCCACAGGCGCTACTATGCAGGCGGTGGACTCGGGAGCACCGCCGGCCTGGGCTACCATCCCAGCAGCAGTGGCACTGGGAGCGGCGGCAGCACAGCCGCTCTGATGGGTCGCTACCAAAAGAGCTCCACGACAGCCAACGCCCTGGACAGACTGCGCACCCACCTGAGTCCCGTGGGCGGTTACTACAAGCCCCTCATCCGGGGACTGGGCGGCGGGAGGCGAGATCGCGACCTGGACGACGTTAGTATCCGTAGTAGTAACCAAAAAGCGAGCAGTGTGCAAACCAACGGAGACCCAGACCCAGACCCAGATCGAATCCCGTGACTCACTGCCTGGGTATTTCTTTTATTTTGGAAATCCGAATCATCCGAATCACCATCTCACCTGTCCCCCGTGAGTCAGCGAAAAGAGAGTGACTGCCCTAAATGTGTGACATCTTTGACAGTTGGGAAATATGCGCAATTAAAGGGGATATCGAGGGTGCACTATAGCAGCAGCCACTATAGATATCCACGGCTATATGTGCGGATATTATATTTGGGGGGGCCCCCACACGGGCGTGTTTTATAGCGCTTCTATATGCTCGAGTCTATATCTTCGGCTTCATTCTTGCCGTGTGCGTTTACGTTGTCGAATTTATTTTCGATTCCAACCTCTCGCTTTTTTTTTTCTGATTTTTTCTCTATTCCGCTATATTTGTATCTCTCTGTACGCCGCAGATGTGTGTATAAAGCTATTCACGATATTTTCACGATTTTCCGCCGCTTTATATATACACTTTGAAGGTCGTCGCGCCGTGGACTTTTTTGTTTAGACTTTGCTGGGCATATACGAGTATTCCTAGCCAGACCGAAAATAACCAAAATACCGAAAATACGCGTAGAGAAAGCCGGAGATACGAGTGGCTTTAATGGCAGTGAAATTGTGCGAAATGAAAAGGCCCAAGCACCCCATAATTAGCCATTGCCGAAAAGGCCATTTAAATGGGTCTAAGTCTAAGTCGTAGTCAGGGCTTGGGTCTCTCTCTGGGTCTGGGCCTTCTTCTTTCGTGGAGCGTAAAGAGTTTTACGCCCATCGTCGCCAGCCCGTTACCGTTGGTTTCACACGAGCGCCGCTTTTAAGCACTTTCTCTCTCCGTTAACCCCTGAATCCGAAACCGAATTAAATGTATATCAACCTCCTCCCGCCTCAGCGGCGAGACTTGCTCTTGGACAAAGACAGAACGCCCACCGGCGCGGCCACATCCTCGGGCCTCGGCAAGCAGTCTGCCATCTCGCGGCTGGAGAACAAATACTCGGACATCTTGGAGCGGGCGGCCGGAAGGCGGCGACATGAGGAGGATCGTGACAAAACGCTGGAGCCGGACGACTACGGTGCCAGCAGCAGCAGCAGCACTGCCGGTCTACTCCGCTCGGCCACCTCCCATCAGCTGGCCAAATCGAAGCTATCCTCCAGCTCCTTCAATGCCGCCGATCGCAAGGAGCGCACTCCCTACCGAACTCGAGCCCAGAGGCAACGCTACAATGCGGAGTCCAATGACAGTGGCTATCTGACGAGCAACAATAGGTTGCTGGACGAGAATTATCCCCTGGATTATGGCCAGCGGTATGACTACCACGATGCCCTGCGCCTGGGTGGTGCCACTGGCTATCCCTCCAGTCGCTACGGGCGGAGAGCTGGCGAAGAGGAAGTCCAGTCACCGCGCTCCACCAGGGCCTATGGCAGGACAAAGACCGTGGAGAGCCTGCTGGCCGCTGAGATCCCGGATACCGGGCGATCAGCGGCTGCAGGCGAGGATCGGCCACTGAACTCGAGAAATCGGTTTGCCCACCGCCGCAAGGAGCAGCCTCCGCCAGAACTGACCGCTGAAGAGCGCGAGATTCTGGCAGACGATCGATCGTCAGAGGATAATGCCGCCATCCTGCTGCTGCTCCGGGAGGACAACCAGTTCCTGGAGGCCAAGAAATTCGAGGAGCGCATGCGAAGGCGCCGCGAGCTCAGGGATCGCGTCAAGCGGATGGAGGAGGCGGCCGAGGAGGCCAAGAAGACTGAAGCGGCAGTGGCAGCGGCCGAGGCAGAGGCAGCTGCTCTGGAGCAGGAGGCCAAGAAGGCCAAGGAGACGGCTGCCGCGGCGGCATCAGCGGCAGCGGCAGCAGCAGCAGCAGCATCCTCGTCGGCAGCCGGGCTGGAGCCGCCGCAGGAGGCGCCCAAGAAGAAGTCGCGCAGCAAAAAAGTAACTAGAGACGATAGCGATGGCAGTGGCTCCGCCAGCACGTCGGAGAGTAGCTCCTCCGATGAGGCCGAGACAGAAACCGAGACCGATTCGGCGGCGGCGGCTCCCGGTGTGCAACTAACCCACACAGCAGACACACCCCAGACACAGACTCAAGCTCAGACCCCGTCTGTCAATGGCAGCAGCAGCACCACCTCCGACACCTCCAAGTCCCACACCAACACCAACGCCACCACCACCTCATCCTCCACTAGCTCTTCCGCTCTCTCTAACCACACACTGGCAGCACCAGCAGCAGCAGCATCGACGGCACTCTCCTCGGGCACCACCAACCAGAGCCGCTTTCTGCCCCACTCAGATCGCAACAACAATGACCTCGCCAAGTACAAGCCCAGCAACCAGCTCATGCACTCCTCCAGTTCCGGAGCCCTGGCCTTTGGCGGAATCGGAGCCCGGCTGGCCGCGGCGGATGCGCGGCGCCAGCAGCAGCACCAGCAGCGCTACCAGGGCGCCAGCTCCCGCACAGCCGCCGTGCTCAGCGAGTTTGATCGCTACAAGCCAGGATCCGGAACCGGAACGGGGTCCGGATCGAGCTACCTCCATGACTCGTACAGCGGCAGCAGTCGGCGCTCGAACGCCCTCGGCGGCGGCGGCAGCTCGCTGTATCCGCAGCGATCCCACCTGGACGCCTACCAGCACCAGCAGCAGCAGCAGTCATCGTCGTACCTGCAGCAGCACGACCACTACCTGCTGGCGAAGAGCGCCACCTCCTCGGCGCTGTTCAACAGGTCACGCATTCCAAAGACACTCTCGACCTTTGTAAGCAGAAGAAGAGCTTGGAATGGATTCGATGATTCGTTAAGCAGCTTTGTTGCGCCTTCTGCTTCTTCTAACACTGCCCAAAGTCCACTGCCCACTGCCCCTTTCTCTAGAGAATCCTCCCCAGCCCCCAACTTCTCCCCCGACAAGCGACCTCTACAGATAAGGCTAACTGCACTGCGGATTGCATTCCATGTTGACTTGACTAACCGATGCGTTTTGCGTTTTGCATGAATGTTTTGACATTAAGAGGAACCATGTAAGAACCGTACCGATCTTGACACACATACTCGTATATTACCGAAAAACCACTTAATTTGTTCTTTTACCAAACCATATTTACATAATTTTATTTAATTTAATTATTACCAAGCGAAGAAGCAGCCTGAAAATTAAATGGTTTGTTGTTTGTTTCGAGTGCCCGTGAAACAAGGAGCACGGCTATTGGTGCATTTCCTATTTTGTATTAATATATATAATGCCATTTTCGATATATATATGTATACCTTTTGTGCCATACTATAAATTATATATTATATATTGTTTGTACATGTTTATTGATATTAACCATTTTTGTAAACACAAATCTCAAAAAAATTTGTCCGAACTAATTTTCTTATCGAACAAACGAAACGTATTTTTCTCGTGTTTTTTCTGAATATGAAATGATGAAAATCACAATGATGATGATGATGATGGGTTGATGATGATGATGATGATGATGTACATACAACTTGATGGGGCTGATGATGATGATGATGTGGAAATGATGTTGGATGATGATGTTGGTTGGTTTCCTCGGATATCTGCGGCTATTTCGAACGGATTTGCGATTGCTTCGACGGTGCCAACGTGGGATGCCCCTGATTGTGACCTGCTCCCTGCCTGGATGATCCCCTGGAATATATATATAAAAAAAAATGTTTTTGTTTCTTTTTCTCTTTCTTTTTTGTTTCTTTTTCTCTCTTTCAAATTACATACTTTGCCACACACGCACACACGCACCTTCTGTGTACGTCTGTCATCAACGCCCACGCCCCCCCCCCCATCTTCTACAACAACAACGCGCGACTGCAACTGCAACCCACTACCGAAAAACGCTCGCTCAAACGCTCGAAACCAAATCTCGCTCGCAAACTCTCCGCTGTCTCCGCCTCCGTCGCCTCCGTCGTCGTCGTTTCACTCGCAACCTCGCAACCTTTCAACGGATCGAATGCACCACCCGCAATCCGCATCGCCACAACAACCGCCACAACAACAACCGCCACAACAACCACCACCACAACCACCCACAACAAACAACGCCAACAACGGCATCGGCATCGACCACTGCAACCACACTTGGCTCCGCTCCGTCTCCGTCTCCGTTTCGATCCGCTCCGATCGATTGCTCGAACACAGACAGCAAAGCCCGTCATTCAAGATGATGCTGATGGTCACTTAATTTACCACACCGGAGACATTCTCCATCACAGATGTTCGTGACAATTTTTTGTTTTTAATCTTTTTTTACTCCATATTTATGTTTAGAAGACAATCAGAAAAAACTTACAACACAAACGAAAAAAAAAAACAAAAAGAAAAGATAATCCACAGACAAAGCAAAGAAAACCGAAAGGCAAAGCCAAAGCCACTTCTCTCTTCTCTTCTCTTCTCTTCTCTCTTGCAACTCTCTTTTAGTTTAAACTGTTTTCCAGTTTTCCGTTATTATTTCTTAATTATTTCACAGCAAGACCAAAATCGCGTCGCGTGCAAATCAGAAATTAGGAAAATATTTGAACCAAAAAAAAATTAAAAACAAAAAGAGAAAGAAAAACCACAATTAAAAAGAGTTTCACATAATTTTCGTCACTTTCGTTCAGCTTCCGAAATTTGTTTTTAAATTAATCTTTTGCCGGCTACAAAGTTTTCCCTGTCGACGGGGAAATTATTTACACACACACACCTAAACCTAAACCGAAATAATACTGAAATAATACTGAAACACACACACTTAGCTTAAAGTCCAAATTAGTATCCCATCAAAATATCTAGATACAGCTGCAGGACTATAGCTTTAGAGGAAAAAATAAATAAAGAATAAACAAGAGACAGCTATCGTTTAACACTCCTAATAAATAGACTTGCCGGAAGCACCACTACAACTCTCCTTCCTTTTCCCGAATTTCAGATAAGATCATGGCCACACTGGGCGAGGGAACCTTTGGACGTGTGGTTAAGGTCAAAGACATGGAGCGGTAAGTTCTGATTATGCCAGCAATTAAATTTAAGTAATTGTTCTAAACGTTGTTCTTTTGTTGCTTTCAGTGATTACTGCATGGCCTTAAAGATAATTAAGAACGTGGAAAAGTACCGCGAAGCTGCCAAACTGGAGATCAATGCCCTGGAGAAGATTGCCCAGAAGGATCCGCATTGCGATCAGTAAGCCAACTTGCTTATTATTCCCTTAGGAATTTGATTTAAAATATATTTAATTTGCCTTGCAGTTTGTGTGTGAAAATGATTGACTGGTTTGATTACCATGGACACATGTGCATAGTATTTGAAATGTTGGGGCTGAGTGTTTTCGATTTTTTGGTAAGCTAAAAGGCATTTCTCTTGATGGAATTATTATAATCGTAAGTTTTATTAGCGTGAGAACAACTATGAGCCATACCCGCTGGACCAAGTGCGCCACATGGCCTATCAATTATGCTACTCTGTGAAATTTTTACATGACAATCGTTTAACGCACACCGATCTCAAGCCGGAGAACATACTTTTCGTCGATTCGGATTATTCAGCTCACTATAATCATAAGATTGTAAGTAAAGAAGGAAAGTTGGGTTGCGGACAACCCTTTTAATTAATTTTAAATTTTTTTTACTTCGTAGAATCGCGAGGTGCGCCGCGTCAAAAACACAGACGTCCGTCTAATTGACTTTGGCTCGGCCACCTTTGACCACGAGCACCACAGCACAATTGTCTCGACGCGACATTATCGCGCGCCCGAGGTGATACTGGAGCTGGGTTGGTCACAGCCCTGTGATGTTTGGTCCATTGGGTAAGGAATTGCATTGCCATTTCGTGGGGAATATTATAATTGAAACCCCAACTTCTCCCCAAAACAGCTGCATCTTGTTCGAACTGTATCTGGGCATCACGCTCTTCCAAACGCACGACAATCGCGAGCACCTGGCCATGATGGAGCGCATCTTGGGACAAATACCATATCGCATGGCACGGTAATACAATGCAGCTCAAGCTTTCATTTCCCAAGGCGCAGTTCCCTTCACCGAAATCGTTTAACGCGTTTAGCAATCACACTCTTTACAGCAAAACCAAAACAAAGTACTTCTATCACGGTAAGTTGGATTGGGATGAGAAGTCCAGTGCGGGTCGCTATGTCCGCGATCACTGCAAGCCCTTGTTCCTGTGCCAGCTGAGCGACAGCGAGGATCACTTTGAGCTCTTCAACCTGATTAAAAAGATGCTGGAGTACGAGCCCTCGGCCCGCATTACGTTAGGTAAGCAGGCGCCTTGTTGTCTTGTGAATCTCTGCTCAATTTTATCTTTTAGGTGAGGCCCTGCGTCATCCGTTCTTCGATAGGCTGCCACCGCACCACCGGGTGGGTGAGATGGCCAACAAGCAGCCCCTGTCGTCGGGCAGCAGCAGCCGCGAGCGATCGCACAGCCTGTCCAGATGAGAATTACAGCGATTTGGTTATTGTTGACAGACAGCAGCGCTAAGCAGCGAGCACTCAATCATGCAAACATACACACAAAGCAGAAGAAGCAGTCGTCCGTCGTAGAGTAGTCCCCCGCAATCACAACGGCAAAATCCTATTTTAAGTGCTAAAGTCTCTAAGCTCTGACGTTCTTTTTTTGTAAACTTGACTTGTATAGACGTTTCTTATACAAAAACAACCCATTTGATACATATTGTTTCCTAATACATATATTGTGCACATGTTGCTGTGCATCACTTAGAGAGAGCTGTGTGTGCATTGTACCATACCCCCGCCCCCGCCAACAGTGTTTTGTTCTGTAATGATAATGATAACGGTAACCAAATCGTGTATAATATCGATATATCGATAGTGCGGTGCGTCCTCCCGACACTTGAACCTGTAACTGTAAATGAAATGTCTTGAAATGTGCGCCCCCTGGCGGTAGATGAGACAAACTGAACCGACTGCAAGCCCGATTAATGGAAAATACAAATGTAGTTGTAAATTAAGAAGCGCTAGTTGAAATGTATCCCCATCACTGCATTGGGAGCCCGACTAATTTGTAATTAACACACAATTTCGAGAGCGTGATCTGTAAGCTAATGCGAGCCATTACACACACACACACACACACCCCCGCCACGCCTGTATGGATAAATGTAAATGTGTAAAGAGCAATTGTTATGCCGCCCCTGTGTGCCCAGAGCCCAGAGTCATTTCTCATAAAAAAATACGTTTAAAATACGTTTTGAAATATTTAGGAACCTTTGCCGGCCTGTTTTGTTCGTTTTCGTTGTAACAATCGAATACCGAAAGATCAACCCATACACACATTGATACAAGCATACACTAGAGAGTATATATGAGTATACTATACATACTTAATTCAAATGATTGTGAGTTAGTTTAATATTACATAAATATTAATTATAAATTACATTATTTGCAACTTAACCCGATCAATCAGCATATAAGATTCAAGAAAACCAATATTGTCAAGTTATTAAAAATTGAAATAAATCTTAAATAAAAAGAAACACGTTTGCGATTTATTTCTTTTAAGGTATGATAATGAATAATATATATAATGAAGCCAGTGATGGTAAGTTTCAGGTATATTTGGTTTTTCTCCTTTTTATTCAATTAATACACTTGCTTTCAGTTCTTCCAAAGTACATTTTGTTATTTTTTCATTTTTTGCTCACGCTTTTTCCGTTTTGCAGTTTTGGCGCCCTTTTTTGGTCAACAGTCGATCTCTTTTTCCCTTTTACACACACTGTTTATGAATTTCTATTTCAATACAAAAGCGTATTTTTATTGAAGAAATATGGAAGCTATTACATGTGACAATCGCCATAAATTCGTAATACAGAGCATAGCCTAGAGGTCTGAGTGCTGGGCACACGTTTTTTATGCAAGAAAGAAATGAGTTCAAATCCCGAAACATCCAAGGAACCTTTTTTTTTACTTACAAACTTACCGGGTCGTAATACCTCAGAACTTCCCTTCAGAACCCGTCCGACTTTCAGCTTTCCTCTATATTTTCTTGTTAGCTTTCGACACATTCCAAATTTCGATGTCGTCTGTTTTAGTTAATAGGATTTGGAGCGTGGGCGGCTCGAGCGGATCGCTGAGTCGCTTCCGGCCCCAAAAAAATACTCTTCCACCTAATCGCAGGGAGCACAAGGTAGCCCACGAGAAGCAGCAGACCTACGACGAACCGTACGTGATATTCCAGAACTGGCTGATCGCTGCCCAGAAAGAGGCGCCGCAGGTGCGTCCACGCCTGGCCTGCATGGCCACCGTGGACAAGGCCGGTGAGCCCGTGACCCGTCTGACCAGCATCGAGGACGTCACCCCCCACGGAATCACTTTCTTCACGACGCTGGGCAGTCGGCAAGCGGGCGAGATCAGCACCAATCCCCATGTCTCGCTGCACTTCAATTGGGCGCCCCTGATGCGAAGCGTTCGGATCTCGGGCACCGCTCACCAACTGACGGAAGCGCAGGCAATAGATCAGTTCCGCCGGTATCCGCGCCAAGTCCAGATGAGCATCGCCTACGGACCACGCTACGCGGCGGCGGACTGGAACTCCCGCTCCGGGATCTTCCAACAGATTGCGCAGCGCCTGAGAGACTGGTTCGGCAAGCAGCCGGAGGAGATAGCCATGCCGGCAAACTGGGGCGGCTTTCTGCTGACCCCAAGTCTGTTCGAGTTCGGGATGCTCAACGGCCCTAAGGCTGGGCGAACCCGGGTGCGCTTTCGCCGCTGCCTTGAGATGCCAAGGGTAAGTCATTTTCTCTTCCTTCTACAGATGATAGAGAAGAAAGAAAACTAAGGTTTAATATTGCTATTTTGTTGTTACATTTTGGCCTAATTAGTTAGGTAATTATTAGCATATAAATCAGTTTTAAATACTGTCTTTATAGGGCACAAGAATGGGCAGCGTTCAGGCGGAGAGAACGGATTGGATCTATGATTCGCGGGAGGAATGTGATTGACGGAATTTCGGGAAATTGAATTTGGACTGAAATATAAATTATGAGTAAATTTGGAAATTAAAAATTATATGTGAAAAATTTTAAGATAAAAGTAAAGTGAAAATACACTTTTGATACAATTATAATGAAAAAGAAAATCCTGAACAAGTATTTTAATATTCAACTTCATGTGAAAATTCAAAAAATCACTGGAAAAATTTACTAATGTAAAAGTCGTCTGACATAAATTCGCGCGGAGACACTATGCGCTCATTCAAGGCTTAAGATACTCACATTTGATTTTGTGGTTAGATACAGCCACTAAAAGCTTAAGTTATGAAATATTTAAATTTGATGCATTTTAATTTTATTTTTATTTTACATATTTATAAACTCAAATTATCTGTAGTCATTTTCAGAACCTAATAACATTTTTAGAATCACTTACAGCCAAACAAATCTGTATATTATTTTAATATTCTTCATATAACATAATATATTTATGTATAACATACTATAATGAAAAAGATATGCATTTAACAGATATCAAATTTGGTTTTAATTTTGAGGAACTATTGATTTTCTTATGTCTAATTCTTAGTCTGATAGTCACAGATCTGTGATAAATTTCAAGAAATAATGGAATATTATCAATGTACTGGAATAAATTACCGCCAGTGATTTCTTTGGCAAATTGTGCAAACAATTTTAGGGCACTGTACAAATTATACTTACAAAATTGGTGAGTTTTTGAAATAATTTTGTTTTAAAATTAAAGTTTTTTTATTATCCCCCTAAATATTTAATCAAATATAAATCAAAACTACTTAGTTTGAGTCAAATAACTTTTATGAATAGAAAATAGGTCTCATTTCAATTCAGCTTTTGATAACTTTTATCAGAACTACTACAAAGTATAAACTGGAATAGGTTAATATAAATTTGACTCATCAGAAGGATTTCAATATGTTCTATTTATTATATTAAGCACTATTATCTTAAGTCGGTGACCTTATCACTGGGTAACATTGCATCGGAATCGGAACTCTATAGAATTCGTTTCTAGCGAAATTCGATCTAGTTCGATATCTGGTATATAATTTTCAAGCTACGCTCCCCAATGATCGTTGGCATTGTCATATGGTGAGCTGCTTCCTCCGCTCCAGGCACAGCAGCCGGTGCCATTGCCATTCTGACCACCGGAACTCTCCCGCAGCATGGCCTGCAGGTGATTGATATAGTTGATGGCGATCCTAAAATAATAAAAAAAAACATTTATCGGCCCTCGAACTAACCTCAAGTTAAACACCCACCTTAAACTCTCGATTTTGGAGTACTTCTTCCCATTTGGCTTGGAAATGGGCAGCTTGGAGCGCAGTAAATCGAAAGCTCGGTTCATATCCCGCATCCTGGTCCTCTCCCGATCGCAAGCGGTGCGTCTGTAGTCCTTCTCCATCTGCAACGCTTTCTCCCGCCAGGCGGGATTGTGCTCCTTGGATATCTCCACCTCCGAACTGCTAGCAAGGCTACTTCCTCCTCCGCCTCCCACTCCGTAGCTCATGTACATGGGTGGCGGCACCAGCTCACTGGGCTTGCTGCACTCCTGCACCAGGCCCGCCGACGAGGCAGTGGGCACTTGACCGGCGGCGTGCCACATCGACACTGGCTGGGGAATCACACTATAGCTGGGCGGCAGCAGGCCCAAGTTAGGTGGCTCTTTCTCGTAGCCACCGACCATCAGCGAGGGCGAATAGTTGTGCGGATGGGCTGGCGCATAGGCCAGCAGACCCCCTCCATCGGGGGTCAAGGTGTAGTTGAGACTAACGGCCGCTTGCGGAGCGCCCAGCTCGAGGAGCACCGGCTGCTCCGCCGACTCTGCCTCACCCTCGGATCCACCGCTGAGATAGGGTCCAGCCGTGGAGGCTGGCAACGGCACCAGCACGACCGGGGCATCTCCCGGAGCGGGAGCGGTGGCCGCGGAGCTCAGCAGTTGATCCGTCATCGCCTAAGCCGATTTGCGCTCTGTGACGCTCTGTGAAGTGCTGCTGGCAGGTTTACCTGGACTGCACCTCGGACTCGGACGCGGACTCGATTCTTATTTTTATTTTTAGTGCATTAGAGGCCGCCAATCGTGATGAATGGCTCACCATCGATCCGAGACGTGACTACTCATCCGGGGACGATGAGGGCCACATCTCTGCTGCGTCTGGAAGGGCCGACCCGGCCGCCGCCTCTCTTTGTACGTGTGTCAACAGGTGATCTATAGGAGAGCTGCAGCTCTAAGGACCCTTTTGTGAGGTGCGCAAACAAAGCGGCTCAATTTCTCCGCTATTGTGCGATCGATCCGATCCGACGAATGGCGATCGAGGCGCGTGTGGCAGGCTGGAGTTGCGTCTCCTCTCTGGGATCAGCGATTGACGATCGCCGATCGTCGCCACAACTTCAGTTTGAGTTTTTCTTCAACCGCTCTATATACAAGGCACCCACACTCTCGGGGCCGACCACATAAGCAGCGTGTATTTTCGACGCATGTAAACACAAGTGTTTTGACTTAATTAAAAAAAAAGAAATACATATCCACATCCCCAGTTATGAATACCTACATACATGGAGGTGAGAAAATAGAGTATAGCCTGGCTCTGACTGCAGTCAGGCAGCGCCTAAGGGTTTGCCCAATTCTAATTTCAAACTAATTCGTTTTTCGCCCAATCCCCAGCCAGTACAGTGGACGTTACAGCTCTTGGGATTAAATAAAAATATTATTATTTCAGAAAAAAGTAGATTTCGAACGCTGATTTTTATTTTATAAATTAGAGAAATCTTAAATAAAATTCTACTCAAATGCTGACTGCATTTGTTATAAAAATCTATATATCCATATATGTCGATCCTCCTAAATCCCGTAGAAGCCGAAGGAGGACGATGCAAAACGATGTGAGTCTTACGTAGTAAAAAAATCAAATTAAAAAGCTTTAAGTTGAAAAAAAGAATAAAATATTAGGGCTTAGATTAGCTAGTATTGCCCAATAATTTAAAATATAAACAAAGTGAATCGACCTCTACTGTCATATACCATTTTTTTTAAATTAATATAAAAATTTGGTTACTTTTTCTAGACGCGGCACTCAAGCAAATAGAAAAGCCTCAAGAGAGAAGCATGTAACCAAAAGCCAAAGAACACTGCGGCTTTACTTAACTAGTACTGATAAATTAAATAAAATAAAAACAACTGGACAATAAATTGGTCAAGATAGCCATAAGAAAATTAGCCCAAAAATGAATTAAAAATAAAGTTTATATCAAAATAAAAATTTGGTTACTTTTTCTAGACGCTATCCCCATGAGTAGCACTGTTAAATAATTTCAAATAATAAAATAAAAACAAAGTGAATCCTTTTAAATAAAAACAAGCGAATAGAAAAGCCTCATGAGCATGTAGCCTCAAAGAGCATGTACCCAAGAGGAAAAAGAAACAGCGACTTCACTAGTACTGATAAATTAAATAAAATAAAAACAACTGGACAATAAATTGGTCAAGATAGCCATAAGAAAATTAGCCCAAAAAAGAATTAAAAATAAAGTTTAAGCCAAAATAAAATTTGGTTCCTTTTTCTAGACGGGGATGAGTAGCACTGTTAAAGCAATTCAAAAAATTAAATAAAAACAAAGTGAATCCTTTTAAATAAAAACAAGCGAATAGAAAAGCCTCATGAGCATGTAGCCTCAAAGAGCATGTACCCAAGAGGAAAAAGAAACAGCGACTTCACTAGTACTGATAAATAAAATAAAATAAAAACAACTGGACAATAAATTGGTCAAGATAGCCATAAGAAAATTAGCCCAAAAAGAAATAAAAATAAATAATTATCAAAATAAAATAAAAATAAAGAACGGACTGTAGGCGAAATCAGTCCTTATGCCTCGACTGCTGGTCGAGTTATGAAATGTCCTCCGAAAATGTGCAGTATATATAGCAAAATATATGTCAAAGCCAACTATGATGCTTCGATTCGATTTCGATATCCTTAAATTAACAAAAGAGTTAAGGGGCAACCCTTATTAGTTTTTATTTGCCAGCAAACTGGTGACGAAAAATAAAAATAAGGTAAGCCACAGCTTGTAAATAGAATGTAATAATACCCTTATATTTTTAAGATAAGCAATTATAGGCAAATCATTTAATTTATCTTAAATTTAAATAAATAAAAAAATGGAATTATGATGCTCTATTTTATTTTATATGCGCATTAAAAAATCAAAATTCTTTTTATATTATTCCGATACCTAATATTTATTTGATTTGCCTCTTGATCTCAAAAATAAATATTTCCTTTTTTTTATTATCTACAAATGGATTTTTAGTAATACTTGGGATCACTTTCCCTTCTCCGACTCCCAACTAAAGTGAATCCCATGTGGGAAGTGGGAGCCTTGTCCGGGAAACCCAATTCATGGCCCAGGCGTCGAGTTACCAGCAAACACACTCATCAGTCGAAATGGGAAATTGCTTACATTTTTGCGAAGCCGAAAGCTATTTTGTTAGCTGGTTTACCAGAGAGCGCGGCTTGCTGGGAATCGGAAATGAATATGTGCAAGGTTCCCCGTAGAGAAACAGAGAGAAACCCCCAATAGATTTGTTTCGCTCTGTGGCTCGGCTCTCCTTGGCCGGCGGTGTCGAGTGGCCAGAGAAGCTATGTAACAGCGATTTTTACAACTCCTTGAATGTGGGTCACTGCGATTGCGAATCGAAGGCATATTTATTGTTTCTGCTTTATAAAAAATAAACACACCGTGCGTGTGTGTGTGTAAAATATTAAAATAAATAGCGAGTACAACGAAGCATTAAGTGTGGCGCCATCGGGGCTCCGAGCCGCCTAGCCGGCATAGATCAATTCATTAGAGCTATGTACATAGGAGTGCCTGCTGCAGCAGAGTAGGGTGAATCGTTGTCTCAAGCAAATGCTGGTGGTCACTCCAACTCCATTGGAGTCTTAACTGCCGCACTTCAGGGGTCGCAGCTCAAAGTACTTGTCCAGCACTTCGTCCGTTATCAGCTTGCGGGCTGCCTGATGCTGCTCCACAATGGGCGTGAGGGTCTGCAATTAAGGGTTAACATTAAGGAAAATATTGTAAACTAATGTAAATTTAAAAATACTAAAATAAGAATAATTGTATAGTGTTAAGAATAATCGATAATGTAACCGATAGTGTAACCGATAGCGTAACCGATAGTGTAATCGATATCTCGATAGAGGAAAGATCGAATAGGAGAAAACGGCACTTGATCGAGAGCCAACAATAAGAAAAGACGAAAAACAATAAAAGACTACTGAAACTTGTTACAATATGTACACAATCATCAGCAACTTACCTCCACGGCCATCTTCTTGATCTCCCCCGTTAGCAGCTCGCCCTTGCTGTAGGCCACACGCACCTCCTCCAACTTGGCCTCATCCTCCAGGAAGAACTTGAGCAGCTGATAGGAGACATCAACCTCCGGCACGCCGCCCAGCTTGCGGTGCTCCTCCACAGTGGCTCGGCCGCCGGAGAAGGCGTACTTATTGATCTTGTTCTTGATCTGCTTGGGCGTGTCCGTTAGGTAAACAGCCGAGTTCTGGTCGCTGGCCGACATCTTCGTTTTGGCGCCCTGCAGGGCCGGAAAGAAGGTCGAGTGGATGAGGGCGCACTTGGGGTAACCGAGGCGCGGGGCAACGTCGCGTGTCATGCGGAAGTACGGGTCCTGGTCGATGGCGCACGGTATGAGGCAGTGCACCTTCTTATTACCAAACAAGAAGGGAAAGGTGCTGGAGATGGCAGGCGCTGCTTGGGCGGCCGGAAAGCCGATCTTGCCAATAATATCCGAGTCGCCAAAGCCAAAGATGCCCTTCACCTGGTTGAAGGTGACGCACTTCTGGATGCGAATAATGTTCTGGTACATGGCGGGGCATTTTCTGCGAGGAATATTCTATGGTTTAGGCGCTGAATATCCTTTAAGTGCTAATTACTCACCCCATAAACTCCAGGTTATTGAATATGAAAGTCTTGTTGACGTCAAAGCCCATGGCCACAATATCCTTGGCATTCTCGCGTGCCAGCTTGATGGCGTCCTCCACCTTCAGGTCCTTCCACAATGTCTTCTCGTCGTCGGTCAGCTGGACGACCAGCGGCACATCGAAGGTCTCCTGCAGCCACTTGGTCATTATGAAGGGCACCAAGTGGCCCACGTGCAGGGACCCAGAGCTGGGGCCACGGCCCGTGTACAAATAGAAGGGTTTGCCCTGTTCCCGCAGGGTGAGTATGGTGTGCAGGTCCCGGTGCGAAAAGAACATGCCCCGCTTGATCAGGTGGTGAGCGGGCTTACCCGTGATTTTCTCAAAGCGGGCGATAAGCTCTCCATCGATTTTGCACGAGCCAAAGCGTTCTGCAACGTGTCAACATCAAAGATAAAGATTAAGTTGAATTAATCAGAGTGGTTTCCCAGAAACGTGGCACCTACTTATCAGTTTATCGTAGTCGACGCCCGCGTCGTTGCTGCTGGCCACATTCCACGGATCCACGACATCTTCGACGGCTGCTGCAGCGGCACCATCTCCCACTGCCTCCTGGGCCTGGGCGTCCGTGCCCGTTTCAACGGGTTCCGCGTCCTGTTTTCCGTTCAACGTCAGCGCCTCCACGCCCTCCACCACCGTCTCCTTAGTGTCCGCCATTTGGTTTAGTCTTAATTCAATTGTTTAACAAATAATTTAATACTGGCTCAATATTTGCCTTCACATGTGAAATGTAAAATGCGGCGCCAGTGTTGCCCTACTGGCTAGACCTGGCCGTTAATTTTTATGGTCAAGCGACTTGTACATTAAACTTAAAGGAAAAAGCTTTTCGCAAACTAATTGAATTTTTGTATTTATTTTGTGTTGTTTTCAGTTTCATCTCGTGTTTATTAATTTCAAAAAATTGAAGCCGTAGCCGATATATTTAGTTTCGGCATCGATAACAACCGCTATCGATGGTTACTAACGTTTTCGAATAGCGGCAACTCTGGCAAGTCAGCTGTTGCATTGCAGCGAAAATTGTGAGTGAAAAAATGCAAGCAACTTGATTGTTATTTTTCGAGCTAATTTGGGAAATTAGAAACTAAGACACCATGCCTATCATGTACAACACGGGCGAGTGGTTCAAGGTGCGGCCAGACTACTACAGGTAAGAATTTAACAAACTTCCGGCGAGTTAAAACGCAGTTGGGAATACGCCCACCACCCCCTATTTTTGCATTTGCAGAAAAGTGGAACTGGCTACGCCCGACTGGCCAATCGATTTGGATTTGGAGTACATGCTGGTGGAGGCCGCGCCCTATGGCGGTCCCATCGCCACCACACGCGATCCCACCAAATTGGTGCCGGTCAAAGGTACGGCCAGGCCAATGATTCGCATCTTTGACACCACCGGCCGGGAGACGGGTCACATATTGGTGAGCAAAACAACCACAAGAAACCCAAAACCAAGAATTGAATAAAGTATTCCAACTTTAACAGTGGAACCATGGCAAACTGATTGCCATGGGCTGGTCCGACACGGAGGAGCTGATCTGCGTCCAGGAGAACGCCACCGTTTTTGTGTACGACCTGTTTGGTAACGAAAAGGAGACCTACAGCATTGGCGACGAGGCCAGCGTAACGAAGATTGTGGAGGCCAAGGTGTTCCAGTCCACAGCTGGCACCGGAGTGGCCGTGATGACCACTTCCGGTCGCATCTTTCTCAAGCAAAACAGCAGCAAGGCCGAGCGGAAGCTACCGGACATTCCCAGTAGGTTTTTTCCTATTACAGACTCGAGGTGAAACTAATCTCAATCCTCGACAGACTCCAGCATCAACTGCTCGTGCTGGGACATCGTCACCGAGGGTCGCAACAGTTACTGTCTGTTGGGCAGGGACAAGGAGGTGATCAAGCTGTTTCCCGGCGAAACGGTGGGCACAGTCACCGCCAATCTCTTTGAGAAGCCCCACGAGCGTATCATCAAGATCTCCGTGTCGTACAATCACCAGCACTTGGCTCTCTACACCAACACCGGCCTGCTGTGGCTGGGCAGCGTTGATATGCGGCAAAAGTACTGTGAGTTCGATACCGGGCGCAAGGATATGCCCCTGCAAATGGAGTGGATCATGAACACGGACAATGCCGAAGCGGACGCCGTGGTCATCTCCTATCCCTCGTATCTCTTGATTGTGAATCGCAACGCAGATCGCAGCGATTTCCCCTACGATCCGGTCATGTTCCTGGTGGCCGAAATGGACGGCGTGCGCATCATCACCCAGAGCTCGCACGAAATGATCCAGCGCCTGCCGAAGTGCGTGGAGAACATCTTTGCGGTGAACAGCCAAGAGCCGGCCAGCTATCTCTTTGAGGCCCAGAAGAAGTTCGAGGAGAACTCCTACAAGTCCGATGAGTATCTCAGCATGTGTCGCGAGAAGATCGGGCTGGCGGTGAGCCAGTGCATTGAGGCGGCCTCTTATGAGTTTTGTCCGGAGACCCAGAAGAGTTTGCTTAGGGTGAGTACTATAGGCTCTTGATCTTTAATTAATTTTTATTTCGCACCAAAAGTCTATTTTTCCAAAAGCGCCGCTCAGACAAGTAGAGATCGCAGATCTCTCTTGTCTCCTATCGATCTCTTTTTTTAACTTTAATCGATAGTATCGATGTAAAATGGTTTTATAATGTATTGTTTACACTTCTGTTACATTCTATGTTCCTACAGTACTTAATAATATTATCTTATTAACGTTATATAAACATATTTAATGGTGTTAATAAATCAGAGTATTTTCCACCAATCCGCAATGTTCTCAGCTCTCCAACGAAGTCAAGCAATCCTATTTTGTCTCCTTTAACCCACGATGTATTTATTTATGTATTTCCACCAGTAAAACAGTTTAATTATTCGTTTTAGCAAAGGACACTTTATTTCTTATATGCTTGTATGTTCGTAGTTCAAGGGAAGTAAAGAATTAAGCGGAAGTACCAAAAAGTAATCGATAAGTTCATATGTACATATATACTATTTTTGCTCTTTTAAGATGTTCCAACCAAACAACGTTTACTGTGTACTCGGTTCAAAATAAGTTGTTCCAACTTCACCTTCTTTAGTTTTTCAACAAATGGAATATAAAACGCTTCCTTTTACTTTTAGACGGCTAATTTTGGCAAAGGTTTTATATTCGGCCATAATCCCGACGAGTATATGCGCATAATGAGGATTCTAAGGGTGCTCAACACACTGCGGCACGAAAGGATTGCCATGCCGCTTACCTTCAAGCAGTAAGTTTAGATCAGAGGTGCTCAATGCTATGGCACACGAGCACATTTGTTTTTGTTTTGGCACTTAGCATACGGAGCGGCAAACGCCATACTTCCCTAGGGCACACGCCAATTCCTCTTTGTGTTGCTCTGCGTATCGAGCCAAGCCAACAACAATTCCATAGAACTTTTTTTTCTCCTCTTTGTGTAGCTGTGCGTATCGAGCCAAGCCAACAACAATTCCATTGCATTTTTTTTTTATCCTCAACTCACAATGCAAAGTGTTGTTGTCTTGTTCTCGGCGTCGATACATGTGTGCGTGTGTATTCTTTTGCTTGTGCTGGTAAGGGCACTGCCGTAAGGCAATTTTGAGCACCCCTGGTTTAAATAAAAAGCCTCTTTTAAGTAACTAATCGAGCTGTACCCCCCAATCAGGTTCTCACATCTCAATCCCGAGGTGATACTCAGTCGCTTGGTGTTCCGCAAGCAGTATGCCGTCGCCATCCAAGTGGCCAAGCACTTGAATCTGCCCGAGTCGTGGATTCTGGAGCATTGGGCCTACCACAAAGTCATCAATGATCCCAGTCAGTCTCCATGTTCCTTGTACCTTTTCGGGGCCAGTAGTATCTTTAAGTAATTATATTTCCAGATGACACCGAAGTGGCGCGCAAGATAACGGAGAAGTTCAAGAATCCCTCTGTGGTGGGCATTTCCTTTTGCAACATTGCCGCGAAAGCTCATCAGGCTGGGCGTGATGACCTGGCCATCAAGCTGTTGGAGTTGGAGCCACGCGCTTCGCTCCACGTTCCCCTGCTCTTGAAGATGCGCAAGTTCGATCGGGCTGTGGGCAGTGCCACGCAGTCGGGCGACACAGAGCTCATCACGCAGGTTCTCCTGGAGATGAAGATGCACATGATGCTGTCGAATCTGCATGTATGTCCTGCCCCTTCCCTTCTATATAGAACCAGATTCTGTTCACAGCTTACCCTAACCCTTACTTAACCTTAACCTTAACCTTACCCTAACCCTTACTTAACCTTAACCTTAACCTTACCCTAACCCTTACTTAACCTTAACCTTAACCTTACCCTAACTAACTGCAGATGACCATCAGGGATCATCCACTGGCCTTGAATATGTACAAGAAGATCATGCGGGAGTCGAACAGAGCCGGTCTGTACGGCATCTACAACACCGAAGACGACCAGAAGGCCATTGCCGAGTATCATTTTCAGAATGCCATCGAGAGCGAAGGTTTAGAGTCGAATCTCTCCTTGATTGGCAATGCCTATGCCGCGGGACGATGCACGCTGGAAGCGGAACTATGTGCCGACACCAGTCGGTTGTTGAAGATCCAGAAATCGCTGAGCACCAAGTACAATGTGAGTTTGAACGGGCTGTCCGTGCATGACACCATCCTGGGACTGCTGCAGATCGGCGAGCTAAAGGAGGCGGAGCGCATCAGGAGCGACTTCAAGGTGCCCGAGCGCCGGTTCTGGTGGCTGCGAATCCTTACCCTGGCCGAGCATCACAAGTGGGAGGAGCTGGAGAGGCTGGCCAAGAGCAAGAAGAGTCCCATTGGCTACGATCCCTTTGTTGAGGTCTGTTTGAAGCACGACAAGACGAGTGAGGCGCTCAAGTACATCCCTAGGTGTAAGGATAGCCGCAAGGTGCACTGGTTTATTCGGGCAAAGTAAGTAGAAACTAGTGTCAAAAGTGTGTGTCCACCTCTGGGTTTACATCTGGGTTTACCTTCTACTTAGCTTCTTGGACGAGGCCATAGATTGCGCCTTCGAGCAGCGGGACGTGCACAGTCTGTACGAATTGCAGAAGAAGGAGGGAGTAGTGAACGATCGCTCGTTGCTCAGCAAGGTGTGCAACAACATCGCCACCCTGGAGATGAGAAAGTAGTCGCAACATTCCTATTTATGGCCAAATAACAACTTCATATAATAAACAGTTACATATTTATTGATGTCTACGCCTATCCAATAAATGTCGTTTTCTTGTACTCAAAAATAGTATTTTTCTATTAACGAAGCCCCTTCCAAAAAATAAAAAAAAATAACCATAGATAGGGGGTGCTTCAACTTACATTTGGGTATAAAAATTATGTTGGGGACGCTCTTAGTTTAGTCACAAGAAATCTTTAAAGTTTAGCCTAATTCCCATACAAAATGTGTAGCAAACACGCACACAGACAAATGATGAATACACAAATAGAAAATAGAAAATTACCCAAAATATTTTTTCTTATGACACATATGTACATATATTCCGTAGGTTCGGCTTTGTTTAACCGCTACCCAGGGATGCGGATACAAGGGTATTATAGGGTAGGCATTTTTGATCAGCATCACCAGCCGAGTCGATTTAACCAGGTCCGCAAGATGCGGCTATACGAAATATATCACACACTTCATTATTTTATTGTTTTGACAGAACTGCTAAATTGTATTAAGTAGTTTCATTTACTGCTTAAATTTTATTAAGCGGACGCTGGGATCCTCGTTCCCGCCGGACTTCTACAGATTACAGAGATTGAGAAATGGACTAACAAAGGGAAGCGAGAGCCCTCCAGGGGAACTCACTAATAACCAAGGCAAGAATAACAGGAAAACAAGGAACTACTAGAATGACGCTAGCTCTTCACTTGCAGTTCTCAAATCGGCGTAAATAACGCTTTACGTTATAACTGAATTTTTATTGCACTAAAATGCGATCATGATGATTTCATGCTTACCATGCTTAATTAGTTAGTTGTTAGTTGTTAGTTGTTCATGACTGGTTATTTCCGCCAGCAAGAATTATCTCCGCCGGGATAATTATATCTCCGCCACGAGAATTATCTCCGCCGGGAATTATAATTATTTCCCCCAAAATTAGCGCGCCCGGGGAATTAGCGCTCTCGAGGAATTAACACCCCCGGGGAATAAACGTCCCCAAGAAATTTACGTCCCCGGAAAATAAACGTCCCCGGGGAATAAAGGTCCCCAGGATATTAACGTCCCCGGCGGAATATTAACGTCCCCAGTATTTTAACGTCCCCGGCATATTAACGTCCCCGTGAAATTAACGTCCCAGAGATATTAACGTCCCCGGAAAATTACCGTCCCCGGGGAATAAAGGTTCCCGTAATTTTAACGTCCCCGGGACTTTAACGTTCCCAGGATTTCAACGTCCCCAACGAATTAACGTCCCCGGGATATAAACGTCCCCAGGATTTAAGGTCCCTGGCATATTAACGTCCTCGGGATTCTAAAGTTCCCGAGATATTAAAGTTCCCGGGATATTAACGTCTCCGGGTTATTGGCGTCCCTGGGATACTAACGTCCCCGGAATATTAACATCCCCGGGATATTTACGTCCCCGGGCGTTTAACGACCAAGGGAAATTAACGGAAATTTTAACGTCCCTGGGATATTAACGTCCCCGGGACATTAACATTCCCGAGATTTTAACGTCCCCGGGAAATTAAGGTCCAGATTTATTTGGCCTATGGGCAGATTTTTTTGGGGTATCTCGCAGTCGGTCACACTCGACTGTAGCTTTCATACTTGACAAAGTTGCAAGTGAAGGTATTTTTTCCTGGTTTTGTTCCGTTTAACTTTTTTTTGCGAACCAGAACATAACGAAAGCATATCCACGATTTAAACAGTTTGTATTTTAAATATGTTCCATAGATTACTCCCCAGCTCGAAATAAATTCAATTGCATTTTCTTAAGTTTGTTTTTGAAGGACATTTTTATTATACATATGTATATGTAGTATGTAATAGATCACATAAAGCAAAAAGAGAGAATATTTTACTACATTTTTTGTTTATTTTGTTAATGATGATGTGTTTTTTTTGTTTTGTTTGTGTCTTGTGTAGGGATGAGTCGCAAATCCCTTTACAAGATAAGTTGATTTGATGTGGATGTTGCGGATGATAATGGGTAATGTTTAAACTTTAGTTAATTCTCTACTATAATTACGATTTTAGTAAATTACAATTACAATACATTATATATATATATATATATATATATATAGTACATAGTAGTGTGTAGGTAGGTAGAGATGAATAAGTTAAATATTCATTTAGATTTTTATTTATTTTCTGATTTTCTGGATTTTATTTATTTTTTTTCGTTTTTCTCATTTAAAAGTTATTTCAGTTTTATTTCATTTTTTTTTGTTGTGTATGTGTGGTTTTGTTTTTCGTTAAATTTACATACATATATTTAATATATTTACGAACATAACAGCAGTCTTATATAAGATGACATACTCATACTCAATTTATTGTTTTCATTTAGAGGGTTTTCATTTGAGTTCATTATCCATGTTGAAAGTCTGAATGCGAGCGTCCAAAGCCAAAACTCTCTAAGGGAGAGGACGTCTCTATGGGCTTTCGTTTCCGTTTCCGTTTCTATATAAAAGTTGTTTGGCTAAACTAGGGCGATCCCTATATCCCTAGGGAGTCGCTTAAGCGTGAGGTCTTAAACATATTCTATTTAGATGTACATAAATGTGGATGTATGCATCGCGGTATCTATGTAGGTGTGTATGTATATTCTATTAGGGATAGGTTTTAGTTAGTTCTATTTTGTTTTTGTTTTTGTTTAGTTGTGATTAATTTTTAAGACGCTGGGCGTCTGCGAAATGCGCTCTGAAAAGTTCTCATATCTTCTTTTGTTTTGGCGGCTGACTAATTTGTTTGTATGTAATGTATGTATACTTGATGTAAATATATGTGGTACGTTAAAAATTTCATCATTTTGTTTTTTTGAATGCTTAAGGAATAGAGGTGGAGAAACATCGATGAGAACATCGATGCATCGATGTTTTTGAAATGTTTAGGAACATCGATGTTTTGTGGGGAAACATCGATATTTTTGTCACATCACTAATGTAAGGGAAAACATTTTTAATTTATTTTAAAGGACATTTTTTTTCTGTTTTCTTGAAAACATCGATGTTTCATCGATGTTTTTATGAAAACATCGAAAAACTTCGATGTTTTTTTCCATCGATGTTTTTTATTTAAACATCGAAAAACATCGATGTCTGCAAACATCGATGTTTCTCCACCTCTATTAAGGAACCCGAGATACGGCGATGAGGCATGCAAGGAAATACAATCATCGGGAGTATGCACAAATATATATATATATATTCTGGTATTCATTATCGTATATTTTGTAGTTGTGGTTTTTTGGGGGACTTTACACACTTTTGGGGTTAAAATCTAAACAATTACAATTACAACAGACATGCACATGGACAAAACACTCGCACAGCTACAGATGCAGATACAGACACAGATACAGATACAGATGTATATATAAATAATAGAGTAATTTATAATTATAATACTATAACTACTGTAGAGTTATTGGTGGAAACGCTCTCCAGCTTCAGTTCAGCTTCGACGGTTCGTTTCGGTTCGATTCGTGGGCAATCCCCCCAAAAATTTGTAACTAACTAGTGCTTCTTCGCTTTTGAAATATATTCGACATTCAATTTATAATTTTATCTGCATCTCCTTGTACCCATAATTTTGCTACATCCATATTAGATCTTTCTGGTTGCCAATTTGACCGTTAAATTTTTTTAAATTAAAAAATGATTTGATTTCATTGAAATTGTACAGGGGAAGGAGTTTGTAAAGTTATGAATATATATAGGGTATATATAGGGTTTGTGTGTCGGGTGGGTATTCCCCGCCAACCAGTTCTCTCTCGTGTTTTTTATGCATGTACAAAATCATAAATTTAATTTAACTACAATAATGACTAGTTGAAGATCGAGCTTCAAATATATATTATTTTTACTACATCAATTTTTGTATCGTTTTTTTTTTGTTTGTTTTTTTTTGTTTAATTCTTTTTGTTTGTTTTTATTATTTTAGAATTATCTAAAGCTGTTTCAGAGAAGTTTTTTATGCTGCTGGCCAATGTTTATGTACAATTAAGAGTAATGGTTGAAGAATTTCCTGCTTAATATTGTTGAGATTAGTGTGTTTTCTGTGTGTGTTTCTTATGGATGCGAAATGCATGGAATTAGCTTTTATCATTTCTTTGTATTATTATTATTTTGTTTTTTCTTTTATTTATTTTGGAAGCCAATGGAAATTCTTGCTTCTTTTTCTGTTTTGTTAAACTTCTCCAAGTATTTAGGGCTCCTGCTCCTTTTCCCATCTGCCTTATTAGCGGAATCCTCTTGCTCCGCCTCCTCTTTCGTCCGGTTTGTTAGTCAGTTTTTATAGTTACTACTTCATCACAGCCAACTCTCTTTTGCCTTCAGCGGCGCCCAGCGATCCGCTCATCTCGATCCGATCCCATCTCCGCCAGCCTCTGGGGTCAGTTGATCGTTTTCTTGTAGAGATTGTGGTGTATGTGGTGCTCGTTCTGCAGCGCGCACATTTGCCCCACAGCAGCCACAGCCCTCAAGCCACCGCCACCGCCGCCGCTTGCTCCTCCATCCTCCCTGCTGGCATCGACTCCCGATGGACTCGTTTTGGCCGCCCTCAGGTTGGAGAAGAACTTCTCCTTGATGGCCAGCGCCGAGTAATGGTGCTCAATGAAGGTCGGTGAGATCTGCATGGCTGTTGGCGGTGGCGGTGGCGGTGGCTTGGCAGGCGGCGTTGCTGGGGATCTCTTGGCGGCTGACAGTGGCGGCCTGCTGGAATCGCTGCTGTTTGCTGGCTGGCTGGGGTTGCTGGGGTTGCTGGGGTTGCTGTTGTTCTGTGAGCAGGAGTAAGAGGTTTCTGCAATAGGTAGAGAGAGAAAAGGAAAAGAAGTAACGAAAAAACATAAAATCAAAATCAAAATGGAAAACAAAACGCAAAACCCGATAGAATAGAAACCTAGGTCGTAAATTAAGGAAAATATATATTGCACCATCTTAAACTTAATGAGCTGCGTGTGGATGTATCTCTCTATATATCTATATATATATCGTAAGTTATCGTACAATTAAATTCAATTTGCTAAGGCTTAGAACATAAATAATACTTGGTTGTTAAGTCGAATACGAATACGAATACGAATACGAATAGTACGAGAGCTGAGATTAAGTAATAATAATAAGTTGTAATAATAATTAAAGTGATTGGTTGGAAATGAATTTGAAGTGTGTGCATTAGAGCTGTAAAACTATCGACGATACTATCGATATTATCGATGATGCTGCGCTCCAGGTCACCATCGATTGTTTTTTTCTACCATCGATACATCGCGTTAGCAGCAAATCAGTGAATTCGTATAAAATTTACAAGTTTTTGCCAATAAATATAATAAAAAAAATTATATTCTTAGGATAGAACCGAAACATTTTAAATTAATTCTTAATCATTAATATCGAAAACTATTTATATATAAATTCTATATAGACAGTTTTGTGATTGAATTTAATTTGTTTTTTTTTTTTTATATAATACATAAAATCTTTTATAAATTATGCAATTTAAATTGGTTTCTTAAGCAAAGTAAATTTTTTAAACCCATTTTATTATGTCGATAGTATCGATATAATCGATGGTTTGGACTATCACTATCGAAAATATCGAGTGAGAGCACTATCGATGTTTTTACAGCTCTAGTGTGCATTTTCTTTGCATATTTATTACAATTGTTGATCGTGTTTCGTTTTATATACGTAGTCTAGGTTTTAATTAAAATTAAGAGGAGATCAGCCGTTGTAGATAGTTTAATACGAAGCATGATGATGATAGTCATACATACAAATTATAGAATTATATCGATTAATTCTCTCATTAAATTATACAAAATGTTACATATTGCACAATCTCAATGCGTGATTTGTGTGTGTCTAGGTTTAGTCTAGGTTTAGTTTTAGGTTTGGGGACTAAAATTAAAACACAACTTAAGTTCCTGGTCTCTAAGCAAGTAAGCAGTCTACGGAAATCTTTCCAAAAATGGTTCATTTGGTGAGTGAGTGTGAGTGAGTGAGTGAGAGTCTGAGAGAGAGTCTGCCCCTAAGCATAGTCCGATCCCCCTTCTTTTGGAGCAGTTTAATGCGGTGGCTTGGGCGGCGGTGGCGGCTCCTGTCCCATCAGTTGTCGGTGCATCAATAGCTGCTTGAGTATAGGCTACGTCTCTTCGTTAACTTCAATGCCCGCCACTGATGCTTCCTCTTTGCACTCCGTTATGCTGGCTATGGCCGCCGCCACGCTCTCCGAAATGCCATCGCTCTGGCCGCCATCCGTGTCCGTGTCCATGGGCTCCACCAGCTCCAGCTTGCCCTTCTTCATCATTAGCTGCTGCTGCTGCTGCTGCTGCTGCTGCTGTGGCGTGGGCGAGCTGCTCTTGCTGCTGTTGCCGCTGACGCTGCTCGTGGGACTGATGGGCAAGACATGGTGTTGTTGCTGCTGTTGCTGTTGCTGCTGCTGCTGCTGTTGCTGGTGCTGCGCCTGCTGCAGCAACTGGGCCGGTGTGGTGGGCTCCTGCAGCAGCAGTATGTTGGTCTTCTTGGCCAGCGAGGCCACCAGCGCCTGCTGCTGCTGCTGCTGCTGTTGGCTACCCGGATTGGTGCCATTGGTGGTGGTGGTAAAGGTCAGCGTCTGTGTGTTTTTGGTGGGCGAGGTGGCCGGCGTGAGAATGCCCAAGTTGACCAAGTTGGGTAAAGGCTTGTTGCCATTCAGAACGGTTTGGCCATTGGCTAACTTGTTGCTAACGTTGTGCTGCTGCTGCTGCTGCTGCTGCACAATGTCCAGTGTGGTGGCTGTGGTGGAGCCACCACCGTTGGCCACATTTGTGGCCAGCTTGAGTATCTTGCTGGCCGTTGCATTGGCAGCCATTAGGTTGCTAACCGACTTGACGGTGGTCGGTGTGCTATTGCCATTGTTGTTCAAGTGATTGTTGTTGGCTTTAATGGATACTAAACCGAGTGTGCTGCGCATTAAATTGTTCTGGTTGCTGTTACCTGTTGCAGTGCCGCCGTTCTGCTGGAGATGCTGCTGCTGTTGCTGGGTGGGAAGATTGGTCAGCGTGACCACGTTCCCGGAGCTGAGCTGCTGCAGCATATTGCCATTGGCGGTCACAACGGTTGCCGTGTTGCCATTGCCGTTGCTGCTACTGTTGCCATTGTTGCCGGACAGACTGCTGCCGCCGTGGCAACTGCTGGCGCTGCTGGACATGTTGCTGATGCTCGAGGGACTGAGCGAGCCCAGCGACTGCGACGGCGAGTTGCTGCGCTGGATGACGGGCGGCGGGGGATTGGAGTGGTTGCTGCTGTTGCTGCTGCTGTGGCTGGCAGTGGCAGCGCTCGCGGCGGCCGTTTCCAGGGCAGTGGCCATCAACTGGGCATTGAGCACACTCTCTCCCGGCTGCGAGTTGTGCGTGTGCAGGGCGTGATTCTTTAGGCCCTGGGCCGTCTTGTAGCTCTTGCCGCAGTGACACTTGTATCCCTTGCGCACTCTGTGGAAATTCGAGCTGTGTTAGTAAGCTGTTAGCTTAGCAAGCTTGGCAATTTAGCAAATTAAGTTACCTTCCATCCTTTTTGTGGCCATTCTTTGAATGGTACTTGATGCCGTTGACGTTCTTGTAACGCTTCTTGCAACCAGGAACAGGGCAGGCGAAGGGTTTCTCATTGCCAGGCGTGCCATTGCTTCCGCCACCGGAATGCCTGCCGAAATTAAAAGAGAAAAAGCAAGTTAATCAGCATCAAATAACTATATTTACTATAAAGGTAAATAGCAAATAATACCTGCTGCCATAGCGCATGATGAACTCGGAGCTAAACTCCTCGGTCGTCCACGAGTCGTTGCTATCCTCCGACTCTGTGACCACCATTTCATCCTCGTCCATTTCACTGCCTAAAGAAATGTAGTTAATTTAACTAGTTAAATATAGTTAATTTAATTTGTAAACTAATGTAAATTTAAAAATACTAAAATAAGAATAATTGTATAGTGTTAAGAATAATCGATAGTGTAACCGATAGTGTAACCGATAGCGTAACCGATAGTGTAATCGATATATCGATAGAGGAAGGATCGAATAGGAGAAAAAGGCACTTGATCGAGAGCCAACAATAAGAAAAGACGCAAACAATAAAATACTACTGAAACTTGTTACAAATTTAACTGGATAAGATCCTACCTGTTGGCGTTGTGCTGCGGTTGGACGAGGACATGCTGTAGCTGTGGTGCTTGATGGCCAGCTTGCGCTTCAGCTCCACATTATTGCCGGTTCCATGGCCGCCGGCATTGTTGTTGTTGGAGCCGCTGTTGTTGGTGGTCGGTGGGGCTGAGCAGTTGTTGTTGTTGTTGCTGGTCAGGTAGTTGCCCGCCGCCGCCGCCGCCTCCTTGCGGTTCTCCTCGGTGATGAAGCGCAGGACATAGCTTAGGGGCAGGCAGGCAGGCTGGGCCTGCTCCTTCTGTTCGACCACCTTTGGATCATAGTCTGGATATAAAAGCAATAAGGAATTGAGTCTTGGAATATTTACTTAAGAAAGTAATTTATATTAGGTTGCTTTATGTAGTTTAAATAGCAGATAAAAGCAACAAGGATTGAGTCTTGGAATATTTACTTAAGAAAGTAATATATATTAGGTTATTTTATGTAGTTAAATTCGTATATATTCTAGAAACAAATCTTTGCACTCCATCAGCGAAAGTATCAGCTTAATTATTGCCTGTCAATTTATGGAATTAATTACCAATAATAACAGCCCTGAGTTATTTACAGTTAATTATTACTGCCGCTTGCAAATGAGATATAACCCAAAAAATTCCCAACCGAAACTGGATTCAATTACGGGGCACCCTGTCTAGAAAGAGACCCAAAAACGGGATTGACTAATTAAATATTCCCTTTTGCATAGGACACAGAGAGAGAATACAAGCCGGAATGCGGGCAGCCAGAAAACCTGCATCCGAGCCAGTGTTTGCACTGGAACAAGTTCAGAGACATTTCGGCGGAGCACACAGCGGATACCAGGCCAGAGACCAGACCAGAGACAGTGAGACAGAGACCCACAGACCGGGCAATTTATTATTAAAATGTCGAAATAAGTAAATAAGCGAGAGTGCACGTAGGGGATATTATATGGCGGTGAATTTAGTGCGCCTGCTGACGCATTTTCCCTGGGTTTCCGAGGGTTACGAGGGTTATGCGGGGGAGTACTCGTGGCAGGAGCACATGGCACTGGGTTGCCAGCGTGTGGACACTATCTTATCGCCCGAAGCAAGCATAATAACAGGTGCTCCCCTTTTCTACGTCTCTATTTACTCTGGATCCATATGGATGTGGATGTGTGTGTGTGCAACCTAACCTCCATAGCAGCACGCTTTATTTCTCAATTAAATCATTTTGGTGCGTAACTGTGTCAGCCGACCATTCATCATCATCCGCGCGACACGAAGCACCCTATGGCGATCGCTTGGGCATATGTCACGAATCACCCTATGGCGATCGCTTGGGCATATGTCACCCGATTGCAGTAACCAGTTAACGGGCGGCTGCTAAACGAATAATTAACATCCATCGATCAGCGGATCTTTTAAATTGATGCTTCCACTCGTCATTTCTACGAAGCTCTTCAGAAAGATTATTTCTCAACTCTATCACAAGACTGTTATCTAGACAGTAAAATGAATGAAAAAATGTAAACTATACAATTTGCAAGCTTTACCAAGTTGATATAGAGAACGAGAACAGGTGTACTTATCAATGCAAGCAAAGTAAGCTGATTTAACACTGGTTTTATAACTCAAAGGCTTTGAAACTCGGCTTTTGAATGAGTAATGTCGCGATTAGAGTAAGAGAAAAGCTTACATTTTGCTTTTTATGGCTACAGATCCTGCGAATACTTGTGGAAACGCTGCATTTTCGGTAGCCACCACCCACGCTGCTCCACTCAGGCAATAACAGTGCGATAACGTTGCACTTTAATTGCTTCTATTTGATTCGCTTCGAATCTCGTGTTGGTGTGCAAATAGAAAACATATGCCGCAAATTGGCTATTATGCCAAACATATGCTTTCATTTAGCCCGCTGCTCCTTTTGGCACACATTACTGTGCTGCTTATCAGGGCGAAATGTGATTAAAAACATTTGCGGCAACGATTGCGGTGGCGATGTCTACGTGCCGTCCAATCTATTGATGACACATTCGGACATGCACATACATATATGAAGTGTGAATGCGTAGTGTGTGGAGTATTATGTGCGTAATATTTCCACGTACTATAGTGAGTATTGTGCATTTATTTGCCTTGAAAATTGGCAGGGCTGTTTCAAACTGCAATGAAATCGACCTGCTGCCTTTGGCTTCTACTTGAGAGCACGGCGCCATTTGTTAACGGTCAAATCAGTTCACTCAGTTCGGGTAATTTTCGTATTTTTTATTCTCAGCTCCGCCTTCATATTATTGTTATTATTTTGTTGGTGATAACCCGCAGTGCCTCTCACACTCTCTCTCTCTCTCTCTGTAGGTGACACTTGCCGTCTGTCTCTGTGTTGGTGTGTTTATCAAATCGAGTATTTTACAAACAACTTTTAAACAAACAGAAACAGCATCTAGCTACATGCATATATACACTGAAAACACACACAACGTTGCCTGGCTGCTGCGCCGTATATATCATACGGTTTTTGTATTTCAAAAACAAAATAAACGCAGATCCCTCTCTCTTTTTTCGCACTTGTGACTCATGTGCACTTGTTGCAGAACTCGAAAAGATAACACTTGTCTTTCGCCTGAGCATGCGGTTTCGGATTGTTTTTATTTTACTTTACCGGCAGCTGTTTCAAAAACTTTCCAATAGCTGCATAAAGCATTCCACGTTTGAAATTTGATAAATACAAAGTCGTTGACTTCTGGGAATTTATGTTGACATTGCAAGTGCAGGGACACCTAGAGTCGGGTTAACCCTTTGAGTACTGCATGCATTTTACCTATTTAGTGCAACTTTAACGATTTCGAATTGCTGAATATGAATGGGTTAACAAACAGAATAATACTTTTGGGCACATTTCTTGAAAAATACATATATTCAGAGATAGCAATAAAATTGAGCAACCAAAACCTTTGGAATCCTGAGATTTAATAAGACACTTCAATTCTGTAGAGCCCCGGGATCCTTAGCCAAATAGACTTGCTTTATATTACACTATTTATGCTGTCATAATTATCTTCATTCTATGCTGTTTAAATATCTTAAATTAAAAATATTTGTTAAGCTATTAACTGTCGCTCCCTTGGTCGCTGTTTTATCCCAATCGAAATTAATGGGTTAAAGTGGCTATATCGCATTTCGCACAAAACGCAAGTGCAGTGGAGACGCGCGTGTCGTTCGCACATCCATACATACATTTGTACTTGCACACACACTGGCAAATTCGGGACACACAACAGGTGCCTGGCAAATGTGAAAAGGACAAACCTGAAGGTCTTGCCCGCTTTTTTTTTTTTTTTGGGATTTCGAGTTGCCATGACAACCGAAACGTAACGAAGACAACGCCCTGAGCGGCGGCATGATAAGGAGACGACACTCGTACATTCAGCCGTATCCATTTGGTGCCCGGCCCACGCATCGAGTGTCCTTCGAGATAATGAAATGATGGGCAGCAGCTCGCTCACGTAATGGTTACGGATATGGCTACCCGCACACGGGGATGCGGGTATTGGGGTATTGGGGCCCCAGCTCGTTATGGGTGGCTTTTTTGGGGGTGGCACTCAGCACAGTTGCCATGTGGGCGTGTGCTCGAGCTTCGCATCGGCTTTATGTAATGCCGCCGCCCCTGGACAAAAAGGGGGTGGCGCAGGGGAGAAGGCAAGCTTGCCCGGGCAGCCGCCATTGCTGTGACAATGTGTGTGTGTGTGTGTGTGTGTTGACCGTTATCACGCAGCAGTGAGGCAACAACAAAACAGCTGCCAACGTAACTGTAACCGAGTCAGCTGAGCCACCCCTACACTCGCCTGTCTCACCCTCTAGTCATGCGTTAGAGGGGAGCAAGTGAGAGAGAGAGATGTACATAGACGCACGGCTCAAGCAAATGCTGCACATAAATAAAGCCCCGTTAACCGTTAAACCACCCCCAACCCCAACCCCCTTTCTGGAAAGTGGCAACACTGGGCTTAAATTTATTGATTTTACCTCCCTGGAAACCCCAGGTGCTAAATTTAGAAATTGTTTATTTCAGCCGGTAAAAGTCCAAACACACACAGGCACACACTCATAATGATTAATTGGGGAGAGCCTCAAAGTCACGTGGATAGGGATTTAAAAAACCACACATATGTACATATATTGATTATGTGAGGGTGGCGAGACATTGAGAAAAACTAGAGCGCGTCTGCAGCTCCAGTTACCGGATACGGACAACCTGCCTACCTATCGGATACGTGTACACCTGTCTCGCAAACGCGAAAACTAAAACCCAAGCCAAGCCATGCGGACAGGTCAAAAAAAGGGCGCTCAACTCGCCGGTTCCATAGTACAACAACAGCCGCAACAACAACAAGATGCTGTGCTGGCCTCACTCATACACACACATTAAATTGAATGGATCACCGGCTTTTTGCTCGCTTTGTTTTGCTTATATCGCCTTCTCGCTCGCACCCGCACCTTCCAGCGGAAAGATCGTCGAATCGAATGCTGTACGCGCTTCGAAGTTGGGCGTGTGTAGTGAGCTGTAGTGTGCGTGTATGCGTGTGCAAGCACAGGTAGGCGCTGCCCGACGCCCGCCTATTGAGAATGCTGCTGCATCGATTTTTAGAAGCCATTCGAATTGCCATTAATGAGCAACAACAACTGTTCTGTTCTGGCCGCACTGCTGGCCGTGCAAACTGCAATTCATCCAATAAAAACAACATTCAATTCACCACGAAGCCACTCACGCACACACACTTTCAGACAGACGCACACACTTATAACTCGCTTATTTATGCCGCCATATATGTGTACATGTATAGCGGGGTAAATAAATAGAATAAACAAAACACACCGACCGAACGACCGACATCACGCGACGGGCAAATGATTAGGAAACTGCAATCTGCGTACCTATGTGGGTGTCCTCGATGTGTGATATTAGATCGCCCAAGCTTGGAAATGTAATGCCGCAGCCATTGTACTTGCAGACGTTGATCAGGAACACGGCCATATCACTCGAAACGTACGAATGTGACTGCGATATAGGTTTGTAGTTATGTAAAATTGTTCGGGGAATACTGTTGTTGTTGCTGGTGGTGGCAGTGTGAGCGCCTATCGGATGCACCCACTGTCGATAGTCAGCAGCGCTGCATGCTGGCGATTTATCGAACCCTGGATTTGGTCAACTTTTTATTTAATCCAATCCTCCAATCCAGCCTTTATCTTCATTAAATGCAGCCGAGAATTTAAATTCCAGTGATCTGCGGTATATTTTGTAGTTGCTGCCGCCCCTCGCCGCGCTGCTACTGCTGCTGCGTGGTGTGGTGTGTTTCGGTCTGAAGCGTGCCCCACACACACACTCATGCGCAAGTGCTGCTGTTATGCAATTGAGGGCTGCAACGATAGAAGAGGGGAGACGGGGTGGCCGGGGGCGTAGGCACATTAGACGGGTTCGGAGGACATTTAGCCGGGTTAGTTGGACGATACTCACAGCATTCTGGGCTTCAATTAGGTTCGCAATTGCGGGTAATTAAAACATTGCCGAACGTAGACACCAACGACGACACGACGCGTTATGCTGCGGCTGGTTGTGTGCGTGGATGTGGTGAGTAGGCCAGAAACGGGCTAGCGGCCAGGGCTGCAGTGGCCGCAACGGGTTAATTGGTCAATCGATAAGGAGAATAAAACGGGGATAAAATGGGTATAATTCACTGCTCATTGTAATTGGCTTTACAAGAACTAGTTTTACTGGAATACGCTGATTGCCCAAAACTGTAAATATCGATATCATCCTTCCAACACTTTCAAATTTACGCGGGCTAAACTCCAAATCAACCTTGTAACTTTGGGAAAATCTCTACCCTAAGGATTTGACAGCTGTGACTTCATTCTCACTTTTATTTCGACTGAAAGTAAGTCTCTTGATAAATTTTGTAATAAAAATTTGCATAGATTGCGAGGATTCAAGCGCTTATTTGTGGAGATAGGAGACCCAACCGGCATCAACTTCCAAGCTTCCAGTTCACCACAGATGAAATTGTGCATTTCGAAGAAGTCATAACTGTAATCAAATCACTTGGCGCAAGTAATTAACAAACCGATTTGTCCAGGTAATTAGTAATTAAGGAATAGGATATGTAGTTCTTAAATAAAATTAAGTAAAGATACGATAAAGCCGGTGCACGCGCACTCATCCAATTCACCACGCCATCTTTAGTATTTTTCATGTAGTATTTTTTTATTATTTCAAGTAAATTATAGTTTTATTAAATTATAAAGATGTCTTAGATTTTTGAAAGAATTTCGAATCGGCAGTGAATTGTACGAATATAAACCTCAATATTTTCAACATCTAAAAACGTGAAAAAAAAATAATTTAATTTAATTGATTCATTGATTCAGGGCAGTATGCTTCTCGTTCACAATATGTCCGGCGCAGAGGAACCAAGTTAGTCTTCGTTAATCTATTAGAAAATATAGTTAATTATGTAATAAAATGCAAAAAAAACTTGCACTCATAGTACTATCCAAGTTAATACCCTTTTTTTTGTCACGCCTAGCCCTAACATAGGCGAACATCGCTTACGAAATTCCATGTGGCCAAAGAAATGTTAGTACTACTAACTACAAGTACTATCAAATGCGTTTAAATTAATATAACTTTATAAAAAGTGTTTACAAAGCACAGCTTCAATACAAGTCAGTGTGACCCATTTTTAACATTTACTTTATTTTCTTTGGTCACATTGATTCCCGAACGAAATATATCACAATTTCGCTCATGGAAATCCGAAAGCTTTTTTTAGTAATAGGTTTTAAAGTTAGCAAGTAGCTTTTCCAATTTCTCTACCTTTTTAAAGCTACAAACATCGATGTAAAAATGTATATATCGATGTATCGCTAATTTTCAAAGCATCGATAGTAACATCGATGTTTTTGCAGCTCTACTTTCACTCAAAAATTAGAGATGGAAAAACTTTGATGTTTATTGCCGATACATCGATGTCACATCCCACAACTTATCTATTGAAATAAATGACGAATTATTCCAAAAACCTATTAGGAACCGGGCCTTCGCCCAAAGAATACATATATGAAAGATTATGATCAGATATATGGCAAAATAATTATCACGATATAAATTTTTGTATCTTCACGAAAATATCGATATATCGATATGTATATATATTTTCTCATCGCCCAGATTCTAGGGGTACTACTTTTCCACCGAGTCCACTGTGAAGGGTTTGTTCGAAGTGAGTTGACGGTCCGCTCTGGTATTGATAGAAAATTCTCCCCCGCCCAGCGGAGCACCCCCCGGTTGGATAACCGCCGTGGAAAACACCTCAGATTATCACCAGAATCAGCTAACCGTGTGGAAAAGCGCGATTATCAGTGCGAAAAGATGAAAAGCGAAACGTGTTTAATTGTCGCCATCTTGCGGCACACACACACATGTGACAGATTCAGAGTGTGCGTGTGTCTCGAGTCGTTGCGTCACTGAAAAAGTCGGAAAATTTGCCAGAATTTGCCCGAAAAATACCGTAAATAGTTTTTCTCTTTGGCTGTCAGCGAACTGAGTGAATTTCCAGTGCAATCGCAGCTTTTTCGCACGGTGTTACGTAACTTTTCTGGGGCGAAGCAGGCGGCGTTTGACACTTTGCCACTGAACACAACCATCACTAACCGATAATCACATCTCTCGTCTATATCTTTTGCAGAGCCGTGCGCTAGCTTCAATTTTGTCGTAAGCCAACAAAAAAAAGAAAATCAACCGAAAATGTTCGTGTCGACAGTCTCTCGCATTGCCCCCGTTGCCAGGAGCGCCGTAAGTAGAGCCCCCACCTCCTATGTTCGTGTACATCTGTGAGAGATAAAATTACAAAAGTTACATTCGGAAATGGCGATTACATAATTCTTGGGAAAAGTGCATCGATTTTCTTTCATTTCTATGCTCGCATGCCGCTGTGGTGAACTTCCACGGGCCGCGGTGAAAAAACACGGACGGCACACAGTTACATAAGTTGCGGGTCGAACTTTGAGGTTATGTGCACAGTGCGGCTGGACGCGAATATTAGAATGCATTGGCGGGGTTTAAAAGGGGATTTATTCAGAGAATTCACTGTAATATTTACCTTGGCTTAGCTTTGGGAGTTGTCCACAGATGGCTCCACATGGCATTGTATAACATTTCGGTGTTTCTTCGGTTGAGGTTAGAACTGGCGAAAGCTTTCCCATGGCCGAGTGGATGAGGGGGGGAGCGCGGGGGGTATTAGCAATAATTATACAGTTTTGTTTATAATATTATATTGACAATAAATCGAAATGACATGGTACATTAGGAAGACTGAGAACCAACGAGTGCCATAAGAACAACAAATGACTTGGCCAAAATGCCAATCTAATAAAAATTACTTAACGATTGCATAACTTTTGGCAAAATACTAGACTGTTGAATAAGGACAGAGCAATGAACTTGTAGGGCAACTAAATGGGATTAATGCAGGCAATTTGGGGATATATAGTAGGGATATATAGTAAAGCATCAGTATTTAAATATTTAAAAAAATGTTATTCAATTTCTTATCAGTTTAGTACTAAGTAAATACATGAAAGTACTAGAGCGCAAATATAGCTGATATTTACTAAGAAATATTAGGAAAATATATACATTTTGAATAAAACTATATTCATACTATTTATCTCAATCAAAGGTACACACAACATTCCCATTCCATGTTCCTTATATAATAATCAACAACCTCAACGTTCTATCATCGACTTTTGCAGCTCCTCGCCAGCTCCAAGCAGTACTTGCGACCATTGAGCAGCGCCGTCATCACCCAGAGCCAGACCTTGGCCGCTCAGAACACAACCCCAGTTGCACTGCTGCCACAGATCCGGTCATTCCAGACCTCGCCAGTCACCCGTGACATCGATTCGGCTGCCAAATTCATTGGTGCTGGTGCTGCCACAGTCGGAGTTGCTGGATCCGGTTCGTATTGGGTTTCGTTTTGTCATTCTCACCTCCATCTCGAAGGGGTTTCCTCAGAGTCGGTACCTACCAAGCCGCCCTACCAAGTCAGTTACAATCTAGCATCTGGGGCACACACAACGAGTATCTGATTACTCTTCAAATGAATTGCCCCGGGAAGGTCTGAGAATTGGCCAAAGTCTCCTTTGTGGCGAGACTTTCATTTCCTAGCAGGAAACCTGTGTGATTGCAGGGCGAAAGTACCAGAAATTCTGTGGCCAGGTGTTGCCGTCGTTGCCCACCCAGTGACCGCCGCCTGGTTGCATTGGAAGCTTTCGTGGCCAGCCGTTTAAGTGCGATGTGCTTGCTGCCCCCCCTTGGGGGCAGAACTCAATTCAGACTAATCTGTGACTGACTTAACACAGGCGACAAGGCGAGGCGAAAGACACCGCTGGGAAACCTCTGAAGACAGCTGTGTTTATGCCTCAAACTCCTCGGAAAGGAAGCATAAGCACAGCCAGAAGCTTCGGCTGTCGACGAAGATCATCTTTTATTGTTTACTTGTATAAAACTCTTTATTTCTTTAATTTCTTAATTTCAAGTTCTTCTCTGACTTGCGCTCGTTTTATTAGTGATGTACTCCTGTTGATCGTACATGGTCGATAACCATATCGAGTGCTCATGTTCTTATCGATATTTACATATAATAGTTCTTAGTGTTACCTTATCTACTTTATATCATATTTAAACTATTTACATATTTAAACTATTTACACTTGAGACAATTTACTAATGCCTCTCTTCCTCTCTCTTTTTTTTTTCTGATCACGACAACGAACCAATACAACAGGTGCTGGTATCGGAACAGTATTCGGTTCCCTCATCATCGGTTACGCCAGGAACCCATCGCTGAAACAGCAGCTGTTCTCCTACGCCATTCTGGGCTTTGCCCTGTCTGAGGCCATGGGTCTGTTCTGTCTTATGATGGCCTTCCTGCTGCTCTTCGCCTTCTAAGCGCGCGCACTCTCATCGAATGCTCGTCCTTGTTTCCTGCAATCGTGCGTGCGTGCGTGTCGTGTGTGTCCCGTCCGTGGCGGGGCGTGCATCCGCGCATCCGCATCCCAGCGGTGGCAGAGCGAATGAAATAGTAGTAACCAACAACCAACAACAACAATAACAACAACACTTCAGCAACAACAACAACAACAACCAAGAACAAAACAACACCAATGTTCGTTTTTTCGATTATTATTGATAAAAATGATTGAATAATTGATAGCAAAAACAAGAACATCCTGTACCACTATCTAATTATAAATACCAACAACCACATAATATATGTAATTTTGTTTTTAAAAAACATCCGAGAGAACGCAGTAGTAGAGTCGCCTAAGAAGACCGAAACACAACATATACCATACTTTAAGTTGAACAACGCGAGGAGGAAGGAAATTGGATAGACGACGGCGACCTTGACACATTCACGACCGCGATTGTAACGAAATTGAAACGAACGGAAGATTAAAATTAGATTTTAATTAAAGCAAGCTTCAACGTCAGTCAGTCTCCCCACAACCACACATCATCCACGGATGGAGTCTACAGATAAACGCCCGCCGCCCACCACTGGCTGAAAATTCAGCGAAGGATCGAACGCGTCCGCTGACCCCAAGGCTCTCTCTCTCCCCCCCGAAGTTCTTGGACATCCAACATCCAGCGGCAGGCAGCGGTTCGAATCCTTCGAACATCTTGGATTCGCAGCGAGTGGCTTGCGTGGGGCGTAAATCTGGCGGAATGTGCGTTGTGGACTTGAGTGCTCTGCTAAACTATCGATTTTATGTGGCGTGTACTGAGCAAATACCCCTTTGTTTCGAGTATTTCTTTTTTGTATTTAAAGAAAATCAGTTTCCTTCGATGTAAAAGCAGTTGATTTTTTATTGCCACTTAATATTTATCATGGTTATGTACTAAAAATAGTTGAGCAAACGAGCGGAGCTGAATTGTGAAATAAAGGAAAAATGAATGTGTAAAGGAAGCATAAATTTGTTTAATTCCAAAGGGTTTCTCAAGAAAGAAACAATTTTGCAAAGTTCTTATCTTATCAGAGATATTCGAAAAATGTATTTCCGCGCGCCCAAATGCAACTCTGTGTACTAGTAATCGGTACCAACCCTGTGACCAACTGTTAAGAGGTTATCGATCACTTTTGTAATGGAAACTACCATCTCTAGGCCGTTGCCACACGTGTGTTTACATTTTGAAAACTCTTAGTTTTAAGCGATTTTGGCATGGATTTTGCCAAGAAAATACTTGGCAAATATGGCTGGAAGGAGGGCGAAGGGCTGGGCAAGAACAACACCGGCATTGCGGCTCCGCTAAAGGCCAGCTTGAAGTTCGACAACGCTGGCTTGGGAGTGGATCGCGCCCAGGAATTCAATGACCACTGGTGGGAGCGGTGTTTCAACGAGGCGGCCAGCAACGTAGATGTCCAGGTGCAGCAGAATGGCCAGATCACCACCGGCCGCAAGGAGGGCGAGGATGCCGTCGAGATATCCACCAAGGCGTTCTCCGCCCGCAAGCTGAAGAGGGCAAAGGACCAGCACGCCAGCGATGGCAAGTCCACCTACGACAACTTCCTGCAAACGTCGCTGCTCACCCAAGGTGGCGGCGAGGTGGAGAACACGGAGCGCATCCGAGTGGAGGACATAGCAGTGACCAAGGTGAGCGTGCTGACGGATGAGGAGCTGTTCAAGGCCTGCGGTGGAAGGACGGCGCACAAGGGAGCTCGACACGGTCTCAAGCTGAGTGGAAAGATTGCCCGTTTGGAGCAGCAGGAGCGCGAGTTGCTGGAGCAGATGCAGAGCAAACTGAAAGCCAGAGCAGAGGAGCCAACTCAGAAGAAGAAAAAACGGAAGAGCTTGGAAGAAGAGTCTCCTGTGGAGACAGAAAGGGAACTGGAACCTGTTGATCAGTCCGTCGAGGAGCCCTTAAAACCGAAAAAGAAAAAGGTTAAGAGTGAGGAGAATTCCGAAGTGGAGGCACCTATAAAGTCCAAAAAGAAGAAAAAGGATAGAACTGAGAAGTTGGAAGAGGACGTCTCCCTAGAAGTTATAGAAAAGCAAACGGAGGAGCCGGCTGTGAAGTCCAAAAAGAAGAAAAAGAACAAAGCTGAGAAAGTACTTGAGGAAGCTATAGAACCTGCTGTAAATATTTCTGATGAGCCTGTAATATCCAAAAAGAAGAGAGTTCCAGAGGTTACTGCTGAGGAAACCGAAGTACCTGTCAAGCCCAAGAAGAAGAAAAAGAACAATGAGGAAAAGGAGCAGTAGTTGTAAGCTAAGTTAGAGAAAAGTAAATAATAAAGAAAATTCAAAATCTTAATCAGAAAAGGAATTAAAAGTCTGCATTGTGTGCACATAAAATTGTATGTATTTAATGTAGGTCTAAAAAAATCTATACACGACGCGGGGCATTGTAAAACTAAAGTTTTGGTCACCTAATCATAAGCCACACTTCTCGGGCGGATCACTTTCTGCCCTTGGCCTTGATGCGCCGCGACTTGCCCAGCCGCTTGTTAACCGAAGCTCCCGCTTTGACACCCCGCTGGCGACGTGACGAACCCTTCTCGCCATCCAATCCCGCCGACGAGGACTTGGTATTCCGCTTCATACCCTTCTTCTTGCCGCCAAATCCGAACTTCTTGTTGCGCTTCTTCCGATTGTCGGCCGACTGCTTCTGTTTGGACTCCAGGGCCTTGGCATCCTCCAAAAAGTCCAGGTTCTTCAGCTTGCCCTTGCGGAACTTCTTGAGCTTGTCGAGCATGTCCTTCTTCTCGGCCTCGCGCTGCACCTTGGTCTGCTTGGCCAGCATCTTGCCCATCTTGCGCTGCTCGCGGATCTGCTTGATGCGCTCGGATTTGGCCTGACCCTGCTGCTTGGCCATCAGATTGGCACGCACCTTCTGCATGTGCTCGTCGGACTTGGCCATTTCGGCAAAGTAGTCATCGGGACGGCGGGTCTTGATACCCAGCTCCTGCAGGCGGGGAATGCCCTCGAGTACGGCAGTTTGGGCCTGTCGGTGGAAGAGCATTTCGCGCTTGAAGTCGTTCAGGACGGGATCTTCTTCGGGACGAATATAGGGCAGTTTGTGGTTTCCCTTGAACAGGTTGGCGCGCTTCTGTTCGTGCTTCTCCAGCTGAACAGCCAGCTCGGGGGCCAGGGGAGCCAGTGTGTTGACCATGTCCAGGCGCTCCAGCCACGGTAGCTGCAGCCGAATGGCCTCTGTTTTGGCCAGGAGTTTGGTCTAAAAATGGATTGTTAGTTCGGCACGGGATCTTGAACTATACACTTACCACATCATTAACTCTGTCCCGCTGCTGGCCATTAAACTCCACATTCAGACCTGGCTTCAAGTCGCCACGCTCAAAGGCCGCTTGCAGCTGCAGATTTACAATTGAAATGTAGTGTTTGTCAGGCATATGTCAAGGGTTTTCCACTCACCTCCGCATCGGAGTTATCTCCCGAATCGTAACCCGACGCGCTGTCCTCCATTTCAAAGTCTGACATGCTTAAATTAGGTAAAATCTAGACTCGTAAATTAAGAAAACAATTCAACACGTGCGGCCAGCTAGAGATGGACCAATTCAATTGCTGCTCCGGCAATCGGAGTCAATCGATAACGATAAAACCTATCGATGACGATTAAGCCGTTTTTAGCTATTTTTAGCTATTTTCTGGCTATTTTAGAGCTATAAACGCCCCAAAAAATAGCCAGAAGTAATGTAGAAAATAGCCAGAAAAAGGCTAGAAAATAGCTAAACAGTTTTCAGCTATTTTTAGCTTTTTAGTGTGACCTGTCGCCGAGGGGGGTAAAATCCGCTCCTCTTTCCGGCGAGTTTCGGGATTATGATCAGAAAATCTGGCGAGCACACTGTTCTTGTGCCGCTTTTTTTTGTTTGATAAGTTTAAATTACGATCTGAATCTGGTAAAATGTCTGCTAATCTGGCGAACGTGTACGCGGAGCTGATGCGCCGGTTCGGCGAGACGTACACCATTACCTACGGCCCACCGCCCACCTACTTGGTCAGCATAGCCGGAGCCGCGGAGGCGGGAGCGAAGATAGTGCTGCTCTTCCGGGAGGAACGCAATGGCGTCGCTGCCTCTAGGATCAAAACCACACCCACCAAGCGGGTGCCCAAGACGGAGGGTACTTCGGAGCTGGATCTCACGGGGAGCCCCCTCAAGGATGACTGTGAAGTGGATGCGATTGGGGATCAGTCGCTGGATCTGCAGCTGGAGGAGCAGAATCCCTGGAACCTGGAGGAGGAGTTTCACCGGGGTATGCCCGCGGACAAGGCGAGGGCCATTATATCCAGTGAATCCTTCCAGCAGGCCGAGGGCCTGGGCTCCGTGTGGTTCCTGTGCGACGCCAACGATTTCGGTAGAACGCAGCTGCTCCAGTACGAATTCGATAAGACGCACTTCTCGCGGGGAATCCTCAGCTACCAGGGCGTTCTGCCAGCCCACACGGTGACCTCGCAGTCCCTGGTGCGGCAACACTCCCTTGGCGCAGGCCATCCGGCGGAAACCGTGATCGAGAACAGGTACATGGTGAATTCCAACATGATGCTGCGGTGCACCTGGTCCACCGATGCCCCGCTGCCGCTCTTGATCAACCTGCACGACTGTGAGGTGGCTCTGAATCACACGTTCCGCGTGAGTGACTGCAGTCCGCTGACGCAGGACTTTATGAATCAGCTGCGCATCCTGTCCTACATACGCGAGGATATCGTCAGCTATCACAAGGATGTGAAGCAGGGCATTGTCAGGGATCCCACGTACCGTTGTGGCATCGGCATCGACATGGACGAGTTGCGGGAGGCGATCAACAAGACCATGACGGATGTGTCGGGCTTCACTGACAGGCTCAGCAATAGTCATGGGGATTTCGACATCGAGGGTGTGGTGCACCGGGCCAAAGTCCGTAGGATCAGTGACCTCACCGACAAGCTCTGGGAGCTGCTCAAGTGTAAGATATATTTATATCCTAGTTTCCTTCATTTGCTTAATGTTTTCCAAGAACTTGTTCAGGTTGCGACTCCTATAAGGGTCTCAAAATGGCCTTCAATATGCTCTTTCAGTGCGCCGCTCGCTGCAATATTGTGGTAAGTTCACAAATATTATTAATCTAATATCTACTTAATCAAATGTAACGTTTAGAACACGCCCACCAACAAGAATCGCCTGGCAGAGATCATTAAGGAGCTAGCCAATCGCCGATTAGCCATGCCCTGTCTCAGTGGCGCCGAGCCATTGGAACTGCTGCTGGAGATTGGCTTGGAGAAGGTCTACAAGGACTATGAGTTCATATACACCGAGAGCAAGATGTGCAGCACCAATATGCTGAAGCACACAAGCGAGGTGGCCGCGAGTGAGGATGATGGCTCACCGCAGAATCTGGCCCAGCTGCGAAAATCCCTGCATAACGCGGTTAGGGGAGAGCCCACCCCCAAGGCCGGAATGCGAAAGACGTTGCTGCACCACAACGGCGCCGTCAAGTCGGGGAATGCGAAATATGCCAGCCGGGACGACGATGAGGCGGGATTCAAAAACAGTCATTTTGATGAGCAAGAGAGCATGGAACGGGTCTCCAAACTGTTTCAAATCCACTGCACTTTGGAGCATCTGTTGATGATTCAAGTGCACCTTAATTTGCCCAATGGTAAGTGGTTTATGAAATTTTCCCTGCAAATATATATAATATTTTCTTTCAACAGCTTATGGCGATATCTGCTCCAAGTTGCTAATGAAATCCCCTCGCCTGCTGGAAGCCATCGATGACCAGCTGAGTGATGTGATGGACATCAACCTCTCTGCCCACTGCGTTCGCTCCCATTTGGATGGCAAGGAGCCCTACTCGCGTCAAATTACGATGCGATCGTTCAATAAATTCCGCGACATGAAGACCACTTTTTATTTCAACTCTGAGAACATTTGTCCGCCAAAATTGACCGAGAGCTTCCAGAGCGATGGTGAGCATGAATTTGAAGAAACAAATTTACTTAGGTATGCTAATCTTTTGTCTATAATTCCAGACAAGAAACTGGTCAAGGAGCGAACCTATCATTCCTGGTTGTATCGCAAGATTCGTACACTTCAGTGATTTTAATTATTTAAAAATATGTATGTGCACTATGAAATCAATTTAATTGTTGTAATATTTTTTAACATTTCTTAGATATAAAATTATAAACTTATTTATGGAGCTTAATAAACACCTTGAAACTATGCGCAACATAGAGTTACTTTATGAATTCAATTTAAATATTCACAGGAAGTACATTCGTGAGATTATTTCATTATTAAACAACAATAACAATATTAACCCTTTTCCACGTTTCAATGCAATTGTTTGAGCTTGTTTTACATGGCGCTTTTCGCGCTATTTTCAGCGCTATTGACGCTTTTCCTGCGAACCCCCAAAAAACCCAGCAGCGCACACCGAAATCATGTTAAACGAATTCGTACAAGTTTTAAGCCGACCCAGAGGCTGTTGCCGTTGCAATGGGGGGGGCGGGAAATCTTGACAAAAACGCGACCGAAATCCGCTTCCGCCCTGCTCGCACTTTTATCGCCGTGCTCTTGCTGGCCATATTCTAAACAAAGGCCAGATCCGCAAGCATTTTGGCCAATAGCAAGCTCAGTAATGCTGCAAAATGAGGCGAGAGAGAGCCTGAGCGTGTGCCCAATGGATATTGGGGGAAAAGAGTGGTGAAGGCGCCTCGGCGCCGTCGACTATTCACGATATGTTACAATCCAATTAGCCGGGTGCGCCACTTGGCCAAGACGAGCGATACTGGGCCTGGGCCTGGGCCCGTTGCCGATTGATTTGCATTGTGTCAGACGTGCGTGGAACGCGCTGCGGTTCGGACGTGTTTTTTTCCTGCTAGCCCTGCTCCTCTGACGAACTCTCGTTGCTTAGTACAAGGAGCCGCAAGGATTATTACGCGAGTGTCCTGCGCAGGAAAGAAGCCGCTAAAACTTGATCTGTGGACAGTGGACAGTGTGTGTGGCAATTAAATTAAATAAGTCCGTTCTAAATGCCAATTATCGCGAGTGCCTAATTCAATTAACCACAAAATGGTGTGTATTAATTAGCCAACGAAAAAGACGAACATCCTGCATAATCAAATCAAGTTTTTCGCAATGAAAAGGACACTCGATAGGGTGTAGCCCTTGAAGTGCTCAACTCTTGCGGCTTAGCGAAGCCCTAGAGAAGACTGAATGGATTTAAGTCCTGTGAAACGAGAGATACCCCTTTGGTCTTGAGTCATTCCTGAACTTTTGCCAACGATAATTAAGTTTTTATCCTCTTGTCTCCAAAGGAAGTGTCGAGGGTTTTTGCCACTCCAGTTCCTGGAAGAGATGTCGGAAAATATCAACTTTTTAAGGCTAGAGAAGCCAAGTTTTCAGTACTTGGCTGTGGAGTCCTTTAGCACTTCAAAACTGCATTTATAATATTCATTGGAAGCTATGTAGTTGGTGCTGATATATATTTATTTTTATTTAAACTAAACTAATTACATTTATTAATCAAAAAGTGCTGAAATTTGTTTGAAATAAAGTTTAAGAATTAACTTATATCCAGTATTCCAATATTAAAAAGTTTTTCTTAATAATTGACTTTATTAAATTCAAGTAATTAAATTTAGTAAATGGACATAATTAATTTGATGAGTTAACCAAAAAATGAAAGATTTACTAGGATACATTTTATACTATATCAGAGTTTTTCAGTTTTCCAAGATATATCAGTCGTTCTCCTGCTCAGTCATCTTTCTTTTCTTATTATCAGGGCCTCGAGTTCTTCTTTAAGTTTGGCTATGCCTTCCTGACAATAACCCTCATGATCATGATCTGGATGTCGTTGGCCCGCGCCTCGATGTTCGATCGTGAAATGGAGGAGACGCATTACCCGCCCTGCACGTACAACGTGATGTGCACCTGTTCCAAATCCTCAACGGATCTGGGGATAGTGCATTGCAAGAACGTTCCGTTTCCCGCACTGCCGCGCATGGTAAACCAATCGAAGGTGAGCGGGTTTTGTTTTTAAAAAAGTATATTTTGAAAATCAGAACAAATAAAATAGTGTCTAAAAATATGGTAAAAATGGTAATATTCTACCTTACAAACTAAATGAATTTATAATGAATGCTTGTTGAAAATGTATTGGTGATTTGTATTGATTTCAAATCTATTTTACCTTATTGGCAGATATTGGCATTTATGCAATTATTTTCCTATGCAAGCATTCTTGAAACTTAACCTAAAGTAATTGATTAATTAATTAAATCTTAAAATCGGTGTCAGGTTTTCATGCTGCACATGGAGAACACGGGTCTGCGCGAGATCGAGCCGTACTTCCTGCAGTCGACGGGTTTGTACCGCCTGCAGATCTCGGGCAATCACCTCACCGAGATACCGGAAGACGCCTTTATCGGGCTAGAGCGGTCGCTGTGGGAACTGATCCTGCCGCAGAATGACCTGGTGGAGATGCCCTCAAAGTCGTGGCGGCACCTGAAGAAGCTGCGTCACCTGGACCTGGGCTACAATCACATAACGCACATCCACCACGAGTCGTTCCGCGGGCTGGAGGACTCGCTGCAGACTTTGATCCTGCGCGAGAACTGCATCTCGCAGCTGCAGCCGCACAGCTTCTCCGGCCTGTTAATCCTGGAGACCCTCGATCTGAGTGGCAACAATCTCTTCGAGATCGATCCAAATGTGTTTGTTGACGGTATGCCACGATTGACTCGCCTCCTGCTCACCGACAATATTCTCTCGGAGATCCCCTATGACGCCTTGGGGCCGCTGAAGAGCCTGCGCACCCTGGACATCTCCCACAATGTGATCTGGTCGCTCAGTGGCAACGAGACCTATGACATCAAGGCCAGCACCAAGCTGAATCTGGACAATCTGCACTTGGAGTACAACCACATCGAGGTGCTGCCGCCCAACTCGTTCAAGTACTTTGACACCGTGAACCGGACCTTCTTCGATGGCAATCCCATTCACACGCTGAGGGTAGGTACTTCTTAATTATAAATCTATGTTTTAAGGGTAGTTAATTATTATAAATTAAATAACTTAATTTTTAGGAATATACTTAATTTCATTATATATTTCCTTTATTTCGCAGGAGAATGCCTTTCAGCCCGCTCGGATTAGGGAGATCTATATGCGGTACTGCGGCCTGACCAATATCTCAATTCAGGCCTTTGACAGCCTGGTGAACACCCTGCAGATCCTCGACCTGTCTGGCAACAATCTCACCAAGCTGCACCACAAGCTCTTCAACAATTTCGATGTCTTGAGGTGGGCAAAAACACCTCTTGCTACCTTGTTGCTACCCCTGTTCCGGTTGCACACTGTGGGGGCCTAATCGGATTGTCTAGGGGCTTCTCTCTCTCTGTTCCCTCGGTTTTGTATGTGGGCTAAGTGTGTGACCCGATTTTAAAGAATCCGCGGAGGAGGGCAAAGCCGCGCAACCAGGCAATTGTGCAAAAACAGACGACACTGAAGAAAAAGCTTAAATGTAACAGCCATAAATCAATACAAGTTGGCAAATGCTATTTGGTTTCCTCAAGGGTTCCCAAGAAAATATATTTGATTAAAATTTATATTAATTTTATATTTAAAACCCATTCTTCGCTCTCCTTTACAGGGTCATCAGCATGCGGGACAACAAGATCAAGATCCAGAAGCCCACCGAAACCTTTAATGCCATGCACTACACCCTCCTGAAGCTGGATCTCAGCGGGGACCGGAACGATCCCACCAATCTGCAGACCCTGCGCAAGTAAGTGACCCCACAGCACTGAGAGAAATATCCTGCTCCCCACACACACACCCCTTACCCCGTTGCCATTCTTGTATTTATTACCAAAAAGTATGACCAGAATGCGGAACATGCGCTCGCTGTCGATCTCGCGGATGGGCTCCTCCTCCCTGGGGCCGGAGGACTTCAAGGACTTTGGCGTGGAGCTGGAGGACCTACAGATCACCCGGGGAAGTCTCTCGGGGATTCAGTCGCACGCATTCAAGCATGTGCGAGGCCTGAAGCGATTGGACTTTAGCGAGAATGGAATATCCAACATAGAGAACGATGCCTTCCATGAGGTAACCTGTTTTTTTCAAGGACAATTTCTAGATACATTTTTTTATTTTTTCTATCCTTTAGATTGGCCACTCACTGATCTCCCTGAAGATGTCTCATGGCTACTCGGGCAGCGCCCTGCCTGCGGAAGCTCTCAGGCACCTGACCTCGCTGCAGGAACTGGACTTTAGCAACAACCACATCAGCAGCATGAGTGACACTAGTTTCCATTTCCTGAAAAATCTGCGCTTGCTGGAGCTGCACGACAACCGGATTGAGCAGGTGTCGAAGGGCACCTTCCAGGGGGACATACACTCCAAGCTGGAGGAGATCTCGCTGCGCTTCAACCACCTTACCTCAATATCGACGTACACGTTCTTCGATCTGGAAGCTCTGAGGAAACTGCAGTTGGATGACAATAAGATTGACAAGATCGAGCGAAGGGCCTTCATGAACCTGGACGAACTGGAGTATCTGAGCTTGAGGGGCAACAAAATCAGCAATTTGGCCGAGGAGTCCTTCCAGAACTTGCCGAATATGGAGATTTTAGATATGGCATTCAATCAGTTGCCCAACTTTAACTTTGATTACTTTGATCAAGTGGGAACGCTGTCCAATCTGAATGTGAATGTGAGCCACAATCAAATCAGACAATTGATGTCAAATTCCTCTTGGAGTGGACGAAATGAACATGGTAAGGATTTAATTTTAACTTAGTATTATATTTATAGTTATAATATATCTATTTGTATATTTTCAGGCGGCATGTACCACTCGAACATCAAGATTTTGGATCTTTCCCACAATAACATTTCCATTATTTATCCCGGCTACTTCCGTCCTGCTGAGAACTCCCTGACCCATCTGCATTTGGGCTATAATTCGCTAATGGTGGGTAGTTCCCTTAAAATTATATTTAATATTAATTTTAAAATAAATAAATCCCTTTAGAACACCACTCGCGATGTCTTTGGCAATATGATCAACTTGCAGTGGCTTGATCTCAGCTACAATTGGATCCATGAGCTGGACTTTGATGCCTTCAAGAACACCAAGCAGCTGCAGTTGGTGTACTTTGGCCACAACTATCTCAGCGATATACCGCAGGACATCTTCAAGCCTGTCCAGGGTCTGCGAATCGTTGACTTCTCGCACAATCATCTGCGTGGTCTGCCCGACAATCTCTTCTATAATGGGGGAATGGAAAAGTGAGCTGAGGAACTCTTTAATTATAAATCTCTTCAGAAATTACGATGATTGTGTATTATTTTAGATTGGATGTATCGCACAACATGCTTTTGAAGATCCCCTCCTCGTCGCTATCTAGCTTGGCTGCCTTGACGCTTTGCGAGTTGCATTTGTCCAACAATTTTATCTCTACTATTCACAGCATGGATCTGTCCAATAAGTTTAGAGTGAGTTGGAATATAATTATAAGTATTATAACTAATTAATTAATTTTAATATATATATTCTAGTCCCTTCGCTACTTGGACATCTCCTACAACTACTTGCTGCGCATTGATGACGCCGTCTTTGCCACCATGCCCAAGCTGGCTGTGTTGGATCTCTCTCACAATCGGGATCTTAAGGTGATGGATAAGTCGTTTATGGGTCTTGAGAACTCGCTGATCAAGCTGGGCCTGGAGAATGTATCCTTGAGCACTGTGCCCGAGATTCGTCTCAAGTTTCTGCGCGAGTTCCGCTTGGGTTACAACGAACTGCCCTCGATTCCTCAGGAGTTGGCCCACAATATGACCAATCTGCGCATGCTGGACCTCTCCAACAATGACCTGACCAATGTACCCCTGATGACCCAATCTCTGCCACACTTGAGGTGGGCCATAATCATATTTTATATGTAATGAGCTTATTAATAGTTTTTTAATGTCTTTGTCAGACGTCTGATGCTGTCCGGCAACCCCATCACATCGCTGAATAACAACAGCTTCGATGGCGTCAACGAGGATCTCGAGATGCTGGACATATCCAATTTCCGGCTTCACTATTTCGAGTATGGCTGCCTGGACTCGTTGCCCCATCTGCGATCTCTGAAGCTCACTGCTTACTCTCACCTGGAGCACTTTAACATTCCGCATTTGCTGCGACATCACTATAATATCCGGCAGCTGTGGATCGAAGCGCCGCAGCCCTTCACGAGGATCGTCAAGAAGGGTTCCGGACCCACCCAGGAGATGCAGACCCTCCAGCTGGGCAATCCCACCGATCTGCAGCGCGAAATGGAGGGTCATCTGCCCTCCAAGCTGACCAACATCACGTTCAGTGGTCCGCAGTTTAGCAATTTGCACGAGCGAATCCTAAGGGTGTGTTAGCTTTATGGACTCAACATTTTTTCTTTACTAATATCTATTATATTTTTTTAGGGCATGCGTTCTCCGTATCTCTACATGCAATTGTTCAACACCTCGCTGCAAGCTCTCCCACCGAATTTCTTCAAGTATATGGGACGTGTTCGTAACATTTCGTTGGATATTCGTTACAATAATCGCAACCTGAAGAAGATTCCCAACCCGAATACGGGAGCTGTGCCCTATCTGCCCAACAGTGTGTTCCTCACCGACTTGAAGATGTCCCACACGGATCTCAACTGCGATTGCGACTTGGGGTAAGATAAAGTTAAAGTTCTATATCATATATTTTTTTATTTTTCATTATCCCTTTTCAGTTGGGTGGAGTTCTGGCAGCGGAAGAGGCGCCAGTATATCTGCTCCTCGCAGACCTGGACCGACACCGTCTTCCGCACTTTTATGAACTCACCGTGCCAAGTGTATGGAAGGCATAACTGCGATGATCATGATGACGATCTAAGGGAGACACGCTGCGAAAACAAAGGAGGCCAACAGCTAATGGAGGTATGGTTGTAGGATATAAAATATATTTTAAAATTAATGTATTATCTTATACCCCTTGTAGGCTCTCAAATTCGATCTGGAGTGCGGCTGGGATAATGCCAATTGCCGGGAGGCCGCCTTCGTGGTGGTAATGGTGTGCGTGGCCATGGTCTTTTGGATGTGACTTCTGCACTTTGCATATAAGACGTCCTCCGACTTTTATAACATTCTAGAGCAGGTCTATGGCAGGCAGGTCGTGTAAGTCCTGCCGCTAGATGTCTAGAGTTTAAGCTTGATGATGAGACTTTGGCCACTTTTGACTCCTTTCGCAATTAGTTGTTTCTCTTCCGAATACCTTCTCTCACCTATCCGCTGTGTAGCGTCAATCTTTAGGTCCTTGGCAACGCCTTATATGTAGTAATCCTCACTAACACACACCACTCTCCACACTCTTGAGCACACTCACCTCGCCTCACACCTTACTATCTGACATGTATGTATATTTTTGTAGACCTCGATTCGAACCATATGTAATCTCCAGCTATCTTGTAACCACCTCTGACTTAGCCCACGAATATTTTCTGTACTTCTTGTATAAGTTAGGTCACTGCTTAAACGCTGCTTAAACAATTCCAAAATGAAAGTCTGTAAAATGTTTCATAAACATATAATAAATATTTACGGTAGGTTAAGTTCGCCTCTGCCATCTCTCTTTCTTATTCCTTTTTCGGAGCGGGACATTATGATTTTTATGGGTCTGGGCCGGCAGAAAAGTACTTGCTACAAACAAATTATGTTCACAATTGCCGGGCCAGGCGGCTTGCCAGGCTGGGACTGGCCGGCCAGTAACAAACAATTAAAAACTTTTCGCTTAAAGTTTCCTCCTCTTGGTACGGCTTTTCCATACGATAAATTATTGTGTGTAAAGCGGATAGCGTTTTTCCTCTCTTGCTTTTATTTCTTTTCCTTTTGATGGCCTTCTTGCTGAGGGTATTTTAAATTTAATGGGAATTTTGGAACACAAACAAAGGAAAGTATTTAAGAGCGTTCAATATGCAATCAATGTCGGCTATCGGCCAGCCAGCAGAAAAAAAATACTATAAGGAAGTTACGGGTATTGGATCTGGTTTAAAGTTTAAATCTCTTTGAAACTACTTTATACACAAAAGACTTTGAAATAATAAACTAAAAAGAGATTATTAATCGAAACAATTAGTCAAATATTTGTTTAATCAAAACTCGGGAGAATTCATTAACAGGCATTAGGCTAATTTAAAAAGAAAAGCAAATTCTTTGGGTAATATACAAAAATATTTAAAATATTTATGATATGATACTAATTTTTCCTTTTGATTAATTTATGTTTTATATTTTATAAAAATAATCAAATAAGTAATTGTAATTAATTTGTCAACAAGTGGAAACCCATATTACCTTTATACATTTTCTAGACTTACTATAGAAAAATCCAGCCATAGGGTATCCAAGTTCCCAAAACTTCTCTTTTCTTGCGTTTTACACATATATTTTTGGCAGTTTTATTGAGCTAAAGTACTTTGTGATATATGGACAAGCTGAAGGGGCGTGGGCGGCGCACTAAAGTTCAAATGGGGCAGCAACAATCTCATCAACTTCCCGTTTATGCACTTTTCCGATTCCGGTGGCGGGTGTGGGCGCCTCGCAGCGGCCGCAGTAGTGGAGCTGTTTTAAGGGGAAAAAGCGGAGAAAACGGAAAATCAGAAATGCGGAAAAGCGGTCGGGGTAAGTGGAAAGTGTCTAGAGCTCTTTCTGAGGCAGACTTTTACCTGTTGGCCAATTAAATTTTCAAAACGTGGCCGCACAAAAGTCCAGGCGCCCATATTGCGATGCTCTTCCTGGCTCCAAACAAAAGCTGCACAGAAAAAAAATTTATAAATATATGAAAAAATATTAATAAAATATTCGATACTAGGAAATATTCTTTCTAAATGGTTTAACATTAAAAGAAAACACACTGATATAAAACTTTCATTTATACTTAAGTTATAGTTTTGAGTATTATTTTCCGTGTAAGGGTAACGAGGGAGTAAAACAGTGCTTGGCAACTTTTGTGGGCAAAGTTTACGACATGGACTCACATTGCACGTTGCCGTACTGGGCCAACTGGGCCTTCAGCTCCTGCAGGGGGAATGGGCAGAGGGACTCCAGGCGCAGGATGGCCGTATCATAGGCCTGCCGCTTCTCGCGCTCCTCCGCCAGATTGTAGTAGTGCTTGCCGCTGCACAGGATGACCTTTTTCACCTGCTCCGCCTTAACGGTGGTATCACCTAACGCCGGAGATGTGGAAAGCGGGAGTAAGTTTATAAAGAACACAAAATATATTGTACACCTATCCCTCGCTTTGCGTCGTTTCGTTTTGCGTTTTTTCGAAGTTGCGTTGCTTCTTAATTAGAACTAATTTTCATTGTGCGTCGTTAGATTTTCGATGTTGCGTTGTTTTGGGATGAAGACGTTAATATTTTTTATTAAAAAACGATCCCGGAGGCGAAAGGAGTCTTAAAGTGTCCCAGGCGGTAGCTACGAATATAAATTGCTACAAGGAAATGTATTTCACGCTTAAAAAAAAAAAAAATTTCTGCAAACATTGGACCAATTTTTTTTTAAAGAAAGCCGGCCTACGACAACAGACATTAAAATTGATTAATGATTAATTATAATTTTATTTTTCATAATTGAGTATGTAATTGAAGAATTTATTTTGTTTTAAATGAATTAGTTTCTTTTTGTTTTTATATATATAATATGTAATAAAATGAAATGTTATTTTGGTTTTATTTTAATGATCACTTTGCTCAATTTTCTTTTTAAAAAGTAGTATTTTTGTAACCCTGGAACCAATCTTCGAACTTTACATGGTTTGCTATAGAAAATCCTAATTCACTTTGCGTCGTTTCACTTTGCGTCGTATTTTTTTGGAACGTATCCCCGACGCAAAGCGAGGGATAGGTGTACGTAAATAAGAGACTACGTAGTAGCTGAAGCTTTAACATTTAAGTTTATACTTTTTTAAGAGTCAAATTAGAGTGAGAGGCAGATAGTTCGCACGATATATCAAAAGTATAAAAAATGACACAATACAACAAATAGAAGAATTTTAATTTACATAGTTTATGAAGGCTGTCAGCTTCATCCCTCTGGAATTAGTATCCCTTCTCATTCTCACATCATTTATTTAATTTATTTTAACTGCCACACTTCTGACAAGTGTAAAAGTTACAGACACGTGTCAGAATAACTGACATGAACCAAAGTAGGTAATAATTTTACTACTTTTGGACGTCTAAACGATGCTAAGAATAAAACAACAATATACTTGAGTAATGAGAACTTGATAAAAGGGTTTATGATATTTGATGGAGAGCATTGCCTTAGTAAAGTTGAACCCCTAATCAAATTTGATCATATTACTTTAATATAATTGCTCAAACTATAGCGAGTAAACTATTATTACTTCAAAATTCTATTCCCACTTCCTGTAAGAACCAAGACCATAAACACAGCATCTAACTCACCCAACACATTGTGGAAGAGCGTGCCTGGCTGGAAGTCTTCGTGTGTAGACGTGGCAGCCGGGAGACGGAGCAGCGTCTTTGGGGCCACCACTACCAGTGGCTTCCGGAAGTTTCTCGCCAGCTGACGACGCAGGACATGGTAGTACTGGGCGGGCGTTGTGGGGTTAACGATGTGCACATTGACGGCATCGCCATCTGCCGCGGTCTCCTTGGAGTCGCACAGTTGCAGGAAGCGCTCGATGCGACAGGAACTGTGCTCCGAGGCAGCGCCGTCGTAGCCATGGGGAAGCAGCATCACCAGGGCATTCGACTCCATCCATTTGGCTAAGAAAAATACTCTTAATTATAAGGGGAATAGAGGGAAGTAACTGGATGTGCGTAGCAAGTAAACAAAAATTCTCAATTATTTTAATAATTAAGAACAATATTTACTGACATACTTTCAAACATAATTGGAATCCCAAAGATTTCTCTTCTCTATTTAATCATTACTTACTCTCTCCGGAGACAATAAACGCATCGATGATAATTTGCGCTCCATTGGCAAAGTCCCCGAACTGTGCCTCCCAGATGATCAGGTTATTGGGATTATCTATGGCCATGCCATACTCAAAACCCAGCACAGCCTCCTCCGAGAGAATGCTGTGGGCCAGCTCCAGTTTGCCGCCATGACCACCTTCCATGCTGTTCAATGGGACAAACATCTCGTTAGTCTGCTGATCCACCAGCATGGCGTGGCGGTGGGAGAATGTTCCCCTGCCCACATCCTCGCCACTGATGCGGACGTTGTGTCCCTGGTACATCAAACTGCCGATGGCCAAGGCCTCGGCCGTAGCCCAGTCGATCTTGGCCCCGTTTTCCAGCTTCTTCCGGCGAGCCGTGACATGGGTTTTCAACAGGTGAGGATGGATGTTCTGCATAAATTGGAGGTTCATTTAGGATTGAATGTGAATAGAAAATATTTTGATAGCTTACGAAATCTTCAGGGAAGGTCACACTCTGCTGGCCAATGTAGTGCAACAAGGAGTAGTCCAGACCAGTATCCCAGTAGGTCAGCTCCTTGGACGGGGCCAACTGCAGATCCTTCCACTGCTTCTCGAAATACGAAGGCGGCGGCTGATAGGTGGGAGCCAAGGCCAACTCCTCGCCCAGATACTTCATGTAGCTATCCCTCATTTCCTTGGCCAGCGATTTAGAGAGAACCTGCTCCTTGGCTAGCTGCTGGGCATACATATCCGGCACCGATTCCCTCTGATGGACGATCTTGTAGACCAGCGGATTCGTGAAGGTGGGATCGTCCAACTCGTTGTGGCCCCAGCGCCGGAAGCAATTGAGATCGATGAAGATGTCCTTGCGGAACTCCCTCTGGTAACGGAAGGCCAGGTTCGTGATGCGGACCAAGGCCTCGGGATCATCGCCATTCACATGGAACACGGGCGCCTGAATGGACTTGGCCAAATCTGAGGTGTAGGCCGTGGATCGTCCCCGATCGCCGGGTGTGGTGAATCCCACCTGGTTGTTGACAATCAGGTGAAGGCTGCCGCCCACCTCGAAGTGCGGCACATAGGCCATGTTCAGGCACTCCTGGTTAATTCCCTGCCCGGCAAAGGCCGCATCTCCGTGCAGGATTACGTTGAGCACATGTTGGCCAAAGGGCTGACTGTCGCTATCGCCGAAGCCTCCCTCGCCCCGCGTCTGCTGCTTGGAACGCGCTTTGCCCATGGCCACGGGATTGGCAGCCTGCGCAGAAAAAGAGAAGAGCCAAGAGGAGCGGACGGAGGACAAAGGATCCGGCAGATAAAATCGGGAATCAAATTTCAAAGTTTGGCGTGTGTCGGCTTACCTCCAGATGCGAGGGATTGCGCACCATGCTGAAGTTCAGGCTCTTGCCCAGCACCTGCAGCTGCTCGGAAACATCTGTGTGCGATTCGGTTTAGGTTTGATTAAATTAAGCATACGCCATGTGTGCTTAGGCTAGCAAACCTACTTTCAGTCCCCATTATTGCCACCCACAAAGAATGTGCACTGAAGTTGTGATCGACTGGGTAATGCCCTATGCCTTACATCTTTTCTAGACATTTAATATACTTTGCTGAATATTAATTAAATATATCGGCTTGAATAATATTAAATAAATTTAGTTCGTAACTTTAATCCGAGAATATACCAACTTTTCCCCATAAAGGAAGGGAAAATGAAAACATTTATTTTTCGTAGATAATGTTATTATAACTGACTCTAACTAGAAAATATGTTTAGGACATGTAACAGTAATGATCCCTTCCTGCATGTACCCTTGTGAAATATACCCTGTAAGCTGACATAAAAAAAATCCACAAAATTTGCCGGAAAAGTTTCACTTACGGAAATGACTTATGACGTCGGACATGGCCTCGATGTCTTCGGGAAACTCGGATGCGCCGCTGAGTTTGCGGAAAACTTTCGCCGGCCGCATGTTGAGCAGGGCCGCCTGCAGCGGGGTGCGTCCTCGATGGGGCATCGCCAGGACCACGTGCTCGATGTTCGCTGTCATTCCGTTGGACGATTTTTGTCGTTGTCGTTGTCGTCGTTATTTCCATGGATGTTTCCGTTGTTTTCGTTGTTTTTTTTTCGGGGGTTGCATGCGCGGGAGAAAAGTTTTGGGGGCAAAGCAGATTAGGGTTAAGTAAGCGTGCCGTGATATATGAGAGCCCGTGAAGGGGACAGCTATTCAGGTGTGACAACGTGACACGATGGTCGGTACTCTGTGATCCCCGAGGCGGAAGTCAAACAAGGCACTGCCATCTCTGTCACGTAACCAGAAGACAAAGATTAGGCGACTTGAAATGGGTCCGCGATTTTGTGTTAAGGTAAGCGTATTTGAGGAGTAACAAACACGAACGGATTGGGATAAATCAAACCAAACACTTGGAAAACACGATATGGATCTACTTGAATAAATAAATAAAAAAACGCTCTGAGCGAATTAATCGAACGTTCATTTAATTAATAAAAAAGAAACGTATTAAATAAAGTCCTAATTAGCTTTAAAATATTTTATTGCATACTTTAGGATGCCATCTGAAATGATTTTAAATTACCAGAGATTTAATTGCCACCCTTGTGATTCTTTTAAATTCATTTTGCTTTGCCCTGAAGCTATCTAAACACCTAAACAGACCTGCATGGAAATTTAAATTGCCGAATTTGAATGCGAATGTGGGAAATGGCAACGAAATAATTTCCAGTCCTCACCTTGGACGCTGTCGCGTAGCAGCTGCCAGAAGAAGGCCAGCATGGACTCGGCGCCCTCGCCGCCATACCGCTTGACAGTGGGAAACTTGAGGGCCATGAAATTGTCCCAGGCCTGCGACTTAATTAACAGCTCAGCGATTTCGCAGCGCTCGCCGTTCTCTAGCTGCTGCTGGTCCAGCGTCTCAAAGTTACGCGCCAGCCACTCGCGCTCCTCGATGTCCTGCGAAAATAAGGCAGCGGGATCAACTATGCTATCTTTATGGGAGCGGGCGACACTCGGAAAAATGGTTAATAAAATTAGAAAAGTATTTCCCAGTTTAAGAAAAGCTTAAAATAGTATTTACTTTGAGAATTATAATAATTATATTAAGTATATTTTTCTTGATCTTAGAAGGTACTTAAACTATTTTTCCTGACTTTTTCCGAGTGTTTGGTGAGCGGGCTACCTACCTCGACATAGGAGAACTCGGCGCTGACTGAGCGGCCGCAGTAAATGTCCTTGAGCAGCTGCTCCAGCTGGGCGACGTCCTGGGCCACCTGCGGACCACTTAAGAGGCCAGCGGTGCGCACCGAGTCCTGTGTCTGCAGTCCATAAAATGCGGGACTTAATTCCTGCAGCTCCTCCTTGCTGCCCCAACAAAGCACGCCCACGAAAAATTCACAGGACATCGGGTGACATTACAAAAGGGAGCAAGAAGGGAGAATAAAATATGACATTTGCCAGGATGATTTCTAAGGGGTCCAGGCCTGGCCAGGACTCCTCAGCAGGACACCGCCTACCTCGCCCTGATGCTGATGGGATTTACGGCCGCCAATTTGTGTCCGTGCTGGCGAAAAGCCTCCACGAAGCGATAGACGTTGCCCTGCGAGTTCCTCGACGCCCGCACATCCTCGGCCACTGGAACGAACACATGCGTAAACAATATAAATTTCGACTCACGTTATAAATTATTTAAAAAAGGCTTCACGTGCATCTCCCATTGCCACGGCCATTGCCACTGCCCCTGCCACAGTGTGCGGCCTTTTGAATTTATTGGCCTTTTACTTTTATGATATTTATTCTTTGCTTTTTACGCTCCGCTTCATTTTGATGGACTAGCTGCGAGGTATGTGAACTTTCGAATGCTATTTGCCCTGCAAATATTTGACATTCGATATGAATTCGCATGGAAAGTGCCAAAGCGGGTAATCAATAGCTCTCAGCGGGGTAAAGATACATTTTTGCATAAATTCCATTATTAATTCTGAGTGGGTGAGACACTGCACAAACTAATAATATGATAGTTGACTCATTTGGCTTGGATTTGTTTATATGTAAATTATTTTCGAAGTCCTTGCTGTAACTTACACAAAAAATCCTATTTACAATTAATTTTAACAATATTACTTCTGTTTAAGTTTGGTTTCCTCAAAGTTACCCATTTAAAATGTGAAATAACTATTAAACTCATCTGAGCAAAAAGAGTATTCAATGTTTGTTTTAGAACAAAAACACCCGAATTTGTGTTACATATGAGAAATGGCGATGGTTGTTTTTATTGGTTCTTTTTTTTCGACCATTTCATTCTTTGGTTGAGCCATTGACAACTCGTTTGCTGCTTAGGTGTTTACGTGCTAAAGTGTTATCCTGCTTAGAGGATTTATATGCGATGACGCATATCACTCGATTACCGAAAAATCCCAGGAAAATCCGTGGGACAAGACTCGGGTCACAGGATCGCCGCCAGCTGGCAGTTGGCATTAACATTTGCCAGTGGCCAGCATAGACCCGCATTAAAATTGAGTTTCCTCAAAAATTTATGCAATTTCTCGACAACATTTCGGTGATAAATCAATTTAATGTTAAAGTGTAGGGAGCGCCCTGGACAGGAATGATGAATTGTATTTGCGGCGACAACATTTCAACTTGGGCGTGTAAATATTATTGGAGCACAGCGGCGCGTCCTTTGCCAAAGGATAATGGCTGCCCTCGCAGAGATGCAGGCAAAGGACGAAGGGCAAACAAGCCAGTGAGCACAGCAGAAGCCGCCTCGTCCTGTTCTCTCCCAAGGGGCTATCATGTGAATTTAATCAGACTACATTCTGGAAAATTTATGTTTTAAGGCCAACATGAAAATTATATAATTTTGTTACTATTTTCTTAGCTCAAAAGAATATTTTTTACAGTAGTAAGTTTTAAATGTAAATTGTATTTAAATTTGTTTATTTCTAAAGTGTGTTAAGAGACTTTAAAATTAAGTGTCTTATATTTATATTTATATTCTGTTGTATGTATATCTAGGGTAAAAATAAAATATATCTACTGAAATATTTTTCTTCTAATTTCCTACAAGTTTTTCTCGACTCAATTCTCAGTGGAGTATACCTCCTGTCGCTGATGTCATATAGTGGCCTTCCGAGCAGCAAAAACCCAAGCCTTTGAAGGCTCCTCTCTGCCAGCTAAAGGCTCCCGGCTGACTACCGACTGGTGTCCACTGACTGCTTTCAATGGACTGCTGGCCACGGTGTCGATAAGCCCCTCAATTGTGTTCACAATTGTGTTGAGGATGCAGGACGAGCACAAAGGAGTCTCCGCTTTTCGGAGGCATTGTTTGCCGGACTTTGATATTTTGTCAAGCTTTTGGGCAGGCAGGCTCCCCGTTGTGAGCTTTCGGGTCTTGGTCTGTCTTCGCTTAATTAGTGCAGTTTCCTAAACAGACCATGGGGGGTCGCACAATCTTCTTGTTCTATTCCAAAAATAAGCACCAAGCACTGGCCTGCCTGCACCATATATTTCAAGTTTATCAGATTTCAGTGGGAAAACATGTGATAAGCTAAAAACCGAAGATTAGCTCGGCCAGGTAACAGGAAAGAAGGCAACATTAAGACCATAAAAAATATTCCACCAGCAAGCAGGAGCTGTATTTCTTCGCTGGCCACTAAGATGTGGACATAAACAATGAGTTGGTAAAATTATATTAAAACGAATGGGAGACACCCCCTTTTTTCGCTGATTATTTGTTTTGTTTTTAAATAAATTCTATATAGGCAAATATTTATTTTTAGACCAGTAAGTGTGCCAGAACTTAGTTGGTTCTCAGCTGAGGTAATTTGCGATTAATATAAAAATGTTTGATAGAACTAAACCATAACAGAATGATATTTATATCTTATAAATATATTATTAGTCGATCATTTTGAGCCTAAATTTGTGGATAACTAATCGTATTCACCCTGACTTACAGATTTTCTTAATCAAAGAAATTTTTTCAGAATATCATAGATAATTTTCCTTCCTTTAATTCCTATTACTGAATATATTAAAAATATAAATAAAGCTGCTTGTTTGTATTTTATTCTATTCACAGTTTTCAAGAACCCAAACCTCCTCAGAGGGTATAATGATACGGACTGATCCAACAGGTTGGCTCAAACATGTTCGAAATGCAGGCTGAGGTTACAAACGCCCCGGGATTGAGTTCGTGTTTGAGTTTGACTTTTGCTTCTGGTTTCTGAGTTTAGCCGCAGCAATTTGCTTTTGATCTTTTGTTTCATTAGAGTTGTTGTGGCTTTTGTTGTTGGTCAGTCAGCTGTTCGGGTCACACCGAAGAGTGATAAACATCCGGGGCTAGGTAATGAAGGAGGGGGTCAAGGGGCACTACACAAAACACAAACACACACTGCACACTATACAGTAAACTCCTGTGGCTTTCATTTATTTATTCGGAGTACATTTCCACTGTTCACTTGGTTGTTTTTGATCTCGGTACGGGTTTCTTATCGATGCGATGGTTATCTCGACGGATGAGGCCTTTTTATAATTGAAGTCTTGGCAACACTTTGGGATTTGGAACTAGAGACTCTGGGAATACCTTGAAATTCGCGTCGAGCACTTGGCCTATATCCCCAAACACCCTTCTTGCTGTGATAGTACCGCGAGAGTGGGCGTGGCAGTCTCGCGACTTGCAAGTCCGAATGCGCAAAGTAACGCAGCATGCTGATCAATGAAAATAGTGCGGGAATCTGCCGGATCACCTGATAAACCAACGAATACGGGGGGATACACGCGCGATCTCTGTTGCCGTCGCCGTTCGACCCAGAACTGAAATCTATTTAATTTTGTTTGGAGTCCGGGACCCCCTCTCAAGTATTCCGAATACTGATAAGCTGGCAAAGAGAGCCAAAGAGATTAATGTGTATCAATAGTTCGCTCTCTGGTATCTTCTGGATTCTCTGTTGTCCGTGGTCTACTTTTGGGATCATGAAGTATCTTCTGTTAGTTAACAGCGCACGCTTGGATTCTGTTAAGTCCATATTGTTATACACATGTAGCTCATGATAATGACACCAAAACATGGCCCTAGTTGGAATTTCGAAACTGTTTCTTATCAGCCACTAAAGCTGATAATGCAGCAGGTTCGCTGGCCACTAATTGATGGTTCTTTTTTTTTTGTAGGAGAGCCAACAAAACGAGGTACATTTTTTACGAAGAATGAGTCAAGAGTCTAAAAATGTGTATGTCCCCTTTTTGCGATTTGGAGGAATATAGCCGGTCAAAATAAAAACCATTTAGAACAATTTTGTAAGGTTTTAAGCAATTAAATGGATATTTAATTGAAAATAAGATAAACATTCAAGAATATTTACTGAAGGATATATTTACTCAAGGATATTTATTTATTAAATCACAATTATAGGATATAATATAATGATTTAATTATTTAATTATTTATTAAAATAAAATGTAGTTTTATTTTTAATAAAATTAATAAAATACCAAATTAATTTTTTATAGTAAACTTTATTTTTCGCTTGGTTACAAATTGTGCCTAAAAATGGGCTTTAAGGAAGCGCCTAGCCGAGCTAAGTTATTTTTCAACCCCGCCTACATTTTCTCTCTCCCTCCCTGTAAATCTCTTAATTTTATCCATTCCATTACCCGAGTTACCCATCTTATTCTTGGCTCGTTCCCCCTTTTATTTCTTCATTAACGAAGGCCATGACACTTTCATGGCCTAATGAAATCAATCCTTAGGCCTTTCGACGTCGTCGGCCATTCATAAAACTTGAGCTGCAGCGGAAATGCCGTATGATGGGCGGTAATGGGTCATTGTCTATAATTATAGCAGGAAGTATAGGCTGTAAGTACATGTATATATTCTGTATATACATATATATAATACGGCCCATTCAATTTTCCACAAAATGGCCGCGTCATGACAAACGCTGATGATTAACTGGAATGAAAATGAATCACAAAAACCGCACTGAGTGTCCACAGTCAACAGAGAGCCGTTACGCCCTGCTACTCTTCTCATATACGAATATCCCGAATACTGGAGTAAACAAACAAGTTGGTAACTTTGGCCAACTTGCACAATCTAGAGCACGGAACACAAAAAAAGAGAGAAAAAGCGAGGGAAACGCCGCAAGGAATGCGTTATCAGTGCGTGAGGCCCAATGATTAGATATGGTTAACTTTATCTGGCCGATAAGGAAGCGTTTCACAATCGACTAGACGGCGACAGGTGAACAGAGTTTTGGCAACGCCCCGATCAGTTCAGTTTTAGTCTTAGCTGAGCGGCTCGCTGCAACGAACGTGTTTTTCTGCCTGGTAATTGGGAAATCAATTTCAAATTGGTGACAAAGTGATAAGAAGGCTGATAAGCCTTTGGCCCCAACTGATGATGTCATCAAGTGAAAATTTCTATGAAAAAAACGAGAAAAACTGCGATAAATCAAAGAAAAATAGTGAAAACTAAATCTACTTAATGTTAAAACTAAAAAACTTCAAGAAAATTAAACAAATATACTAAATTGGCGTTGTTTTAAGCTGTTTCAAGGAAAAGCCCCTCCCTTATCGCCTGTTAAAGTGAATAAAAGTGAAAAACTCCTGGAAAACTAAGTGAAATATTCTCAATAAAGTTTTAATTTAATTTTAATCCTTAGTGAATAGCTCCTAAAAAATATCTTTCATTTTTCTTTTAGCAGTGAAACGAAAAAACGAATTACGAATTACTATAAGTGCTAACGAAACCGAGTGAAAATGCGCTTCAAACTGTTTGTGGTTTGTGCGCTGGCCTGCGGCTTTATGGCCTATGTCCTGGCCAACGAGAACTTCTCCGCGGAGGAACTGGAGTTTGACGATCAGATTGTGAACGCCGTGCCGCTGGAGCAGCCCAAGGCCCAACCGAAACCCAAGCCCCAGGCTGAAATTGTTGACTTACCCAAGGCCACACCCGATCCCAAGAAGGTGGTAGTGGTGATTCCAAGTCCGAGCCCGAAACCATCCGTTCTAACCACCCAAAAGCCCGCCCAAAAAGTGGGCACAGGTAGCCAGCGAATGATACCGGTGGTGCACGTCGACAGCCGGGGAACGGATGACGTCCTGACCGTGGCCGGACTGAAGCCACAGGCCATGTCCGGAGCCCTAATCATGCCGAATGACTACCTGGGCGAGCTGTACGACGTGGACAACAGCGGCTACAATTGGGGTGAGTGTTCAGTGTCCCTGCCTGCGCTGATTCAGTTAACATAGTCTATTACTCATACGCCGCGTTGTCCGCTGCACGGGCTATCTTATCAGGCCAGCAAGCTCAGTTGGCTTCAGCTCGGTTTAGTTACCAATATTTGCTCGATAACCTGTTATACTCACTCCGGCAGGTGTTGTAAGTTCTCTTTTCCCAGTTTTCCTTTCTCTCGCTCTCTCTGTTTGGCTCCGATAAGATAATGCCGGGGTTGAGGCATTAAAAAGCTAACGACGATTCCCTTGTTTTCTGCTCCACCTTTGCTCGGCAAACAAAACAAGTGCGTGGTGCTGCAGGGGTGTATATATGTGTATATATACAGAGAAGTACATATCCCATATCTCTGTGGACACAAGAGAGCATTCGGAGTACATGGACTTGCGTGATTCAGTTTACAACCTCCGCTGGCAATTCCAAAACCAACTCGTTTTATCATTCGCTCAGCACTGAAATATTGGCCATTCGGAATGGGAATTGGATTTTTTCCTATATTAGTCAGAGCTCTTTGTTCGTCTGTGATTATGTGATTAAAAGGGTTGGGCTGGGACAGCTTTTCTGCCAATGTTGTGGAATCTCATCATATCCGGTGGTGATTCAGTCTCTGAGTTTAGTTAGGAAATGTACTTGTTTAAGGATAGGATTTCATTTAGAATTCAGAACATGATTTACAGCTAAATAAGTGCATGGAAAACTAAGAAACGGGATTTAGAACCCGAAAATATTATCTTTAACTCCGATTTTTAGTTTTCTATATAAATATTGCAACCCTAACCTTTCCCAAAAAATTGTCCAAGTAAGAAACATATTTTTTGCTTCAGATATTGTATATTTGAAATGTCTTTAAAAGCTTAGGCTAACTTAGAACTATGAGTTGCGCTCGGGGTGTCCTTGGGAACGCACAATTTGCACTGTAAACCCCCTCGGGGTCCTTGGTTCCTGATCCCTTACGCACTCATGGAGATGCGTTGTTCGTACTCGGCGATGCGCAATCGTACAGGAACCACCAAGCTGAGGTCCTCCATGATGGCGTGATGCTGGGGCCGCACAGTTGCGCTAGAGTTCTGCCGCGATATGGTGGCCCGTGACTTGTCCATCGATGGTTTGCGGCGCAGCGAGCACTTGCGATGGCTGCCCCCCTTGCCAACGCCCGAGGGCGTGGCAAATGGAGAGGGAATCGGAGCAGAGGCCGCCAAACGTTTGGGCTTGGGTGGGGGCACCATCTGGGAGGCCTGGGAGCTGAGGGAGCTCAGGGAGCTGTTGCTCCCGGTGGTGGTGGCAGCCACCTGGGGGCGACTCGAACGCAACAGCGATATGAAGCGATTCCGATGCGAGTTGGTGTTGCCGGAGGACTCAAAGGTGTTGGTCAGCTTGTTGAAGAAGTTGATTTTGTCGCTGACAGTGGGGGCGACAGCAGCTGCGGCTGCTTCCTGTTGCAAGTGTTGCTCATGCTGCAGTTGTGGAACTTCCTCCTCCTGCTGCTGTCGACCCATTGCGGCTTGCGGTTTCGACTCCTCCACATCGGAAGCATTATTCCGTTTGGACATTTCCAGGACCTTTTCCCGCAACTCCATGGACCAGCGCTTCTGTGCCGTATGCAATTTGGGTCGCAGTGCAGGAATGCCGCCCTGTTCGCCCTGATTTTTGGTCAGCTCCACGGCCAGTTGGCTGGTGAAACGCGGTTTCGGCGTGGAAGTGACCGACGGCACGGACATGTCCTCGTCAATGTCCATTTCCAGTTCGCTGATGAAGGAGTTGGAGGTCGAGGTGCGGGAAGTGGAGCCAGATCCAAAGCCGGAACCCAGAGCCATGGCACTACCAAAGCCAGGGGAGGCGGGATTCAGTTTGTAGTTGTAGAACTGGAAGTTGAACGTGCTGATGCTCATGTTGAACGCTGTTTTCAGACTGTGATGAAGAGGCCAGGAGCCCCGAACTTATATAGTGGAAATCCGTAGGGCTACCTGCTCCTGAAGAAGGGACCTACCTGGTCCCAACTAAATCCAGCGACAGCTGTGTCCCGGCTCAAATTGACTCGCCTGGGGCCGGATTCCGGGAAAACTACCTGAGAGGGGCCGCTGCCATAAAGATAAAAAAGGAAAATGGCAAGAGGCCAGATTTCCCGGGAAGCGCAACCCGAACACGCGAGTTTTGCGTGTTTTCCGCGCACTAATTTTCACGAAAAAGACAGCAACTGCTCTGCAGCTAATCCGCGCACTTTTATGAGGTCCTCACAAAAAGGATTAGCGGACTTTACGATCCCTCTCGTCCCGTACAGAGGCATTAATTCATAAATAGCTTAAAAATGCGACAGATGTTCGCTCGGGTGTTCGCGAAAAATGTGCAGCCCGCGGAATGATCTGGTTTTATGGTCCAATCTCTGTGCTCCGCTCTGTTGACGTTTCATTAGCTGGCTCATTACTATCAAAATCAATGCAATTAATGGCCAATAATTCACTCGACACTCGGCAATTGTCAGATGACGAAACAGGGAAGGTGAACTGGGAGAGGGAAGTGTGAAAAAGGATTGGAAGAGGGAAGGAAATTGCAATAGAAGGGAGAAATTACTATGCACAAGGGAGGAAAAATTCTGCCACAGGCTTCTAATTGAATATCATAATTAATGGATGGGTGTTATAAGTGAAGCTTTAAATAGAAGAAAATTAAATCCATATTACCCTGAAACTGTGAAAGAAATATATTAGTTCTTGGGAAAATTATACAGAAGGAAATGAAAGAGAGAAAGTGCGAATTTGTACAACATTTGGCAATGCAATTAATTTCATTTTCGTTAAATGAGAAATCAAATGTTCTAATGCTGTTAATAGGTTCTAATTCATTGATCGAAGTAGTAATGCAATTTAAATAAATTTACTTTATATGCAGGAGATGCTGTCAAAAGCATTTTATTTAATTCCGTAATTATTTCCTTTAGTTTTTGCTTTATGCTGCAATGTCGACTCCTAATTACTCGTTTAAACTAAAACTTTAAGAGTATTACAGAGGAAATTCCCTTGGAAATTGCAGTGAATTTCCCTTAGCTGTCTGGGTGCAACCTCAGCTCTCGCTCCCAGGAGATGTCAGAAATATTTTGAAATCTTGGCCAAAGCTATGCCACCAAAACTTCGCAGCCAGCAATTTAAGTTTCTGGTCAGCGTCAGGAGCAATATCCTTAAGCGGATCCTACCACTGCCAGTGTCCAGGCTCCTGTTACAGGACGAGTGTCCATTGGGAACCGCCAGCTTTGCACTTAATCAGCTTAAATTGCTTTAAAAGGCCAGCAGCAGCAGCAACAGCAACGGCGGTGAAAGGAAATTAGAAGAGGGCGGTGCCAACGGGGAAGAGAGAAACCAAGAAAGGCAGGACAGAAATGAATATTAACTGTGACCTTTAATGGCCAACTGTGCGGAACGGGGGAAGGTGCAAGGGATGTGGCTGGCCAAGTTGCAGCCAGAAAATGCAGAAAATGCAAAAGAACCCCGGCGAAGCTGTGCAAAGTTTCTTTTCACTTTTTGCCTCCGCCTCAGAAAAGCGAGTGCTGGCTGGATAATATTGTGGAATTGAAAAAGTAATCTCTCGGGATTAGGTGTGAAATTATAATGATAGGCCAGAGTTCTCCTCACTAAGCCATTTGTCTTCGGCTCCTCTTTCTTCCGCAGATCCCAATAACAATGTAGCTCCGCCCTCGAGTCCATCGACGGCGGCCGGAGGATATACCATGACCGCCGCCCGGCTCGCTGAGCTCAGGGAGACCTTCATGTACTGGTACTTCGACAAGGACATGTTCGGAGGACGCGCCGACTACCAGTTCGACATCCACGCCTCGATGACGCAGCTCCACAAGAATCTGAACTTCCAGCTGCCATTCTACGGTTTCCGCTTCAACTACACGAGGGTGAGTTTGAATTATAAAATATTAAATGTGAACTTTTCTAAAATCCTTCTCCTCTTCAACAGCTCTCCCTCAACGGCTACTTGGAGTTCTCGGATCCGCCCGAGTATCTCACCTATCCTCTGGTGTTCCCGATCAAGGACTGGCCTGTTAAGCGGGATCCCTCCTTCATGGGCATCTTCTTCAGCAAGTGCCGCGTGGGCCGCATCTATCCCTCCGATATTGACCAGCGCACGCCCGGCGTCTACTTCCGGTGAGTCTAAATACCTGAATCATGGCATTCATGACATCTCTATCCACTTCCCCAGTAGCCCCCCTCAGCCCCCTTTGCATTTATTTGCTAACCATATTTATTTGCCTTGTTTCTCGTGGCATTTGCATATTCAAAATCAGCACCGAGCACGCGCCATGCGAAAGTATTTATACGTTTATATATTCGTTCTACGTGCGACTGAAAACTAACACAAAATAGCCAGTTAGCTGCTGGCATGTGTTTGTGTATTCCACTCTCCATTTCCGGTTGCCCCATTTTCAGGCTGTGTTTGTTTGTGTGAGTTTTTGCATTTATGCATATGGCCTTCCAAAAGGTATGATTTATTTGGCGGCAGCCAGTTCTGTGGACGTTAAGGTGATTTGTTTTAAAGAAAATGTACTTACTTTTTAGAAAGTAAAAAAGGTGTTTTACAATATACTCTTTGAGTATTTTATTTATATATATCCTGTAGAAGGAGTTTATTCACGGATTCTCAAAGAAATTTCATAAATTCCCTTATATTTGAAAGATATCTTTAATTTTAAGAAATAAGTATCAGAGTATTTTAATATTCGGCGTTATATAATTTAAACCTGAAGCATTGTTTGTCATTGATATTGTTTCGGTGCTTGTTACTGTCATTTATTGGCCCAGTATTTTTGCGTTATTTGCATGGTGGCTACCTGTTCCTGTATGCTCCGTAATATCCTTCGGCTCCCATGGTGCTATCTGCTGGCAGTGGATTTCCTCCACCATTATGTTCCTGCCATTGCATTCTGCATGCATTTTGTGCGTGCATTCATTGCGAATTGAAATGGTCCAATGGTCCGGCTGTATTGTTCGGGTCTCCCACCTGCACGGAAAAGAGCATAAAATGCCGTTCAACCGGAACAATAAAGTTGAGACTGATGAATTAGTGAGTTCTGGACAGGGATTTTCATGCAGATGCAGTGGTCGAGGAAAGAGTGATCCAATTTGTCTGTAATTACATTCAGTTGGTCCTGCACTTTCCGAGGACAATGTTTAAATTTATACAAACATGACATTACTTTTTTCTGTTTCTCTGGTTTTTTGCTGCCTTCCCATGGCTAATTATGCAAATGAATGCCAGTGGGGGTTGAAAGTTATTTGTGGGCTATTTATGTGAGTTGCCAACAGCAGCAGGAGCAGCATCAAAAAGTAAAGCCTTTACAAATTCTGTAATCCCGCACACAAAAAAGGCAGCCACTCAAAAATGCATTAATTAGTTAAAGCCAAAAAGTTCCATCTTAAATCGCTGGCTCGCTGGCAGTGGTTAACCCTTAGTTTTGTGGTGGATTGCGCTATTTGGAGCATAAATTATGGCTGCTACATCTACATTGTTACAGCAGCCTCAGATTTCATGACTTTCCAGGAACAAGGAGGAAAAAAAGACCGCAAAGAAGATGGCATAAATTACTTCAAAGTGACACAGAATGACAAGTCAGTCGAGGGATGTGTATGCATGTGCTGAAATTGCAAAGAGAACAAGAGAAAACTAGGCCACATTTTTGGAAAAAAATACTTGAATGGTTTAATCAATCTGACAGCTTTATGAATGCTTTAAAGCATTCGAAGATAAATGTTTTTCCATCCAGTTTTTTGCTCTCCCTTCTTCAGTGGATGTGGAGTGTTGTCAACACTGTGCCACTCGCTGGCTGACAAATTGCCACAATGCAGCAATTTACATCCTGCGAAGCGCACAAGGAGCAGGAAAAAATCATGTACCCCTTCAATGCATTTTTATAGTATTATAGTTTTTCACACAGTCCGACAATATGTCAAACTTGCTCCGCATAACTCGTTCAATGGCAGACCCCGCCAGAGTCCACGGTCACCCAATGACATTTAATTGTCTTCGACTCGTGTATAGCGCCATCAAGGGGAAATGCTCAGCCAAACTTTGATGAGAACACTGGGAAAAAGTTAGTCATCTAAAATATATTAAACAACAAAATAAAAGAAGCAAATATTAAGTAAATATTACTTACAAATAATACACATAATTTATTAATTCAAAAACAAGAATTTTTTGAAGCTTGAACAAAATAACTGCGAGCTGATATTTTATTTTTTTCATTACCCTTCCTATCTATTTATTATTCTATATGCTAATACTTTGCATATTTATTAAAATAACACCCATTTTCCCGCACTGCACGGGTGCTGTAGGGTGGGCAGCGACTGGAGCTGTGACTGGAATTTAATTTAAATAACTTTGCATGGTGCAGAAGATAAAGAAGCCAAGCAGGGCAGAGAACTGTGAAATGCGAGCGATGTAAAATTGCTGCCCACCCTTTTAGCGACAGGACCTCCCGAGAATACCACCCTACACACACACACCCCTCCTCGATCGACAGCCCCTGCATATAATTATTTCGCATCAATTTAATTACACGCTCGCACTTAGCTCTTAGCACTGGATTAGCTCAAAGAGCTGGGCGTCGCGCATACGCCACGTTGGCCGTCGTCCACTTTGAGCATTAAATTCATTATGAGCGCACGTTTAATTACACACGCAAACGTTTAGCGAATAAAAACTTAATGCCAAGCGAGGTGTCGTTTGTTCAGGTTTGTTCCAGGGTTTTTCGGTTTACTTCCTTTCTTTTCCTGACATGTGTTAAGCACTTCAAACTTTGTCAGCGATGTATGTATGATTTTTTTTCGGGTGGTGTTAATGTGCGTTGCGCTTTTAATTGTGGTTTGGCAGGGGCAGCAACAAACGGAATCGTAATTGCCGGCCAACCTTTGCGCAATTAAAACATTTTCGGCAGCTTTTGCGGGAAATGAGGAACAAACAATGGCTCAAAGGTGTTTATGTCTGCACAAAAGGGAATTGTTGATTAAAACGCACACAGAACTCCCAAGATTGAGCGTTTATTTAATTATCCTTTGTCTGGAGGAGAAATTACACAAAGCCTTAATTTAAAATAAAATATTTATGCGTGCATTGTAATGGTAATAATAGTTGCCATTAAAATAAGTGCTGCACTTAATCCATCTTAAAGCTATTAAGTTCAAAGGTATCTCTTATAAATTAATTAATGCCTTGAATACTTACATCAATTGACAGTGAGTTCGGAACTCCCCAAAGCCTTATTTTATATTCTAACTACCAATGCTTAAGTATTAAAGCTTCTTCCATCTAATAATTAAACGAATTTGTATGTGTTCCATAGGTGTGTGCTTTAAAATTATTCCAGCACTTTCCATACATTTATACACATTTAACGAACAAGAGCTTAGCAGGGAAAACTGTTCCTTTTAGTTAACCAAAAGTTTTCTTTGCCAACAACAGTCTTTCTTCTTTATAACCGTGGCGGTGGCGCCATAATAATGCCGCTTCATTATTCCCTTTTGCCAATCATAACAAGAACCTCCTCCCTTCGTCCTTCGTCCTTGGCGGGGCCATTTGCAAGTCTCTGTTTGCATTTGCTTGCGAGAGCGTTTTCCGCGCGATGGTTCTGCAGCTTACATGCAATTTTCGCCATTTTCTTTAAGTACGGCCATTGTTTCACTTTCATTTACACCCGAGATGGAATTGGGCCACACGGCGAAGACTGCGACTGAGCCTGAGACATGGCTGAAACGGAGGATAAGGATAAGGGTAGGAATGAGGAAGGAAGGGAGCGGGTCGAAGCCTTACATGCAAAGCGGCGAAAAGGCATTTTAACCTACAAATGCAGACAAAACTGTGGCAGCGCCCGAATGTATGCAATAAAGTACATAATGGCGCAGTTCAAGAACTGGAAGGCGGCGGAGCTTTGGGGGGCTAAGAGAGGGGCGAATGGGCGGGAAATGGGGGAAAATGGGAGCTCGACTTGGTTACATATATAAATATGTGAGCCTCCGAGTTTCTATTACTTTTTTTTTGTGACTCTTTCTATGGCTGCACAGCGGGAAAAATAATCTTAAGCTATGATTATTAAGAAAATATTAAAAATAATCTGGTCAATAGCTTTAATCGGGTTCAGTTATAGCTCTTTGTACAATTCCAAAATAATTAAACTTTAATGTTAGTGGAAAACACTTTTAAGATGTTCTCTTGAGAAAAATATGTTTCTTTATTAAATCCCTTAGTCATGTAATTAAATGTCGAAAAAGTACATGTAGAACTTTTAAAAGTCCATCAAAGTAATCTTCCAAAAAACCTAACGTTCCACAATAAATAATTAATTTCTTAAAAGGCTTTTTCCCTCAGTGCCTGTATAAATGTGTGTGGCTTTTTGGCTTACTTACACGTAAAAGTTGTCGAGTCTGCGGCTGTTTTTGGCTGCTGCGCGCGCATTTCTAGGCTGAGTGACAATTTTCATCTTTTTTTGTTGTAGACCGAATGTCAATTGCAGACTTTTAAAGTTTTTTCCTCAGGCCAAGCAGATGATAAACTATGCCACTGTGCGACTGTGTGTGTGTGCGGTTATCTGCTTCTTTTGGCCCTGGCATGCGGTTTTTGCACATTTCCAGCAAACGTTTTTTCCTTTTCAATTTTTTTACGCCTCTTTGCCAGGAAGGAAAGTGTAATTTTGTAATTTATTTCCATTGCCAGCTGCTGCCAGTTATAATTTATGGGCCCTCAAATATTGCAAATTTAATGCATATAGGTACGGGTATGCTGGATCATTATGGCTGCATTATGAGTATTTATTATGGAATTGTTCGAGTGTTAATAAATATATACTTATATAGTCGGATGGAGGGGTAAATGGCCTCCACTTCACTGCCTTTGCTGCTCATGTTTGTTTGCATTTCCAGCTGTGTGTGGGAGCTGTGTGTGGGGTGTGTGTGTGTTTCATTTGGCACGAACAAATGCCGGGGCAAAATCAATAAAATGTTGCCGGTCAAATGCAAATAGAAAATGGTACACATTCATCTTTGTTTGCCAGCAACACAGACATTCTGCAGGAGCATAACGAGTTTTTCGATTTCAATTGTTAGAGTTCCAAATGAATGTCCTTGTCAAAGCGACTGGGAATTAGTTTACCCTGGTGAATACTCTGCAGCTACGGCTTTTATTGGATTATTTATTAAACTCAATTAAGGATTTGTAAAATAGTGCATTCAGTTTGAATTGAATTAAGCAGCAAATAGATGTGGGAGTTGCATTTTTAGTAATATAAATTTGCGGGTTAAATTTTAAGTTATAGATTTTTGTAGCTGACAAGATGAAGCAATCAACAAGTTTATTTTGCAGTAATTGAATTTATTAAAAAAAAAAAGTATCTTGTAATGGTTTTTTTTTAGTTATAATAAGTAATTGAGTTATATCCTTAGACACTAAAAACAAATTCTAAATTGGTTGATAATTTAATATTTGAAGTTTTAAGTTGAAATATTTATTTGTTTACTTTTTTTTAAAACGATTAGCTTTTTTAGTGCTTTCTCTGGTCTTTAATACTTTAATCTCCATCTTTCGATTACCTGTTCATTAGTTATTTTATTAATAAAAAATGAATATTAAATCACCTGTCATAAAAATGACATAAAGAAGGCAGAAAATGGAAAATAAAAGCAGCTTTGTTTCATTTGAAACTAAAATACGGCAAATCCTTTTCTCGTTTTCATTTAAAATTCAATTTGAAACTTTCCATTATTTATTTCCATTTCGAATTCTGTCGAAACGCCCCCCATTAGGTAGTGAGTTTTAGCTCGCTTTTTGGACACGCACATGCACATGTTTATATTGAGCCGGACGGTTCATTTGCTAAGCCTCTTATGCCGGCCAGAGGAGGAGCTCTGGCAATCCCCTCTTCAATTGTCCACCTCGGTGTGGTCGGAGCAATTCCGATGCAATTGTCCGGCAATGAAAACTCGGTTAGGTTGGATCGGTGGGCAAAATCCAAATCAAAGGCTGCTGCAGTGTAACATCCGCCCTTCGGCAAATCGGCTTAAGATTTATTTGTCTGGCAGGGAGAATGGCTTTTGTCTAAGCATTTTCCAGTGAGCTCGGTTGTAATTTAAGCGAAACTGGCTTAAAGCAATTTATGAGCGCGTGAACGGGAGCAGTTTGAAGTGCTTCCAGAGCACCCGGCGGCGGCGACTGAGTGGGGTGCTCGCGGCGTATGCGTAATGAATAATTAAAGCGTATAAATCATACGCCACGTTGCCGCAGTGGCGTCGCCAATGTGTCGGCCGTCGATACGGATTCCCATACCCACATCCCTCATCGCTCAGCACACTGCCTCAATCCCAGAAAAACACACTTGAAAGTGCTCACGAGAGCGTAAAATAAATAAAATGTTTATGAAAATATGCCAAGCCGGGAACGTAATGAGGAGGAGCAGAAATCAGTATCTCTCCCCCGCCTGCGTTCTGATTTATATGCCGAACATCGAATCCATTTATCATCAGCCAGACGCCACCCGAATTTTGCTTTGCATATACCCCTGGCTCCTGGCTCCTTGGTCCCAACTCCTTGCTCCTTAATTTCCCATCGCACATGAGCCGGAAACTTACGCAAAAACCATTCTACTTGCAGCGTGGAACGTGATCTGATGGGCCGCACGGACCGCTTCGGCGTGGAGGTGCGTGAGCGCACCATGTGGGACATCCGACAGGGCGTTGTGGGCGCCGATACCTTCATTCCCAAGCACGTGGTGATCGCCACCTGGAAGAACGTGTCCTTTGCCGGAGGCATCGATAACTCCCTCTTCACGGTAAGTGGGCCACTACGATTTATGGCCTGTAAACAAGAAAACAACTGTCGGCCTAATTTGATAAATAGCTATAAATAGTATTGTAAATTAATAATAATTACATTTAAATTATTTTTCAATAGACAAACACCTTCCAAATGGTCCTGGCCACCGATGAGGTCTACACCTACATCATCTTCAACTATGCCATCCTCAACTGGCTCTCCCACACCGAAGCTGGAGGAGATACGACGCAGGGAGCTGGCGGTGTTCCTGCATTTGTAAGTGGTCCTAGAATTCCCCTACTTTTTTTTGTTTATTTCCTTTTTGTCGGTTGGCACTCAATTAAACAGTTGACTCCGTTGGAAACTTTGCTAACTGATTGTCAGTGAAGGGTTTGCTCTCCCCTTTTTAGTTTCCCAGGATGGTCTGTCCTGTTTGCTTAGGTGATTCGTTGGGCAATCAAAAAGAATTAGTAAAGAGAAAGTGAGGTTTTGGGGCTGAGGCTTCGTAAAAAGGGAATTCTAAAAAAGCAGGGAGCTTGACCTATAATTAACTCTGAATATAGTTAAAAAGTTGTGGAATGCAATCAACTATTTGAAAGTGGGATGAATATTTTAACTGAATCTGTATTGAAAGCCCCTTATATAGTTTCCTTATATCCTCAAAAATATCTCCTTAAGAACCACTTATCATAATTACAAATATCGTTAGCTTAAATTGTTTCATGTTTGCTACTCGTTGCCGAGTCGAGTCCTCTTCAGCCTGCAGCCACTTGCAGTAATTAAACGCACAATTTAAACTTTGCCTAAGCCCCGAAACATAATTGCCAACTTTGTGAACAGTTAATTAAATGTGTGAGAGATCCGGCTGCATGTGTATTTAATTGCAATAGTCCCCCCTCCCGCAAATGCCATTACCATTCACTAATGAGTGAACTTTGCCCCCGCTTTCAGGTCGGCTTCAACGCAGGCAACGGCACTCAGGCCTACGAGTACAAGCCCTACAGCCAGAACATGGTGATTCGGGATTTGGCCATCAGAGGATGGGCCAACGGATTCCCGGGTCGGCACATATTCCGCGTGGACGAGCAAATTCTAATTGGCTCCTGCAACAAGGATATTGGTATGTTTAACAGGGAGTTTGCCCCTAATAAGTGCCATTGGAATGTTTCTATGAATTAGGCAACTATTTTGCAGGCTTTTCCAGTCTAAAGCACTTAAATTCCAAATATAATTCGATAAATAATATTAATTAAAATGTATCCACTTTATTTAGACGCCGCTTTGCTCCCTCTAACATTCGCTCCCGAATCCGGCAACATGTTGGGCGGTCAGGTTGTGAATATTACCGGACCCTGCTTTGATCCGAACATCCGAGTGACCTGCCACTTCGACACGGAGTCCGTGCTGGGCACCTATGTGGATCGCAATCGTGTGATCTGCGTGCAGCCTTACCTGAAGGCCGAGGGCTATATCCGCTTCCAGATCTCTGTGGGCACGCAGCGCTTCAAGTGGCGCGGCAAGTACTTCGTGGAGACTCCGGCTGCCGCCACAGAAAAGATCTTCTTCGCCACCGATGATGTGCACAAGAAGAATCCCGCCGAGATCCGCATCACCTGGGATCGGTACAACATGACTTCCAACTTGAATGCCAACGTGATGATCTCGCTGTGGGGCTACCGTGAGACCAAGATCGAGCCCCAGCTGGAGTACATTGATGTGATCGAGGCCAGCTACTCCAATACCGGCAGCTACGTGATCACGCCCTCGAATTATATAAACCGAAACAACATCAATCGGGACATGCAGTTTGGCTTCCTTCAGATCAATCTCACCCAGCCCGAGCAGTATTCTGGTCTTTCCATCAGCCCGTGAGTAGAGCATAATGATATATTATATTAAATTTAAAAATGAGTGAAATGGTTTTAAATTGCGTTGAAGAAACACAGTTTTCCCTACACTAAGATAAAGTAATTAGAAACAGAAAAACCCAATCTACAATATAACAATTAATGGCAAGAGCACTTACTCAGCCTCCAAGTACCTTTGTCCTTCAACTTTATATGACCGACTTTATCGGAAATAATTTATTCAGTCAGTTGGCTGAAATTGCACTGGCCCTCAATCCCTTCCAGATTCCATTGTTATTATGTTTTAATTGGTTCTCGGTTGTCTCAATGTGTCAGCTCAGTGTCGGAGTGCCTGTCGCTCCGGTCCGAGGGTCTATCCCATGTTTTTATTCAATTTGCCGGGGCAATTTCAATGACAATGAGACTGGGCCGAAATGCACTTTGGATCTGACGGAGAGATGTGCCACCAGATTCCACCATCATTCCCATCGCCATCATCATCATCATCATCTTCATCCACTTCGGCTTCAATCAATTTGCTCTGGCTGGGACCAAGATTGCTTATTATGACAGCCTGTAATTGCGAGACATTCTCGGAGCTAATCAATAATGGAAATGTGTTTTTAATGGCCTCGGCCAGTGGTAATCGCCATCATGTTTGTGCGCTAGCTTCTGTATTTAAGCCTTTCCCTTCACGTCCTGCAATTATTTTGCACTTAAACAGTGAATCATCTTCCGACCCATAAAATTTGTTGGCCCGATATACGAGTTGTATTTGGCGAGATGGCGAGGTTGCCGTTACGGCTTGTCTATTTGGAATCTCAGCCTTGCAGAGAGAATTCGTTGAATAAAATTAAAATAACAGAGTTTTCTATTAAGTTAAACTTTTAAAAAGGCATATTAATCTTGAAAAATAATTTTAAATAAATCATATTTGGGAAATTTTTCTTATATCTTCTCATATTACTCACATTACCCAGACCACGTACATTCATTTCTCTTAGTGTGTCCCTGAAGACGCAATATAAAACCATTTCTTCTTTTTTGGTTTATGGCACCTTTGGGTGTCGTTAGCCGGGGCCCAAAGTGGCCGTGGGTGGGCTCGGGAATAAATTGTTAGCATTGTTTCAACATTTAATTTCCATTTGATGGCCGAGTAATTGTGAAAACTTAATGAAAAATATCACCATGACAGCAGCAGAAGCGAGCGGAGCTAACTAGGCGACGCCTAATGGGGTATTCGTGTTGCTCGTCAAAACGAGTCCTGGGTCCTTGTTTATTAGCTGTCATTGTGCCACCTGTACGAATGGGCGACGGGGCGTATGATTAATGTCATCCATGGAAATGAATCTTTGGCGCACAGTTTCACAATGCATTTTCCCCAATTTCGTTTCCAATTTTCCCCGCAGCATCCTGTGGTCCCGTCCAATACCGCTGGGCTGGTATATGGCGCCCCAGTGGGAGCGCCAGCACGGCAAGCGCTGGCCGCGAGCTCTCTGCGATAATTGGATTCGCAGCGACCGATTCCTCAGGTAAGACTCAACAAATATGCATTTGCATTTGCCACGCTAATTAAAAGCAACCAACGGCGGGAAATTGTACGCACACTCGCCCATAAAGCCTTCCACGCCCCTAATTAGCGCTGGTTTGCAATAGAAGGACTTCTCCCAGGCTAAAATTCACAATGCGCTTGCCTTTGCAGGAACTTTGCCGCCGATTTGCCCCTGTGTCCCTGCACGCTCGACCAGGCTGTCCTGGACAAGGGACGCTTCCGGCCGGATCGCGAGTGCGACAAGGACTCGAATCCCAGCTGCCTGCGGCATCGCGGAGCCATCCACTGTGTGGTCAGTGGAACGCCAGTGTAAGTGTCTAGGAATAAGTATTGTTATTTGTATTTATTTAATTTTAAATCCTTTTATCCCTTCTAGTGCCCAAGGAGCTGAGCAGCAGTGCTGCTACGATCGCTATGGCTTCCTGATGCTGACCTACGACCAAATGTGGGGCTCCCGCCCTCGCCGCGTTCACAACCTGGGCAAGATGCCCTGGAACGAGGCCAGCAAGGTTCCGTCTCTGTCCATGTGGTTCCACGACATGCGTCCCTTCTACTCCTGCTGCTTCTGGCAGGAGGAGCAGGCCGTCGGCTGCGAGACCTATCGCTTCGAGCGTCGTCCTTCCCAGGATTGCGTGGCCTATCAGGCGCCTGGAATTGCCGGCGTCTTCGGTGATCCTCACTTTGTGACCTTCGACGGACAGGCGTACACCTTCAATGGATTGGGAGAGTTCGTCCTGGCACGCAGCGTTGACGAGAGCAACAAGTTCGAGGTCCAGGGACGATTCCAGCAGCTGCCGAATAACTATTATGGCGAGGTGAAGGCCACCCAGCTGACGGCGATGGCGATGCGAGGAAATACAACCACCACGATCGAGGTTCGCCTGCGTCCTCTGCACGCCCGCTGGCGCTATCGCCTGGACGTCCTGGCTGACGGTCGTCGGGTCTACTTCGATCGGGAGAGCTTGAAGTTCCAGCACTTTGACGGTGTCACCGTGTACACGCCCACCTACCTCCTCAATCAGTCCCAGGTGGTGGTGCAGTTCGACGCGGGCATTGGCGTGGAGGTTGTTGAAAACGAGGGCTTCATGACGGGTCGCGTCTTCCTGCCTTGGAAGTTTATAGTGAGTTTCAATCAATATCTTTGATTCAATCCTACTTTTATATTACATTTTCTTAACAAAATTGTTTTTAATTTATTCCAGAACAAAACAGCTGGACTCTTTGGCAACTGGAGCTTCAACAAGCTGGATGACTTCATGCTGCCCAACGGCCAGGTGGCCACGATCAACGTGAACGATTTGCGCAGCATCCACACCAACTTTGGCATAAAGTGGATGCTCACGGATCGCGAGGTTCCTGGCGTGGGAGCTGCCCTCTTCACCCGCGAATTTGGAAGGATGTCCAGCTACTATGCCAACGCCACCTTCCAGCCCAACTATGTCCTGGATCCGGCCGACTTCCTGCCTGCCAACCGTACCTACGATCTGGAGAGAGCCGAGGAGTTGTGCGGAGAGTGTTTGCAGTGCCAGTACGATTATGCGATGACTCTCAATCGAGATTTGGCGCACTTTACAAAGAATTACTATGACACTATAGTTAATATGCAGTCGGAGAATTCAAAGTGAGTTGATAAATTAAAATAAGTAATTAAATAAAAATATTATATCCTCTTAAAGCATTTAGTTAAACATATAGGAAAACAAAAAATAATCTTTAATATTATTCCTTTATAGACCTGTTATATCCTGTGGTGTTCTCCAAACTCCTCGTTTTGGTCGCAAGCTGAGCTTCGACTTTATGCCAGGAGCCAAGGTGTCCTTTGAGTGCAATGAGGGCTTTATACTGGTCGGAGATCAGAGGAGAGAGTGTCTGGCCAACGGTCTTTGGAACGTTCCCGAATATGGTTATACCGAGTGTCTGCGTAAGTACCAAATAGTAAATATATATCCCTTTCCTTAGAGAACAAATATCTGGTTTATTGATAAATAATAATGTTGAAAACTCTACTGACTGACTGAATTAATGATCATTTTATTTTAAATTTAATATAAAAACTCTCTCAATCGGTTTCCTAAAAAAAAATATAAATAAAGGAAAGCAATTTAATTAAAATTAACAAATCCAGTCAGCCAGTAGATTACCCGTTAAAAATCTAAGATTTTCCCCCTGATTCTCTCGCCTATACCGGCCTCTGACCCTTTGCTGACCTCACGCTTCCGCTTCCGCTCTCCCCGCGCAGGTGAGGTGTACTACACGCGTCGCGTCGCTTTCATTGCAATTGGCATTATCTTCCTGGTGATCTGCCCGCTGATGCTGTGCATCGTGTGCGGCGTATACCGCTACCGTCAGAAGCAGCTGAAGGAGGATCCGCAGTGGCAGATGCCAATGCTGCCCCGATCCCGGGCCAGCTCCGCAAGGAATTTGCGTACGCTGAACTATGACGACGATAGCGATACGGATGCGAGTACGCTGAAGAAAAGTAGGTCCTACGACAAAGTATATCGCACGAACGAACCATTACCAGGCAAACCGCAAATTGATTTTCCAGCTAAGAAATGGGATCTGGATGAGAACGATGAGGACGTGACGTCCTCGGAAGGTAGTGAGAATAGAAACAGCCCAAAGCTGGCCAAGGACATTTCCTACATTAATCCGAACGTAACCCACCAAACAGGTGAGAAGCCGAAGCAGTCGGGTCGCCGCTCCCTGCGCTCACCCTCCGGCACGGAGCTGGACCAGCAAGGAGAGCACGATGATCCGAACCACCATCCGGATGAGGACGACGACTTCGATGAGGCGGATGTCCACGGTGGCACCATCCACCCAGCGGGCTACCACCAGCCGATGTCGCCGGAGGAGGCCGACCATCTGCATCGCCAGCAGTACAGCCCGACCTTCAGCGGTCTAGACAGTCGCACCAGCGGGGCCAGCTCCATCAACTACACCCCGCAGGCGGCGGTCCAGAATCGCTTCGGAGGAGTGCCGGTCCTGCCCAGCAATACCCAGTACTTCAGCGGCACTCCCCAGGGAGCGGCCACCGCCACGCCCCTGAGAACAGCGCCGACGCCACTGACACAGGACAGCGGGCTGCCGTCGCCGCCGCTGGCCACCTCGCCCACTCCCTCGGTGCAGAAGTCCACGGAGGTCTAGGAGGACGTCTCATTTGAAGCACAACGCCCACCTGTCCCTAGCTGCAAAGTTCAAATACTAAGAACCATCCAACTAATAACTAGATTTAAGAAACTTTGCCTTTGACTCTTTACCTGTTCGCCATGACCCCATCAAGCAGGGCTGCTCACACAGAGCACCCCAGGGGCTCAGCTTCGGCAGGGTTCGTGTGCCTTGCGTGAGCAGCTCTGCCATAAAAAGCCATATCTAATAGTCCCAGCCGTCTATCACAATCGCAATAATTAAGCTTAATCCATTTGTATTTAATTCGGCCCAGGTAAACAATCATCGTTTTGTATTGAATAAAACACAAACACACTTGTTTATAATACTTTACACATAAAAACTTGCACTGAATAATGATTTTGGTTCTCGTTTTCGTTCTCCTTGCAGCCCGATTCGATAATGCCAATTGTTACATGAAAGTTGACACTTCGCAGGGTTCGCTTTGTTTGCCATTTTACTGCCTGTCAATTTTCTGTAATAATTTGCATAAACTGGCTAAAGGCAGTGAAAATTGCACTAGACAACAAAATAAACAGAGATTAATACGTATTTTAAGTAAATAATTACTTTACTGTTTTAAGTACTCAATTTAAATAACAGAGAACAGAAATAAGTAAACATTTTCGAGATAAATTAACTGCACGACTTATTCTCAAGAATAGTTTTTTATTAAAAACTTTTCAAAAAGTAGTATTAATTAATTATTAATTTAAAATGAGCTTAATATTTAGCTTCAAATTGGGATAATTTTTATATAAATGTTGTGTAAATTTTTTTTTCCTTGTTTAATTTTTAATTGCTTATTCGAAAATTAATCACTTAGTTTCCTGATGTCAAATACTTTCCACTTTTAAAATAAGCTCAATACATAGATTTTATTTTTTCCATCACATTAACTATCCCTATTTGTTGTCCAGTGTATTCTCCCCAATGCAACGCCAGTGCAAACACGAATTACATGAAATTTATAACGAAGCTATAAGACCGAAGCCAGAGACATTAATCTTCGACTGTCACTTGGTTTTTTTAAGCTGTGTCTCATTGTTGTTTTTGCTGCTGCCACGCCCATTCACTCCACCTACGCCCCCTTGGGAGAAATGTATTGTGTGCATTACGCCAATGTCAATCAATCTTGAGCAAATTGATGGACAAGTTGCCGTTACTTATGTCTGTTTGTCCGCTGCTGCTGCTGTTGCTGCTGAATCCTTCGTCCTTTCCATCAATGTGCCAGTATGCAGCGTTTGTCTATCCGGGAATAGAAGCCAACAACAATGGCAGGACGAAACGAGCTCGAAAACTAGGCGACTATGTAGTTTTGAGCCTCGAGGGGTTGAGTGCTGAACAGAGGCAAGGATGATGGGGGGATGGCTAGATGGATGGCCTAGTTGGTGGCTTAATTTATGAACAGCAAAGGTAACAGTATTTTCCCCAGAAGGAGTGCAGGCTACAAAGCTAAAAATATACCTGAGGACGTGCGCTAGAAGCAGGAACAATGGCTAGAATACCATGAAAGAGTAGTAGATGTCTTGAGACTTTAATAAAATCTTAATAGGTATTTGTAGAAAATTAAATAAATATACAAAATAATGAGAAATAAGGTTTAAAAAATTCTTAATTTGTAAAGTTCAAGGTATGTCCTTAATACCTCATTTTTTGTTTAGAGCTCACCTTTCACACGACCCCACACAACCTTTGTATATTTTCCATTGTAAACTTTTTCAGGACACGAAGAGCAATCGGCGCGCGTGGCAAGCATATCTCTTGGCCTGGTCCTGCTCATCCTGATACCCAGCCTGCTGCTCCTGGTGTGCGGAGCGAGTTATTGGATTCGCGAACGAATCGCACGGGAGGAGGAGGAGGCTGCCCAGGCCTTGTTGCCCAAATCCAAGTGGCAGAAGTCGAAACAACATGTAATTTGATTAGCACATTGATGAGCTGACGCAGACGTGCGATCGTGGTCTGAATAAGGAATCGCTCAGCGCGGATTTACAACCTCAGATGTAATTATGGAATTTCATTTTCAAAGAATCGAGAAGCATCAAAACTTTATTTATTAACCTCAAAATAAAAAGAATAAAAAATACAAAATACAAACCAAAATTGATTTAATTCTAAAATAAGTCCCCAAATCCCCAAATAAAATTTAGAATAATAATAAATAGAAAAACACCTTTAACATATCAGGGTTCAATGAAATATTTTTATTTGCTTCTGCGTATGTTTATCTTGCATTTTACTCTTGGGTTACAGTTACATATTGATTTCACTTTAACATATTTAACATTTATATACTCCGTTTCGTGTACAGATGAAGACAGACCAGGGCAGAGATTGGGGCTTAGTGGGGGCTTAGTTAGCTTAGCACTTAACACATCTTACAATACAAGTAATTAACTTAGATTTAACACTCAACACCACTTTAAACCAACGGAAAACAAATCGAGTCGCCTTTCGACCAGATCTTAAGCTACGCTTGCCTTAGAAGAACATTCAGCTGAACAGTTGGATATATTTTTTTGTATTTCTTTATTTTTTTTAGAGTATTTGCATCTGTGCACATTGATATTGCTATGAATATATCCATGTATACATATATATATAGGTTCGTACGAGTGTGGATATCACTTAACCAAAGTCCATGATTTCGGAGAGAGGCCTCCGGCGCGATGGCTTAAGAACTATAAAGCTATTTTTCAGTTAGAGTAAAGTAGAGATTTGTCCTTCGTAACGATGCCCACATAGATCAATGGAAACTTGAACGGTCTGCCTGGAAAGTTCTTCTATAGATTTATAAACGATTGCTTAAGCCTATAGTACTATTTTCTGGATGCCTTGGACTGTAGACTGTAGAACATTTATCCACGTAAATACTTATATTTTGTTTGTGTTTCTCGGTTGTACATTTGTATAGGGTTTACTTTTGGTGCAGTTGTGGGTTTGCTAACAATTTTGCTATTGGTTTTTTTAGTGGTCGATAGCCCTGTATAGAAGTTGACGAACCCAATTACATCTATATGAATATATACCTTTGTTTATTTTTTGTTTCTTTATTCTTTGGTGCCTTGTGGTTATGCTAATTTACGTTTACGGCTTAATTAAGTTGTCCCAAAAGTTCAGAGTGGTTTAGTTAGAATATTTGCCTTACATTGTTTTGCTCGTCGATTTTATACAGTTCGAGTTCTTTAGCCCTCCTCGATTAGATTTAGTTACACGAAAAAGTTCAGCCTAAGAAACCATCACAAAGTAGGATCATAATAAATACATATTAACAAATTACACACATCCTTTACACAATAGTACACACACGTTTACAGGGATCACGCAAACACACTTAGATAGTTTAAACATTTTTACAGGATAATCCACAGGCTGTAACGAGAAAACAATTTAGAACGATTTTAGTGGGAATGCTCGAACGCAAAATGGGAAATATAAATACTCTTATTTCGGTCACGAACTGACCCAACATTAAATGTGGTCGTTCTTTACACAGAAAACAAAATTCTAAGCATATTAAAATAGGTAAATATTTGTTAATCCCCTTGGAAAGAGTAATATAATAAACTAAATTAAATTGTGATATTTTCAGTTATTAAAGAAACAGAAAAATGAATCATCTGTTGATGAAGCCTTTCCTGAGTTAGTTTTGAATTTAATTTTGTTTAATCTTGCTGTTAGAGACTTAAATATGTAAAGAATAATAAAACATTTTTGTGAATCTGTAGAAAGGAGATGAGGAAATCAGAGCTCTGTTTGTGTTTGCTTAAGCGTTTGGCTCCTGTGAGCACGCAATTCAATTTAACCCTTCACGCCCAATTACGCCGCAAAGCCGGGCTACGGATAGGGGCCAGGATCGCCCGAGAGCACAGGACACACGAGGTGGAAACAGTGTCAATGTCAAAAGTTGGACTTTGGCCATGTGAAAACGGAACGGAACAAGAAACTTGGCTGGCTTTTTTCGCCGGACTCTTGTTTGTTATGCCAACTGCGTGCCGGCTGAGGGGCAGAGTTTCAGAGGTCGTGGGTGCGCCTGAAAACAAGCCACAAAACAGTCCAACTACAAAGGCGCAAACAACTTTTGATTGCCAAAAAAAAAAAATAAAAACAGTCCAACCTATGTCGGCGGCCTTTGTTTGGGATTTTTCGAAATTTCAATCACGTAAGCAATTCCCTTCCCCAACAAGCAAAAAAATAAAGTTTAAAGGTCTGCCAAAGCGATTATTTATGGCATTAGTGGAGCCAGTTTTATGGCTCCCGACAGTTTTGATATTTCCATTTGCGGTTTGGCAAGTTTCGAGTTTCAATTTAGACGCTGACCATAAAGAACCAGCACTTGGGAAATGCATTGCACACTTTTTGGGTGGATATTAGAGAATACAAGGTAGGTCTCTGCCCTTTTTGGGATTATTTAACAAAGTTAAATTAAGATATTTATTTATTGAATTTATTTAGCTGAATTTCTATTTAATTGCTGAATTCAGAGAATAATTTAGAGGTTTTCCTTTGACACATATAAAAAACCTCCAATTCAAATGGATGTGCAAGCTGAAAATAAATAAATGAATCGATGCTATCGAATGGCTGACATAGAGCAGTCGATAGTAATTGCACTTGCATGTTAACCCCGGAGCCGCTGACAGCATCCTGTCCTTAGCCCCTTCACCCCCTTATCCTTGCCCAGATCCTGCTGACACGCTAAGCAATTTAACAATTTTACAGACAATTAAACAACAACATGCTACGAGTCCTTGGCTGTCCTTCGGCCGAGCTGTCATTGAATCGACTACGACCACGACGACAAAATGGCTAAAATGTACTTGCATCTAATGCTCTCTCCCTGCTCCCCTGCCACTCTCGGCACATAAAATATCGATTAGTTTAATGTTCAAAAATAGCAGCAAGTGTTTCTTTGGGGGTCATACCCGGCCACGCCCCCTCTGCCTTTGACAAGCGAACGGACGAGCACACAGGAATTCTCAGCAAATTGAATTAAAATTGTAAATATCGGAGCATCGTTGTTGCCTCGGAACTTTATGGCCCCACAAATCAAATGCACGAAGGTGGGCCAAATGTTGTCCATACGCCCCGTGGACATACACTGCGCAAAAGGGAATATTTGAGTGGCAAAAAGTGCAGAGAGCAGAGCGAAGGGCTGGCAAGAGAGGCAGAAAATGCCACTTTAGCACCCCCGCTGTCTGAAAAGTTTACGCCTTTTGTAGAGCTGAATAAAAAAAAGATAAAAAACCAAAGAAAATGTGGTGGCCGCAAAAAAAAATATAGCGCGCTGGAAAAATCGGAATCGGAAAACGGGAAAATGGTTCACGGAAAGTTACCGACATCGAAGATGCCTTTGTTTCCCTTTTTTCGCGGCAAATTGCATTCGATTGAAAAAGAAAAACATAAATTTTTCGCTCACTCACTCGATTTGCACCGATTGCAAAGGATATATTGGACCGTATATTTTCGCGCTGAAAATAAAAATATTTTCTCAGCCGTAAATATGTTGATAAAAAATGTTTCAATTAAAGTGAGAGTAAAATATTTTTCGATTTCAGCCAGGTGTCGATGGCGAATGTCCGGAATATAACCGGCTAACGTAATAAATGTAGCTTTTTGTAATTCTGTTTTTCTGCGATAAATATATTTTAATCAATTATGAAGCATAAATTGGATGCAAAACTTAAATCTTCAATGGAAATATAAATGAAAGTTTTTGAAAAATTTAACGAATCGTTTTAAACTTTAATGCTAATATTAAATATATTTAAAATTGTTACTGTCCCCATAATTGGGAAAACCATTTTAAAAGAATTTATATAACTAAATACTTCATATAAAATAAGAAAAAATAAAAGCAGGAAATCACATTCCAAAACACGCTCTCCTTCGTTCTTATGTGCTGCACTGATCACCAAGTCATGCCTTTAACAGTATTTGCAATAAAACAAATAATAAAATAAATAGCAACGGTTTAAATTTTGATCACCAAGTCAGGCATTTACAATTTTAGAAATAGCATTGGGTTGAAATCCGAGATAAGCAAAGTAAATAATGAACGAAATTTTGATTGTAAAGAAAAAAAATGGCTCGAAATTTGAGGTAAAAATAACCATGCTTGTCGAGCTAGGAAGATCAATGAAATAAATAAAAAAAATATTATAAATATTTGGAAATATTTATTTATTTGGTTTTTTTTACGATCAAAATTTTGTTCTTTACTTCCTTTGCTTTTAAGTATAATTTTTCCAAAAATCCTTATTTGTTTATAAAATTATTTGAAATAAAATGAAACAAAAATAAATAAAATAAAGACTACAAAAAAATAATAAAATAAAGATAACCAGCTTGGCAGGCAATCAGAAACCTACTGCGAGTACTTCAAGTGATGTTACGATAAATGTTGGCTCGATTAGTGTGCCCAGGCTCTAGTTTCCTTAGAATACTGCTAGCCTTAAAGTAGTTTGAACAAATACTAAATTATCGAACAATCGTTTAAGAACCGGAGTTAAATAAAAGTTTCAAGACAACTCTGTGAGTTAAAATTGTAGAAAATATCAATAACTTATTTGAACTATATAATTTAAGCAGTAATTATGAAAAGACTTGCTTTGGTAACCTTTGGTAACATCTGATCAAAATGAAATCAGCAGATGCAATTTGGCACGAGTATAAGTGCATTCCAATTTAAGTCCTCGAGCTGTCATAGCAAATGCCACTTCCGACTGCTCCTCAGGCCACAAGAGACTCCGGCTGGGGGCAACTGTATAAACAATGATCCAGTTCAATTTGGTATGGTAAACCCGCCTCAAATTGATTTGTTGTCGCCAACATTTAGAGGCAGACATTGACGTGATTTGCCACCAGTGCAGCTGCTGAGCTGCGTGGCAAAGTTGCCTCGGTATGCAAATGAATGAAGCCATCGAAGTCCTCTATTTGCACAGGTTCTATTTGTGGCGGGGCGGCAGGATAAAGTCAGTTAATGCTGTTGCCAAGTTGTCTGCAATGGAATGGAATGTCTCTTGTTTGCCTGTTTGCAATCATTCCAACTTTAATTGAAATTAGTGCCGAGTTTTCGATTAAGCCACGCCTCGAATGTTTTCCCAGGCAAATGTTGACAATGCCCAGTGTCGAGTCCTGCCTGCAGTTAAATTACTCCTGCCACATGCTCCATCGACTACCTCTGAGTGTCCTGCATCCTTGTATCATTTATTAATAGAGCAGCCGGGCCAATAAAAGTTTTTATGCCCTTTGCCTTTGCCCCGGAAACTGGCAGTCGACAGAAATCTAAATAGGAAAACTTTTATGGTTCGGGTACCCGAAAAACTAAGGATGCCAGAAACTTTGGCCCACATTCCGCATTCTGACAGTCTCACCAGGTGAGCAGCAAAAACATGAGATAATTCAATTGGGCAGGAGATTGAGCTCCTTTTGCAATGTGAGGAGTTTCTATTGAATTTATGGGGTCAACCCTTTCGGTTGCACGGGGCGTATTCGTAACTCATCTGCCAGTGCCTCATTATCGCCTTGTGCTAACGTCATCAGCATTATTACTATATAAGCGTTATTATGTCGCAGCTTCCCTGGGCTAGCACAATTTTCTTTCTTTATTTTCTCCCAGCTTTCCCCCCCTGTTTCACTAGAGAGACGCCTTGGGACCGGGAGCAGAAAGAAGCCTTTTGCCTCTGACATTTTGTCGTCGGCTCATCGCAATCATAATTTCCATCTTTATGAATTTTAAATGAGACAGAGAGACCGGGTCTCCTTTTCTTCCTGCAGCTGACAAACTTTGCACGCCTGTCACTGGGAATTTCAACTAAATTTTTAATAAGATGCCCGGCCTTGAGTGCCACGCCCAATTGTCGCATAAGAGTTTATGCCGTATTTAGTTGGGTAAATATTTATTTGATTGGTATTTTTCTTTCCACCGCGCCTTCCGGATTTGTATGTTAGCGCACAGGAAGCGGAAATTGTGCGAGGTCGATGGCAGCATCAGTATTTCCATTGATGCGGAAATGTAAAGAAAACCCGGCCCTTTATTGCCTCGGAATAAATTTGCCCCAGATAAACACTACTATATATCTGTTTGTCTGTGTGCCTGTCTGAGCGTATGATAAATGATTCTGAAGTGGAGCCGATGAGGCGAGAGGCTCATTAAAGTTGATGGATATGGAGTGCAGGCAGTGCCAGCGGTGCAATCATTAAAAATAATTACAATTCTGAAGTGTGGCCCTATGGCCAATGCATTCCTTCATCGAAGGGTCTTAAAGCGGGGCAGCTCGGGGAAAAGCCCTTTCAAGAAAAGGCAGCCACCCAGCAACATCCTGCACAAATAGGCCGGATGTGAAGAATAAATAAGACTAAATAGGAAAAATGAGGAAAATTATGAGCGGACGAAAAGGGAGAGGAGTAAAACGGAAAGGAAAGGAAACAACCCAAAAGCTGGATTACTTTTGTGGGATTCTGTGTGGGGAATGGGAAAAGTGCCACCAAATCAGGCAACTTTTATGGGTATTTTGTACTTTTTACTTCTGGCTCCAATGAATTTCAATGAGCCACCGGGGATGAGCAGCGGCAAGAGCTGAGATTTATTAAAAATGCCTGACCATATTTCGAGACATTTAATTAGGGAAATTTTCTGCCGCAAAAACTAATCAATGTTAATCCATTTCTAACGAGGCCTCGTTAGGACCTCCCTGAAGAAAAAACACTCGTTCCACACATCGCTCCTGATGCTTGCTGAATGGCATCATCAAAATGTCTGTGCCTGATCCTGTGCCTGCCAACTTCCAAGTCATCAAATTGCATGCCAACTTGTTGTTGCCCCTGGCATTTAACGATAATGTGCGCCATATCGAGGCCATAAGCAGATATATACTGACTGAGGGATAGACAGATATGTGTAATGTGTGTGCACTTAAAATGCCGGCCGAAAAATTAGGCCACCGAATTTGCCTGCAAGTATTCAGCATTTAGCTTTTTTGCGGAGGCATGCTACTTTCATACATATTAGTACATGTATGGGTTTCTGAGGGGGCGTTTAATGCGATTTCATTACGCATTGTGACATTGTATATTAAGCTAAGTTTAGGTTAAAAATAGGCACGAGGGTAGGCATTCAAAATTACACATTTTAGCTGTCATTTATAACGGTCTTTTCAAACTGGGTTGAAAATTATATTATGCTTTGCTTTGATAGGTGATATTAAAAGGCCTCAAATATGGGATCAGATGAATTAGATTTATCTTTAATCGTTCATCATCAAGTGGCGGATCAGTTCACAGTGGTGTTTTAAAAAAGCTTGATTTAACAATTAAGATAAATATAAAATTAAAAATATCACAAAATTCCATTTTCACCATTGCTTACTAGAGTAACACCCAAAGTGCAAGTTTACGTCCAGGATAACAGATCATTATGTTTACTTTAACAAAAGAGATAATGAATAACAAAAACTCTGCAAAAATAAATCATTAAATAAAAGATATTATCCACAAATTTCTGCGGTACATTAATTCTCTAAAATCTATAAAATATATAAATTTGCCAGAAGTTAAAAATAAATAAATACAAAAAATAAATTGATGAAAATAATTTCACAAAATTTACACAAGCTTCCATTAAAGCCATGGCATAGATTTTAAATTGTGCAAAATCAATTTATTAGAGTGTATATTTGCTTGGCTAATCGCTCAGTTCGGAACTGCCCTCGCTGGTAGCATTTCCTTGGGACGCCCCCATGCCTTGAGAATGTTCGCCGGCTTGCTCATGTCAAATATTTGTTTTTAAAATATGTGCTAAATTCTCTATGCACAGCGCCATTTCCCCGATTGCCCTGTTTCCGCTGCTCCGTTCTGCGGTATTTTGGCTGAAATAGAACTCTTTGCTTGCAGCTGAAGCTCGGTTGGCCAAAACTTTGTAAACAAAAACACACACAGAATATATAAATGCCAGCATCAGGCACTGGATTTGGCTGGAGGATAAAGTGTGTGGACGGAGAGGGAGGCGGCGGAGGTCAGGAGCTAGGACCTAGGATTTGCCTTTCGCTGGCTGTGCTGACAAAATCCTTTCGTGAGAGCGAGATATATATATTTAACTGTTTGGCATATTATGGCTTTTATATTGAGTTGTTTTGGACTTATCTAGTTTACTGCCGAACGGATTGGGCCAAATGGGATGAAAGTTGTCAAAGCTGCTCCTCGTCGTGGCCCAAAATATTCTTTATGGCTGACATTAGAATTTGTCCAGATAAGGCCAACACAGTGGCTCAGGCTAATTTCAAGGGGTTTTCGGAAGATGGCCTGGTAATTTGGCATTAAAGGGGAAATTCAAGGATAACAGCCATATTTCAATGACTCATCCTCATCCTATGAGAGTGTAGGTGTCCACGTATACAACTTCTGGATGACACAAACATCAAATTCTAAGAGGAAAAGTGCACTATTTCCTTAACCTTTACTTTAAATCACACATAATGTTCTCTACAATGTGTCCAAGGGCAGTGCTCAGGCTAATTTCCTGGAATCTGAGGACACGGCCCGATAATGTGGCATAAATTACGTAAACGTAAACGTAAACCTACACGCAAGAAATGTAAATCATTTGTAAAGTGACTCGGCTAAGTGGTTGGCCTGGATGGGTTGGCTCAAATGCCAACTGAGTGGCTGCAGATAGGAGAGCATTAACATAAATTACCTTGCACGAGGATGCGACGATCCGAGGCTCCTCCGGCTCCGCTCCTCCGGCTCCTCATTTCCCTTAAGACCGCAACGTGCCGGCAGCAGCAATCACACAATGCCACACTGACAGGGAGACAGAGAGAGACGCACACGAGGAGACTTGGGATGCTGCAGGATGCAGGACAACACAAACACAAAGGCATAGAAATGAAGTGGTTAAGTGGTCCAAGGACCAGCAGACCCGTACATCGGACTTCGGACATCGGACGGACGAAGGAGTCACGCACGCAGTTTCAACTTTACAGGATGTTTCAGCAGCAGCAAGACGATTCCCTGCACATCTCCTATGTGCCCCCAGCTCCGGCTCCAGCTACAGCTCCTGCTCCTGCTCCTGATCCTGCGCCAGCAGACGAGGTACGTGACACGCTGGCATGCCCTGTCCGGTGTCCTGGTGGAGGCGGACCTCCTGCCGTTGTCGGCGTTGTCGGCTGCAGCTGCGGCGAGTCTAGGCTTCCATTCCCACCGCCTCCCGCTCCAGGAGGAAGTGTACCCACGGCCGCCGCACTGCTGGTGGCTCGTGTCAGGAACCAACAGTCCATGGGGGTCGGCTTGCCCTTCATGATGACCGGGCCGCGGTACTCCAAGTTGAATGAATCATCCTGGTTGATCGCTAGGCAGAGGAGCCTGCAAGGAAGAAAAGGAAGTCATAAATTGCAGTTGGCAAAAAATATGTTTTCGTCTGAAAAAGGATGGATTTTTAAACAATTTTGTCAAAAGTAATCTCAGACTCTCTTTTAAAATATGTTTCCCTTAAAGCTTGGGAGGAAGGACCAGAAAATATATGTCAGCCGGGTATCTAGAAAACTATTTTGATTTATATTAAATTTATTTTACAGAGAATCTTTCGTAGTCAGCTTAATGTCTCCTCAAACTCTAATGTTATTCTTAAAAACAGATTTGATTTGGGTTCTCGCTAGGCTTTTGCAGCGATTTGTTATTATCTTAGGAACAAGATATGATTAAATTGTTTGTTTGTTTAGTCCGAAATCATGGGAAAATAAGGAAGGAAAGGAGAAGCTTTTTTAAGCTAACCAATATATATTAAACTCTTCTGTACAGAGGAGTCTTTCAAAAGGTTTGTGTAAGAATTTTTTGCAAGTGTGAGACTTGAAGAATGTCACAGCTGGAGTGCCGTCATAAATCCAAGTTATTTTCGTGGAGTCGGCTGAGTGCTTACAATGCACTCTGAATGATGCATATCTCTGGAGTCATATTTTTGCCAATCTCTTCGCCAATAAATTGCAGTCGTAATTTCTCCCCGTGCGACGCTGTTGGCCAACTCTTAGATTGCATCGCGTGGTATTATGTAAATTCGCTTATTGCGCTTTATTTGCCCGCACATTTGGTTGCCAGTAACGGAAGCTGAATAAAAATTTCACCAGGCTTTGTGTGCTCGGATGCATTTCCGCTTCCGCCACGGCTTGCAGCGACCGCAGCCCACATATTGTTGCATTTATCCTCGCACATACGCACTTAACGTATATATCTGATGATTGCATACGCATTTAATTCAATTTATTCGCAACCTCTAGGCGGCGCATGGCCACAATTGCATTGCCGATGACCGCCCTTTTAATTAGCGTTCAGGTGAGCTCTGATCAGGTGAAAATATTGTTCGCAAACCCGCAGCAGTAGCACAGATACTCGCTTTTAATGGACCTGGGTTAATTACACGCATTTTCCGTATGCCCTTCATAATTATTTGCATATGCGATTAAGGCGGAGGACCCGAAAAGTCTCCGCCAGACATTATTATCCCGTCATCATCTCATTGTCTGTGTGGATCCGGATCCGGATTCGAGTCCGGATCCATGTGTGCGTTCTTAATTAATGTTTATGGCTGTGCTTAAATATTTACCCAAATATTAAATGTGTAAATATTGCCACTGAAGCCGCCGCATATGGAATGAGTGCCGGAATAATTTATGCATGTGTAAATTGATATGTGCGCTGCATAAGCAAAAAGTAATTGGGAAAAGGGATAGGAAACCGTGTAAACAATTGCACCTATTATTATTTTAAATTTTAAATAAATTCGTGTGAACATTGGCATTTACATTTATTTCGGGAATTTTACATTTGTTTATGATGGCCCATTTTATAATTGCCTCAGCAAATTGATTGTTACAGGGGAGAGCGAAGAGGAAAACAATGTATTAGATTGTTTGATCAATTTAATTTTAAATTGAATTTACATATACCAGGAAATTAGCATTTTAATTGGAAATAATTTAGGAAATCCCAAAGACAAGCAGTTTAAGCCCTGGAATGTTTTGTCGCTGGTAGTGTAATCAATAAGAAAATCACAAACAAACAAATTGATTGGTAAGCGGTAATTTAACTTGATATTATTATGAATGGGAGGCTTTTCGGGGTATAATTAGTCATCGGTTCCCTTTTGGTTTTGCTGGGGGATCAATTTACTCAATAACATCAACAAGACATGAAGTTAATTTAAGCAAAACGAAGTTTATATACCCTTGATTACATCTATATCTAAAGTTAAATAGGTACGATGCTTTGTCGATCTTCATTTGTTTTCCTGCTTATTTTCCTATATATCTTATGGTAATTATTCTATCTGGACCGTTTCTAAGCCAAGTCTTATCCTTTATAAATACTTCTTAGAATGAGGGACTAGTTTGTGTAGGAACTAAAAGAATTTATTTTATTACTTATTACTTATACACTTCAGTCTTCTGAGTAATAAACAAAGCTGAATAAGCAAACAACCATACACAGAGGAAAAACCATTTTTTCTATAAATTGTAATTTTTACTTATTATTTTATTTAAAATGCTTTCTCTGCTCTGTTTGAAAAATATATAAATAAATATAAACATTCAAACATTGCCAAATCTATTAATTGATTAAAGGATTACATTTAAAGCCCATCAAATAAATTTCTTAATTGACAATTACGTTTAATATGCCATAGAAAAGCAGCTTAGCTGTGTAAATGTTGTCATTTTCATATTGATTAAGCAAACAATCCGTATTATTATTTTTATTACCCATCCGTTTTCCCATTCACGCCCAACAAAATCTGTGTCAAATGTGCGAATATATATTTTGAAATGTCGTTTTAATACCGCTTTATGCTCATGAACTGCCTATTAAATCGCTTTAACGTTCTATGTGCAAAGAGCGAGTGGGTTTGTGAGAGAAAAGCCAGAGAGCGAACGAGAGAATGAGAGTGTAGGTGGAACAGCTGAGTGCCGTTAGAACACTCGGTTTCATTTGTTTAGTTTTCCGGCGACGGCTGATGAGCGGGGTGGAATATTCTGTGTGAGTTGCGTGCGGTGAATAAATTGGTTGGAAAAATGCAAGGAAATTGCACGTAGCTATCAACCTTTCTCTAAAACCCATCGAATCGCGTTCGATTGAGTCCTTGAACGCTGCTCAGGATATTGAAGTGCCCCGAGAGATTTAGCTTGGCGGCAGGTAATCAAACACCTGTTTGCCAATCACTTCTACCTCTCGGGAGAGAGTGCAATGGAAAATTTAAAGGAGTTTTATGCGGTTTAAAATAAAGATAAAATCAAATTGTGGGCCCTTAAAATAAGTACACACAACTTTCAATAAAAGTACATTTTTTTCCTGTTAATTATACATTTGTTTATGTTTCTTCAGAGTTCTCGCGGCGCGTCATTGCCAGCTAGCAAAAAATAAATCAATAGCGAGAGGCACAGGGCGCAATAAGAGAGAGAGCTTTCTCTTGCCCTTAATTATAGCTCTCTTCCTGTGGCATTGCGACTCTTTAGCTGCTTCCGTACGGGAGTTTTTTGTGTTCAAACAGTTTTTGCGAATTTTAAATTTTCGGAGCGAAAAAATTGATTTTAAAAATATTTTCTCTGTGAAAGTGATTTAATTGTTTTTAATTTGAACCATGTTTTCGCAGTTGCTAGCGGCTTTCCAGCGGCTTGTAAGTCAATTAAAAAGTCAATTTGTGTGGGTTCACTGCTGGTTGCCATTACCGCAACATTTCTACGGTTTCCGACGGGAAACTGAGTCACGGACACGGTTACGGTTACGGGCCAGGGAACGCTTGCGCCGGCAGCCGGACGAAAGGGCAGACTACCAACGAAATTGGAGGATATCCCGCCGCCAGCTGGTCATGGACTACATCTTCGAGTGCTTCTTCGACGACACCTTTGACCAGATCACCCGGAACGGCCTGCAGGACCGCCAGTCACGCCGCGATGTCCTCGACCATCTGAGCTCCATCATCAAGGGCTGCAGCGAGGGCCAGGACACGCAGACAGAGGAGGTGGCCGCTATTGCAGTTCTCGCCGCCATGCGCTTCCATCGGCTGGCCAAGGAGCAGAACGGAAAGGTGAGAGATCTAGCCTTCATAGTTGTAAGGAAAATTCAAATTCAAAATTTCCAGATTTTAGTAAAAGTTTGCATGTCCAAAATTTAAAGAGGGTGCCTTTAGTCTTTTTGTAATCAAATTATTTCTGATAATATATTCTTCAAGGCAATTTGAAAATTGATAAATAAACAAAAGCGCAAAGCAAAGCCAAGCCGTAAACAAAACAGGCTGTCGCGACAGCCTCTCCATTGCTTTGACATTCAAAACCTAGCTTCCTGTCTGAATCTGAGGAAACCAGTTCGCACTCCAGTCCAGCAGCAGCAACCAACGAACGTAGAACCTCTAATAGGAGCTTGAGAACTTATAGAAATCAAGATGTCCCAAGCGAAGACCCCGCCCGCAGAGCCGGCAGCCTCTGGTAGTGCCAACGATCAGCAGCGAGTAAAGATCGGACATTACCTGCTGGGCGCCACCCTGGGCACCGGCAGCTTTGGCAAGGTGAAGGTCGGCGAGCACCAAATAACGCGCCTCAAGGTGGCCGTGAAGATCCTCAACCGGCAGAAGATTAAGAGCCTCGATGTTGTGGGGAAGATACGGCGCGAGATCCAGAACTTGAAGCTCTTCCGGCATCCGCATATCATCAAGCTGTACCAGGTCATCTCCACGCCCTCGGACATTTTTATGATCATGGAGTACGTGAGCGGCGGCGAGCTTTTCGATTATATTGTGAAGCATGGCAAGATGCCGGAGCATCAGGCGCGTCGTTTCTTCCAGCAGATGATCTCGGGCGTGGACTACTGCCACCGGCACATGATCGTGCATCGGGACTTGAAGCCGGAGAATCTGCTACTCGACCACAACATGCATGTGAAGATCGCCGACTTTGGCCTGTCGAATATGATGCTGGACGGCGAGTTCCTGCGCACCTCTTGCGGCTCCCCGAACTATGCCGCTCCGGAGGTGATCTCCGGCAAGCTGTATGCCGGCCCTGAGGTGGACATTTGGTCAAGCGGCGTCATCCTATACGCTCTGCTTTGCGGTGCTCTGCCCTTCGACGACGATCACGTGCCGACGCTGTTCCGTATGATCAAGTCGGGCATTTTCCCGATACCCAAGCACCTCAACAAGGAGGTGGTGAATCTGGTGTGCCAGATGCTACAGGTTGATCCGCTCAAGCGGGCTAATATCGAGGAGATCAAGAAGCACGAGTGGTTCCAGAAGGACCTGCCCTCGTATCTCTTTCCCTCGTCCATCGAACAGGACTCCAACATCATTGACACGTACGCGGTGGCCGAGGTCTGCACCAAGTTCGGTGTGACGGCCGCCGAGGTGCACAGCTCGCTGCTTAGCGGGGATCCTCACGATCAGCTGGGCATCGCCTATCATCTGATTATTGACAACAAGCGCTTCGCCGACGATACCGCCAACCAGATCAATGAGATCAACAATTTCTTTGTGATTGGATCGCCTCCATTTCCGGCACCGCTTCAAGCCCCATTGGCCACTGTGACCGTGGGCGGCGGGGGCTCGGCGTCCAGCTCGGGCAGGGCCACACCTGTGCCGCCAGCTGCAGCTGCTTCTGGCAGCAGCTCCATCATGGTGCGCGAACACCAGCTGGCCATGTCTGTCCAGAAGTCAGGAGGTGGAGCCTTCCCGGAGAAGAATGCGCGCAGTGGAACGCCCATCAAGCGCGCCAAATGGCATTTGGGCATTCGGTCGCAGAGCAGGCCCAATGACATCATGCTGGAGGTGTACCGAGCCATGAAGGCTCTCAACTACCAGTGGAAGATCATCAATCCGTATCATGTGCGCGTCCGCCGGCAGAACCTCAAGACGGGCCAGTTCTCCAAGATGTCGTTGCAGTTGTACCAAGTGGATGTCAAGAGCTATCTGCTCGACTTCAAGTCGCTGACAAACGAGGAGGTGGAGCAGGCCGACGATGTCGTTTTGGAGAGCCAAACTCCCCCGCCATCCGATGGTGGGACGGGTCATCATACCATGGAGTTCTTCGAGATGTGCGCTGATTTAATTATTCAGTTAGCGCGCTAGGAAGGTGGATGCTGCGTACTGCTCATCGCACAAAAGGAGAGTGGCCTGGCGAGGAGGAGAAGGTCGAAGCTCTTCTCTTGACTCGCATATTATCATTATTTTAACCAAACAAATATATAACGACTATTTTGTATTAACGAATTGTAATCGAGAGGAAGGTGGACAGGGTGTGTGTGCTGTTAAGCTTGTATTCCTTGAATAAATCGACCCATATATATTCAAAACAGTTAGTTAGTTTGCCTTTCTGCTTGAGAACAGCTGCGGGCTGCAATTACCCCTTTGATTTAAACTAGAACGCCTCTCTATGAAGTTTTATTCCATATATATGTATATTCCCGCAGGTATGCCTCATGGGCAAGTACCATAACATCCTGTATATCGGCCTGCGCACCTGCTGGGACTGGGGAGTGCGCGACTCCGAGGTGGTCGTTCAGCTGCTGGGTGAGTACAACCAAAGGAGCAGAGCAGAAGCAGAAGCAGGAGATGGAAATGGAGCCCAGGCTCAAACCCAAACTCAAAGAGGCAGCCCAGCTAAATAATTTAATTTATGTGCATATGTATGCGGTGGAACATTCGTTCCCTGTGTGTGCACTGAAATAATTTAAGTAAAAGGAGTGTGTCTTGTCCTCTTTGAAGTGTATACCTTGAGAAAATATCGAACCCTTAAGATTTTAGAATAAATTATTAAGTAGTAAATATAGTTTCAAGAAATATTTAGGAAGTTTGACTAATCCGAACTATTTTACAAAATTATGTATTATATATTTTCCTAAAAAAAAACATTTTAATTAGCCAAAGATAGTGCTTTTTCTGGACTTAAAAAATTTTCCTACCTAATTATTAAATAAATTTGTGGTTTTTAATTAGCCTTAAATTCCATTAAACTATTTGACCCTAAATCATACTTTTCAATTAATAATTTGCCAAAGAAGAAGCCTTCAAAAATAATCCTTGATTTTCCCTAGTAATACATAGTATTTCCTAAATTTCCTCCCTGTGTATTTGCTCTCTGAATGTGTGTGTTTTGGGGCGTGGCTGTTTGCTTTGCATATTTTAATGAATTTTATCCCATCGCATCAGATTATTACGCCCATAAGCTGGCTGGCAGCAGGCAGGCTGGCAAGCAGGCAGTTTTAACTTTAATCACGTGTTTCTGCTAATTGCGTTAAGAAAGTGTTGCTAATGTCGTTCTGCTGTTGTTGCCGCTGCATCGTAAAACTTGTAAAGTGCCTTAAAGTGTTGCAAGTTATTTGGGGCGCACATGCGTATATTTGTGTGTTTTTCGTACCGGCTCTAATTAAAACGCTGCGTAAAGTTTGCAAACGAGCGAGGGCGCGGCCGGGGAAAAGTGCCCGAAATTAATGGCATGCCTCTGTCATGGGATCTCTGGACTCGTGTGCAATAAAACTTGCTCCCTGCTTGTCCTGTCGGCACATGGCCTGCCCTGCCCTGCCCCGTCCCGTCCCGTATTTTGTTGCCTTATTTTTGCTAACAGCAAGCCCGGCTTGTTGGCAAACATTTTGCCCAGTTTCCGTTTTCCGCTGACTTCATTTCGGTGCCAAAAAAGCCACAAGCTACAAAGGGTCCATAGGAAACCAAAAAGCCAAAAAGGAGTCGGCCAAGCAGCAACAAGTGCAGCCACGTAATTAGCTTTTTTATGGCTGATGCCGCTGCGATTTGATGACATTATTTAAGAGCTTTTTCTTCGGGGAAGGGAATGGAAAAGAAAAAGGAATACATTAACTATTTAGCTATGAAAACTATAAACACAAATTCAATGCATTTATTATTTTATTTTACAGCTTTTCTGTTTTGATGTTGTTTAATGTTTGTAAAAAGTTAAAAAAAAACCATTGAAATTTATTTTAAAGTAATATGTTGTTCCCCCATTCTAGGAGCTATTTACGAGTGCGAAAAGACTTTCGAGCGGATTTTCCTGGGCGCCCTGTTTGGACCACATGCTCCTCACTTCATAGCCGGCTGGCGCAGTGACTTCCATGATCAGGTGAGTGACTGACAGTCCCCCTCTCGAAATCCCTACTGCACATACGAGTCCCCCCTATGGGATAGACACCCCAACATGTAAGCCCTTTGTTTGCAGCACGAGAATGTCCGGGCCATGGTTTACTTTCTGAAGCACGCGACACGCGAGAAGCTCACACTGCCCGTCTGGATACCGCGCTTCGAGCAGGAGCGACAGCTGAGGTGAGTCCCAGCTCCTTTCTCCTATTATGCCTTGCTTCGTTCTGACTTTCACTGCGTTTCCCGCTTTCTCTGGTGGCTTTCATGTGTCACACCAGCGCTCTTTTGCCGCCTCCAGCAATTTTCACACTAGCCGGGTTAATTGGATAGTTGGATAGCCGGGGTGACATGCGGAGCACACTATCCGCTGGAGCAGATTGTTTCATAGCCTTCATGGCCTGGGTCCTGACATTTATGATGTCCCTATTTCAGAAAATCAAGATGTGGTCTTTAGTTAGGCCATAAAATCGTTTTATGTTACTCCTTCATGTTTTAGGAATTTTTTCAACCACTTCTATCAAGAATTATTTTATAAAAACCCTTTGTAGTCCTTATTTTACCAGGATATTCCCACCACAATTATTAATGAATCCGTTCTTATAGTAATTATGTTTTCGGTTACAATAAGGTATAAATAACCGCTGGGAATACTAGCGAAGAGAGAAATGGCGCGAAAGTGAAAAGTAACCAGGGAATGAAAGGATTTTAATTAAATTAATACATCAGCCATTGTTGTGGCTCCTGCAGGAGGTGTAGTTGGCGTCTGTGTGTGTGTGTGTGCCGGTGTATGTGTCTGCCATAATTGAGTGAAAGATGGCGACACTTTACAACCACACCCGCACGGCTACAAATACACTTGCCTGCACAATGGCCGCCGCAGCGAACGCTCTCAATCACTGGCGGTGCTCGCTCCCTCACTTCCCACTTCTGCTGGTGTCATGTATAATTAAGATTTTCATTTGCAGCTGGCTGCGGGGGGGTTTTCTCATTTTTCCACCCCTTTTCTTCTTTTCTCGCTTTTCCAACCGCCGAGATTTATGCACATGTGTGAGTGTGTTGTATCTGATGCGATAAGCTGAAAACCAACAGGCAGCGATGTAAACCTTTTGTTATTTCGGCTTTGTTCGCCAGCACTCCGGAGGATTAAAGTCAAAAATGCGTGTAATAAGCGCACAAAGCATTCTCAACCCCACCACGCCCACTAATCCACTACAGTGGTGCTTATGTGGCGATTTTTTAAATGTTTTTAGCTAATTGCGGGATTAAAATAATAAAGTCTTAGGGGTCTGCATTTTTTTTTTAATTTAGCTGCTTTCTTGTAATTTTTATATATTTACAATCTGAATTGAAAGGAATTTAAGTAGTTTACATAATGAAAATATTTTTCTAAGGCCTTTTAAGTCATTTTGGATTTATTTAAATTAATTTATTTAGGTTTTTGATTAAGTCATGGTATAAATTTTAGTTTTTAAGTCAGACCAAGTCCACTAAAGCCCCTGTATTCCTTAGACTACTCTTTATATGAATTTTAGCCACTTTTTAAGGCCAAATTGTTCAACACTGATCCACTCACTGGATACACTGACTGTTTGCGCTTCTTGAACAAACAGAAGACAAAAAAACTGACTGCAAACATTAAGACGACATTTATGATGCCCTCTCGCAACAGCGGCCAAAGTCATGAATAAACGTTAATAGCTGCAGCTGTGTGTGTGGGTGGAGCATATGTGTATAGTAGAGGGTGTGTGTGTTTGAGGTGGGTGTTTGAGTGGGGAGCTGTGAAAAGCAAGCAATGAGACAATAAACGTTTTGGCCAAATGCCGTTAGAGATGCATAAATCAGTGCTGAAACAGCATATTGCTAAAGTTCAACTTCTTCACAGAACACTCGAAAAAAATTTAATTTAAGAAAAGTATAGGTAATAAAAATACAATTTATCTTATCTTACCCTTGAAAATAGAACAAAATTCAACACCTAAATGTACCCATTCCAAAATAAATTAGTGGAATTAAATTAACACATAAATAATACATATTTTGGAAATTAAAAGTCCCATTAATTATCAAAATAAATATTCTAAAATTCATAATGACTATTTATTTATTTAATTTCATAAAAAAACAAGTAAGTAATATTTAAAAAAATGTATTGCATTAATTTTTTTTCTCACTAAGTTAATTGGATTGAATTTCAAAGGCTTCAAAATGCACAACAAAATTTCGAATAATTTAAGTGGCTTTAATATTCCATTTTAACTTAATGAATTTTTCATGATTGCAGTCAGTAATTGCGCAGCTTAAGTGGCTTTTAAAACAAGTTAGTTTCAGTATTCCACGGCTATTTAGCATAATCTAGTGCTGTTGGGTAAACCTGTTGACTAGAGAGGGCTCCACGAATAATTTATTTCCCTGAAAATCTCCTGCAATTCGCCCTGGCTTAACTACAAGTCTAAATGTAAGGTGAAAGCATTAAGCCGCAGCTAATACTCTACGTTAGACAGAAATTTGATTTGTCAGCCCACACACTCATCAGCTGATTAAATTGTTAATGTTTGATTTAACGGCGCAAATCAGTTGCGAGGGCTGGCATATTCCTTTCTCGAAGGACACAAATCCCTGACAAGTGGATTTGCTGAGTGAAACTGTCACGGGATGCGAGTGGCGAATGTCTTGATTCGTAAAGGGACTCGCTTTTATCGCTGCCAATAAAACGCAAATGAATTTGCCAAGGCAATTTCCCAGCTGTCATCGGGACGGTGGCTCAAAATGCGCTTATCGTATGTTCGCCAGCGTAGGTGTAACGCTGTGAAGGTTACTTCCGGTTTATTGTGGTTTTTGCTCTTTTATTTGCCTACTTTTATGCGTAGACATAAAAGGCGAATGCGAATGCGTATGCCTATGTGTGTTTGGCTGATATTGTGTCGCAAATGTGCTCTAAGTGCATTGTACATGCTAATGCCTGAATGGAGACAAACGCCTTCCACTCACAGGCCACATTACGTATACGCAGTGTGAAAACGAGGCAGCACTGGAAAAACTAGCGAACCAAATGGCAGTAATAAAAAATAGAATTGCAGGAACTAAAAAATCAAATTGATGAAGTTAATCAATATTTATTATTTTTGTAGGGAAATTACGATTTGAAATAAAGTTAAATTTATTGCCTCTTATATATTCAAATGAAATCACTAAAGTCTATTGTGGATGATGGAACAGATTTATTGACTTCTTATTTATTTATTTTTCTACGTTATTAAGATTTCTCCATGTGCTTTTTTATACAATCTGAGGACAAGCAACAAGCGAGCAGCTTAATTGAGGTCTGCCACCCATTTCCCCAGCTCCTGTTTGTCCTGCTAATGTGGGAAGCCCATTTTGATGCTTGTCGCCCATTAAAGCTGCCGCAAAGAGTGGCCTAAACGCAACTTTGTGACATTTACCCACTCCTACTGCTACTCTGACTCTAACTTTTTCCGTATCCGGTTCTTTGTTCTTGTTTTTTTTTCTTGCAGATTCATTGATGTCCCCATTGAGTCCTGCGGAAAGTCCTCGCCCCTTCGCATTGCCCTGCAAGCGAATGCGCCCGAAATGCTGCTCATACTGCTGAGGTAAGTTATGGAGAGGAAGAAAATTCTAAGAAAATTCCGGGGGGGATTGCAGGGGACAAGGAGATGTGTGCCACTTCAATTAGCGCGAAATATGCAAAGCGGTCGCCACTTGGCGGCGCCGCAATGTATGCAACATAAAATACAAGACGCTTAGCATAAGCAAGTGGTCGCGAGCCGCACAAAAAAACAAGAGAATAAAGAACGCACTGAGCACCCAAGGAAGAGATAGGAAAATAAAAGGGAAAAAATTATCATTAAATATGAAAGTCGCTGCCAAAGCGAATTTGCATCACAAGGCAGTCTCCGCCAAGTCTCATGGTCCCTTCGTCGTCCAAAAGAAAAAAAAACAGCTTGTAAAAAGTTACGAGCATGCACTCAAAGGCAACAACAAGAGGAAAATGCAGAGGACCAAGGAAAGAAAAAACAACAACTAGAGGCGGGCCGAGATTCATAAATTTATATGTAAACGCCTGCAGTTTTCGTCCTTCGTCCTTGACTTTCGTCGTCCCCGGCAATTTATTGTTTCTTAACTTGATATTGCCGCCGCCACGCCCCATTGCCAACACAGCAGCTCGCCCAGCCAGTTTGCCCCGGCCTGCTCTTCGATTCCTGATGCAGCGCCAAAAAGTATGCTTTGCATAAAACGCGAATATTGATTGCAGGCCAAAAAGGCGAGTCACAACAAAGTATCCGGCAACGACGGCGGCTGTGTCCTTTTTGGCGGTTCGAGCGTAACTTTCGACCGAGATACTCAGCTGTCAAAAGTTTATGGCAAAGGTTAAGGGAAGGCGGCTTGAATATCATTACATCTGAGTTTTTGGACATGAAATTAATAAACTTTGTGGCGTCATCATTTTAAAGCGATATATTTTGCATACACCTTATAATTTATTAACAGAATATAAAAGAAGATCTTAAGGAATATATTAAAAATGAGTTTTTAATTCATTATTAATTATTTAGTTCATCTTTTTTAGCAGTCAAAATTTGAATTTTAGAAGCCGTTCTATGAGATTAATCGATTTTTTTTATAGATTTTACTTTAAAAATTTAGTATAAAATCCAAATTGAATTTGAAAATTTTTTCCAAAATTTATAGCGTTCTTGGTAACCATTGCTTACCCTGTGTAGTTAACCTTCTAAAAGTTCAATTCCTTTTCAAACTGTGTCAAAAAAAAAAAAAAACGCCTTCAATAACGCAGCCAAATTAAATTCCGAATGATTTCTTTTGGAATTCCTCGCGCCCTTTTTTGTGATGCCCTCTAACAATTTGCAACATTAATTTTGCCTTTTGTAATCCGGCGAAATTAAAAGTGAATTCCTGGCCTCAGAAGGGGGCGCAATGCGGAAAGAATTCGCATTATGCGGCCGAGGAGGCCAGCTGTGGATGCCGATTTGGATGGAGGGCACGAGATTGAGATTCCCGCCAGCTGTGCTGATTGCACGAGGCAAATTGCAATTGCAATTGCAATGGCTTCGATTGATGGCAACTGTTTGGGTTTGGCTTGCCAATTCCCCGCTGTCCGCTTTTCCCAACCTCCACCACTCTCCACCAACTCCCAGGACAAATAGAGGAGGTGGGTTTGTCAGTCTCGTTGTTTCTGTTTCTGTTTCTGCGTCGTCGCCTTTCCGCCCGGACTGATTTTGATTCAGATGCTGCGGCTGCTGTTTCAGTTACTGATTCCGATGCTGATTCGGCCATAAATTCTCGATATTGTTTCGCTTTTGTGTGTTTTAATTTTCGTTTCGCTTTTCGCTTTGCTGCATTTTCATTTGAAATTGGCCATAAAATATGCAAATGGCTGTGGGGTGAGATGTATTATTTTTCCCAACCACCTCTCTCTCTCCTTTTTATCTTTTTGCCCCGCGTTGCAAAAGTGATTTACTTGTGCATAATTGCGCATACGCCGTGTTATTTTGTGGGCAAAAAAAAAAGCCAATATATGTCGGTGGGAAAACACCAAAAAAATAAGGGAAACATATAAATTACAGTGCTTATCAGCCATAAAGATGGAAAAGAGAGAGAAATGCAGACTTTTGACAAACATTTTCAATTTAAAAAGTGACAACACTGCTGGCGCCATTCGCCATTTTCCACACATGCCACAATTTGCACTTCATTTGCCATTTACTCAGGTACGTCTGCATACACAGAAAAAAATCTACTATAAAGTTTTATTTGAAAATTAGTAATATACTAAATATCCTATCTTTTTCGCAAATAAGGGACTGAGATCCCTGTTTTTTATACAAGCCTTGTAAATATTAAAAAAAAAAATACATTAAATACTTTCCAAAGAAAAGTTCTTTCAATCAATCATAGTTTCCTTTTCAGTGCATGTATTCCTCTGTCTCTGTGTGAGTGTGTGCAACTGACACAACCGCGAGCCATGTCTGTTCATTATTTCATTTGTACATTGTGTTTATCAGGGCATCTAGCATTTATTGCGTCCCCTTGCCTCCTGACACCTCCCTTCTGCATTGACCGCAAGCAAACCAACTACGTGCTGGCAGCTTGTATCTCATTTGCAAACAGTTACCCACTCCTGACCGCTGACACGGCTCCTCCAATCGCTTGCTCCATTCCGTTGCAGATACGGGGCCGCACCGCAGCCGCCGGACGGAGGCGCCTCTGTAATTATCGCGCTGCTCGACAAACTCATCGAGAATGGGCGCAATTACAGCTACGAACTGGTCATGTGCCTCAAGATACTGCTGCGCAATGTAACCATGATTGAGATGCCTTTTAAGGTGAGTCCCGGGGTCGGGGAAATAATGGTTGGATAATAATTAGCTTGGCTTAGAAGCGAATTAAAGGGCAACGGTAAGGGAATACGAGAGTGATTCCTAAGCTAACTATAACTATTAAACTCAGAACTTTATATAGCGAATGTTAATAAGATTCTGTTGAATTAATAAGATTCTTTAATATATTTTCTAACTAACTAACTTTTCTAGTGGAAATAAGAATGTACTTTGTAACGTAATTACTGAGAATTAGGTAAATAAATGAATACATAAAGTTAAGAGAACTTATTTTGTTTTATTTTAATATGTTTTCCTCTGGCAATTTCTTTTGCATTTGATAAAATATTTCTTTACTAATGTTTATGAAAATTTTAAGTTTTCAATGCATGAGACTTAAGGGAATTGTATTAATAAATCGGACTTAAGTGAATATATTTCCAAATCATTTTATGACCACAACTATTCTATTTCTTTAACTAACTTAGTTACTTAACAATGTCCATTATTTATCTGCAGCCCCTTTTATACGCCTCCCGAAGAGAGATGTTCTTCGAGCGCTACGGCCGCCTGTTGATGGATGAAATAATTGGCAAAGAGCAGGTCTATGGAGTGCCCACCCTGCGTCATTTATGTCGGTAATTATCAACTCTGAACTGTCATTTTCCCAAGGGAGTGGGAAGTCTGCGGCAGCAGTCAAAAGGGAAACTCCTCCGGACACTTGACATTGTGACTACACAATGAGCTGGCCACGTCCGTGAATTCGGATGTGGGCATGGCCATGGGAAGAGAGATTAGGAGGCCAGAATGGAGATGGAGTCTGACAGCCATAATAAGTTTCACTTTTTTTATTTAATTACTTTGGCTTAGGTCCGCCACGCCTGCTTAACTTCCTACGGCAGACAATTCCGTGATAAGCCCGAAAAATGAAATAAGCATAAGACAGGAGCCCAGCTGGCAAAGTGACAAACTGACTGACTGACTGGCAGCTTGACAAATGTTCACAGAGAGAAATTTTTGCATATTAATGTAAAGAAGTTTTCAAGGTAAATTGTTCAGAAATTTGCTTTTAAATACGCTTAAATCTTTAATTGTTAAAAATAATATGAAAGTATAGCCCAGAGAATTCCCTTATAATTTTACAATAATTTAATTTTAATCATATAAGTTGACCAACTTTATCGTAAAAGCTTTTTATTGTGAGATAAAGTTTTTTAAGGCCCTGAACTATTTCATTTGATTAACTTTTTTGCTCAGTGCCTGTCCCTAACCTTAAGTTGACAAGTTTGCTCCGTCCGGGCTCCTTTGTCATGTGGCTTAATGCAAGTTTTCCTTTCTTTTCATGTATTGTGTCAAAGTCGGGGTCGAAACTTTGCCGCTCGCTTCACCGAATAGGCCGCAATATATAGTCAAATGTCTGGCGGGGCAACTTAATGAATTAAATCGATGCGAATTTCTTTGCCACTTTGATCGGTGTTTAGCCGAGAACTTTTGCCCACCGGTCCCTGTTTTAATTCGATAAGTTGACGTCTGGCTTGTGATGCGGTTCTTATGGGGGACTCTGTATGTGGGTCCTGGCTCCCATATAATATATATATTTGAGCAATATATTTGTTGTGTCCTTGGGTGCGGGTACACAAATACGAGAGCCGGGACGAGAACGAGAACGAGTATTTGCCTGTGTCCGCTCACGTGTCACAGAAACGTCCATTGACTTTGGCTCTCGTTTCAGCTGGAACTCTGGCCAGCTTGTTTGCCAGTTTGTTTTTCTTGGGCCAATGTTTGCGCTGCGGCAACTCGCGCTCTTGGCCTGCATTTGTAAACAGTCGAGATGGACTAGGGGGTCCGGTGAAATAAACACACTCTCTGTTTTCATATTTAAAATAACAAGTTTGGTGACGAAATAAAATATTGTTCAGACACCCATTCAAAAAACAATTTTGATAGTTTGAAATATTAAACAGAAATTCGCATTTCAATACTTTTAATATTTTAATTTTTTTTTTTTTTTTTTTTTTTTAGTACCTCTTTCTTTACGGAAGAATGCCCACTGTACTGGTAATTGAGTTGGCGTCCACTTGTCGAGGCTTCAAGTATATCAGCTGGGGTTCTGCTTTTTTTTGTAACCGATGTATATATGAACTGTGGTTTTTCTTGCTTGCTTGGCCACTTTGTGATTTCAATTTATGCAAAATGCATGCAGAACGCAGTACGCATTGACCCCAAAAACTTGACGATTTCCTTGTCATAACCGAGGACATTGCGCATACGTCCCGTCATCCACATTTTCGGAACGGCGCCCACAAGTAGTCGACGCTCTTTTGGTCCGCTTTTTATGGCAGCCTCCCCATCCATTTTTTCCCCCCTCGGACAGTGTCAGCTTGCTTTATTGATTGGTCTGAGTTTGTCGGCGGCGTCGGCGGTGGCCATAAAAAAGAGCCAAAATATTGCCAGAACAGAGAAACTTGACGGGTGAAATTAACATGGACATAAAGCTCCGGACTGGGGGAGTTGCACGGATCTCCCCGGCAGCCGATTAGCATGTTGTTAAGCTGCCCCAGCGTTTTATGACGCCAATTTTGGGGAACACTTTCCGAGGAATTTCGGACAAGTTTCCGCCGCTCCTGTCGTCGAGTTATCAAGGCCACTTTAGAGCAGGCTTCGTGTTCCCCCCTCGCTGGCAACTTTCCTGAAAGCTTTCACTGCGCCTCTAAGTGCCGGGGCAAAAAAAGAATCCGCTACCAATATCCGCTACTTTAACTTCTTCCTTTAGTTGGCAGTAGCAGCAGCAGAGCTCCAACTTTAGTGAAAGAAAGTTCCAGTTCGTCTTTTTTCGCTTACGCTTTCTTTTTTCTGCCTTTTCACTCACGAGCAAAGTTTTAAGCACATGAAGTTTGTTTGCCGAGCGCGGATTTTTTTGTTCGGCGTATGAGCTTATTGTGTGAAACTTAAATTAATTTATGAAATATCCCGCTGAGATTGACAGGACTCGTGCCCAAAAGCGAGAAAGAATACGAGAGCTGAACCGTCTTGAGTAGCTCGAAAAAATGTCATGCCAGCAAACTATTTTTCAGCTTCTGCTTTTGAGGAAATGAGTCATAAAATAATGATGAAGGAAGCTGGAATTAAACTGGTTTATTCTTTAAGCTTCAAGCAGGATACCTTAAGAATCTTTGGCCAGATTTAACTTTGGGATTCTGTCTAATTTTTCCTTTCCCTAAATAATTTTTAAATATTTTGTAAACCCTTTTTGTCCAGCTGCACCATTCGCGATATCCTGCGGCAGCACAACCAACTCCCCAACGGCATTGACACGTTAAGGCTGCCAAAGCGCTTGCAGCGGTACATCGACCTGACCGAGGAGCTGGAAGGACCCGCAATAGAGCCGGAAAAGCCGGATATGCCCAAAAAGAGCTCCGCAGCCAGGCCGAAGCTGGGTAGCGAGATGCCCCGGATGGAGACAATCTCCAGTGCGGGCGAGGATGAGAGTGAGGACGAGAGCGAGAACCACGGCCAGCTGCTGGAGGCGGTCACGGATGCAGAAAAGGCCGCCGTGGCCGCATTTGTGGCTACAAGTGATGGTGCCATTACGCCGGAGGCCAAAAAGGCGGCGATGGCTGCCTACATGGCCGCCTGTCCGCCAGACTACGAGCACGAATTGCCGCCCGACTTCGATCCCGACTTCCCGCCCCTCTCAAGCTAACACTAACAAACAACACTCACCGATAGGTCTCTTCGCTGACATTAATGCGGCCGGGCACGCCCGTGGTCTCCGTCCGGCTGGTGAGGTTGACCGTGTTCCCGAAGAGACAGTAGCGAGGAACGCGGTTGCCAATCACGCCCGTCACCACCTCGCCGGAGTGGATGCCTATGGTGATTTGCTGGAAAAAGAGAAGAGAAAACGGAGCTTGTAATGTGAATTTATTAAAGATTTTATCCAGGAAATAAACAGCAACAGCTGCATTTGTAATCTGAATTCCTACACTACTTAATAAAAATATTTTAGAAATCATTATAAAACGTTTTGACATTATTCTGCTTTTGGAAAATATTATTAAAATAGTTTGTTGACCGTAAAAAGTATGTGATTGGGCTAATTGGACATTTGGCTATACTCTAGCTGCCACAAAGTTGTTTTTAAAAAAGTTCTTGGCAGAGAAACTTTTGAGTCTCGTCCAACAATTGTGATTCGGAAAACTTTTTGCTTGGCTTGCATAATAATAAAGTCAATTAAATGATTTTAATTGTTGACTTAAAAGTTATTTCTGTTTTCCTTTCATTATTTGCTATCAGAAAATGTAAATTTGTAATTTTCATAAGAATTTTCCGACAAATGAAACCTATCTCAGCTTGAGCTAAACTTATAATCCATTTTTTTGGAAGAGTTTATCTGGAAAATAAAGAGCTGGCTAAGATGGTGGCAAGTGGAATGGGCACTTCATTGCGCTAATAAACTTTCGCCGGCAAGTCCCATCATCAACACCCGAAAAGTTAGCAAACCGCAACGGAATGTAGCTGGAAAAACCAAGCAAAAGTTGCCACAATTACTTTCCAAAAACTTGCAGTAGCAGCAGCAGCAGCAGCAGCAGCATCAGCAGCAGCAGTAGGAAAAAGTTTTCTTTAATTAAATTTAAAACGAAATGAGCGGCGACGGCGACCAAAGCGAAAGAGCAAAAAACCCCGCACCCACCAAAGGTCCTCCCTCGTTAGTAGAAGGTGACGATGTTCCCGGGTTAAATCAAAAGAGGCGGGGTCTGGGCAAAATGCAGAGTCAAGGGAATATGTGTAAATGGGTAAAGTGCTGCCAACAGGCGGAGATAAAAGGCGAAGGACGAAAGTTGTAATTACCAGAAAAACATTACATAAAACTAATTGCCAAGGCACCAGCGAGCGATAAGCGAGGAATGCCCAAACTTCCTGCATCCGGAACAGAAAATGCAGAAAGTCGAATCAGGAGAACTCCATCAGCAAACTAAATCAAATCAAATCAGAGGAGTGCAGTGCACTACTGATGAATGATTCAGCAGGAGCTGCAAACAAAAGTCAATCACTTTTTGTTCCTCTGATTAAATAATGAAGAAAGCTACTTTTTAGCAACAGAGCAATGCATTCAAAGGTGAAGAGAATTCGTGGTAAAAAGGAGATCGATTTTTCGTTGTTAAATTCCAGTTCAAACGTATTGTTTTACGAATTCCCAGAAAGAATTTAATTTAATGTATATTTTCTAAAAGCTGCATTCAAACTGTATTAAGTTTCTGCGGAAACTCATAATTAAACAAGAGCATTTTACTATAATATATATATATTTTGTAATTTTAACAATAAACTCTTGCAGCTCAGCCCGTCCTGGGCCAGTCCTGTGCTGAATAAAATGAAAGTACTTTGTAAGCACCCAACTCAATTAAGAGCAATGCCTAACCCATGAACTAGAGACAAAAGTCAACAGTGTTGCCTTTATTGCCTTTTTCTCATTACTTATAGAGAAAAAGTTGCAACTTTTCAGTAAAATAACAGTGCTGCTTTGCTACAAATGAAGAATAATCAAGAGCCACATGGTTTCTAATTTCTGGAAAATTTCCAGTTTATTTTTATACTTCGGTCAAGATGTATACGGCAGTTGGGAGAATGATTCTTCCTAGCCTGGTCTGGACCTGGTCCTGTCCTGGCACCCGAGTGAATAAAATACATAGTAACTGCAAAAAGTTTTTGCTGAAAACCGAATCAATATTTATGGACTGCAAGCACAGGAAGTAGCCAACAAAGCAAAGCAAAGCAGCGGGCCAACAACGCCGAGGAAAGCTGGGAGGAAAAGGAAAAGCGGGAAGGTCGAAGCCAAAGTTTTTGCATGAAGAAAAACATCCGTATAATTGGCTTCATAAATGGAGGCGGGGCCTGCAGGATGGCGGGATGACTCGCTGCTGCTGCTTTTTATCAGGATTTAATGAAGCGCAAAATGACGCCAGCGGCGGCAAAGGAAAAGGGAAAGGGAAATCCTGGGCGAGGGCAGTGCAACAGGCTCTGATGTCGTGTCCCAGTTTTTGTCTCAACACGGCTCCTGCTGCTCCCAACCCCGCGGCGTTTCTTAATTGCATTTGGAGCGATCTATCAAACGTTGACTCGACTCGATGGAAGCCGAGTCGGATTCCCCTTTTTTGTGTGTGGACCAGGACGCCTTTCGTCTACATTACCAAAAGCAATCAGTCAAATATGAAATACTGACAACCGCAAAAACTTGACTGCAGTTGTGGCAAGATGGCCAAGCGGTTGGAGGCGGAGAGCAACCGGAGAAGGAGAAGGACTGGGGGCAGATGAATGATCCTCGGAGGATGGAAGAGGAGAGCTTCTTTGAGCCACAGGCAAGACGATAAGGTAATGGAATTTTAGCTAACAGAAAAACAACAACTCTGACAATAAAGCCAAGTGACACGAGTCCCAGCCAGAGTTCTCCGGTTGTGTGTGTAGTTATGGCACACGCACTCAAATTCTAGGATGTATTTGCAGTAGGGTGGATCTGGTTTTTAATACCATATTTAATAGGTAAGATTTAATAAGACTTGAGACCTTAATATTTTGTAAAATATGAATCAAATATTATAGCTATAAAAAAGATTTCTCCACATCCAGTTTAATTTGCATAGTGTTTGAACTATTATTTATATTTTTTAAATTTCCCGGATGGATTCAACTATTTATTAATATTAGAATAGAATAGTAATTCCCCTTAAATATATCTCAGTTTTCTGTCACTTCTTATATAGAGCCACCCTAATATACATACAGATGCCAAGACATGTGCAAAAAGTGACTGACAAGCCACAAGCATTGTCCACACGTACAATGCTGTAATTGTGAAGGATGCCATCAAGTGGGGCATCCGCATCCTCGTCCTCGTCCTCGTCCTCAGCCTCGTCTCCGTCGTCTTCGTCCTCGCCCTCGCCCTTGTCTCCGCCCGCGCCTCGTCCTGTGGATAAGCCACTGCGTTGCCAAACCCCCTTTTATCCCCTATCTGTGGCCCTGCATGTGTGCAGTGTATTTTAAGCTTGGGCACTCAAAGCAAAAGTGTTTAAGCCAAAAAAAAAAAAAAAATACGAGAAATATAGTGGCAGCAGCAGGCAGGCGGATAGCTGAGCCTCCTAGTTGTCCTAGTCGTCGTCCTCAGCCTCATCCTGCCGCTCATCCTCGTCTCAACGTCTCTGGTGACAGTTGACGGTCAAGTGGCAACTGGCAAGGTTCCGAGACCCTGGACCGTGGAACCATGGCATATCCTTTGACATTGTGTGTCATCAATTTTGAATTAATTTTAGCAATTTTCGCAGTTTTCGAACCCGAAACTTTTCGCACAAACTTTGTGAAATGAACTTTTTTCGCTCACACTGTTGCTGCTGCTGCGAGTTGTTAATATTTTACGTGCACTTGCCACTCAATCCGGCTGTTGGGGAGGTTTAAGATGAGGGTTAAGGATGGCTGAGGGTGGCAGACATTGAAATTTATGCGCCATTGAGTGTTGCTGTTGCTCAAAATGGCGAATTGTGAACGGCGAATGGCGCATTCAGCAACAAATTGCACGAACATGCTCGAGTTGCATGCTCACGCGAACGAGCAGAACGCGACGAGCGGGACAATTTTCCAACTACTTTCAATGCGCACAATTAGAGTGACGGCCCCCTGGAAAGGCCCCATTTCCCGGACCCTCGAAAGTCCCCTCCCATATTCCGCTTCCTCCGCGGGCTCTCGAGCAACTTGAGCATAAGTTGTCAGTTTGTGAATGCATTTTTTGTTGTTTGGCAAAAACTGTGCCACAAAAGAAGCCATTCTAAGATAGACGACAACCTAAATTTGATAAAAAAAATATAAACGACGACTTAAATAGAATTGCGGTTGAATGTTGTTTGTATGTAATGCAGTTTATCCTATTTTCAAGTTACACTTCAAAGGAAATATCTAGAATTTACTTAATAGTTTCTTTTAGCCCGAGTTTAAGTTGATTTATATTTTTGAAAAGGGTTTACAAACTTCTGGTGCACTAGTTGATCATAAAAATTATGTGAGCTTTCTCCTATATTTTTAAAAAATCTACTGTCTATTTTTTACGAGGTTTCCCAACTCATAATTCACATAAAACAATGTCATCAATTTTTAATTCGACGGGCTCCCTATTAATTTGACCTATGCCTCTTTATTATACTCCCATTTACCCTGATATTTTATGAATTATTTCCCACACTCACCACTGGATTCGAGCCCATTTTGACGTTCTTGGCCATGTCCATCATGTCCAGGGCCACGCGCGCCATGCACTTGGCGTGATCCTCGCAGTGGTCGGGCAGTCCGGATACGGCCATGTACTTATCGCCAACGGTTTCCACCTGAAAGGACGAAAAGGACATGCCAGTGAGTTCGTGTTATTGGGCAAATTGAGAGGTGACCCGAAAATGGGGCAAAATTGCATCGTTTTTTTTTTTGGCTGGCATATAAAGTGTAATTAAGTGGCCATAGCCATAGCCACCGGGCGACGTGCATTTGAACTCTGACCCCACCTTGTACACGTTCAGGTTGCGCTTGGAGTCGGTTAGAGCGTCGAAGACCGTATAGAGCTCGTTGAGCATTTTCACGATTTTCATGGCCCCGTCGGGATCCGTGTTGGCCGCACAGTATTGGCCAAAGCCCACGATGCCGGAGAACATCAGCGTCACGGAGTCATAGCTGTCGAAGCGAAGTGGAAAAATACGAGTGTTTGCCATAAATAAACATCAGCAAATATAGTAAATTGTTTGCATTTTCCTCCAGCATATGGGCAAGCGATGCACAGAGAATAAAAACTATTGCTTAAATATGAAAAAGTAAATTATAATTTTTATTAAAATATTTTTATGTCCGTACGTTGATAATAAATGTAACATTGTTTATTATATTTAAATTATGATAATTAAGATTTTCTTCTAAACTATATTTAGTACTCTCTGTGCATCTTTCCCATTTGGGAGCCAAACGGAAATTGACGTTTTCTTACCGTTTTGGCGGCACTGGACGCTGATGTCGTAACTCATTGGCCACCGACTTTGGCAGCACCGAATAGAGGAGCCTGAAAAGAGCGGAAAAATGGCAGAAAAGAATGCAGGGACATGGAAAAGTAATTTCAATTTCGCGCCTGAGAGAATGCCCGGTGCGCCATTAAGGAGTCGCACACTGTCATTTGTCATTTGTCTTTCGTCGTTCGTCCTTTGCCGTTTGCCAACATTTGCCGTTTTGTCCTGTGCCATTTACCTGTCGGTCTTCTGCTTCTCGCTCTCCAGATCGCGGAAGGTCTGCTGCAGCTTGTCCGTCAGCATCTCCAGGTTCTTGGTGAGCTTGTACTCCGCCTCAAACTTCTCGGAGAGCAGCACCAGATCCCTGGCGGCGTCATGCAGCGGCACATCCGAGATGTACAGTCCCTTCCTGCAAAAAAACAAAACACATTCCACATTCCGGTGAGTTCAAAGATGTGTGGATATAGAAGAATAGGGTCATAGGTGGTCTTTGAAGGGGGTTTCGAGGCTTAAGACCCACTAAAAAATATTTGGGAACATTAAAGTAAAACAACATAAGAATATAAATTATTCTAGGCCTTTTAAATACATTTTTCTTCTATTAATACCTCTCTTCTACTTTTCATGTTAAAATTAAAGAAAAATACCGATGGAAAATGAGAATAATGTATCACAAAATTCCAATTTAATTTGGTTAAAATACTTCTTTAAAGCCCCTTCCGGAAAAATTTTTCCCGAGTCCGCCTCTGACCGGAGTAAAGGAAAAATGACACGCATTTTGTTTTACTTAAGTCTTTGGGAGATGGCAAGGCAGCAAATAGAAGCACATAGCAGAATGATAAACGGGAAATCGGTGGGGGAGTTGGCGCCTAAAAACACTTTTAATGTCAACCATAAATTCAGCTAGCTGAAGGCGCATTTGTTTCAATTTGACTGCCTTTATAAAAACCCAGAGGTTATGTCTAATGCCACATTTAAGAGCTAATGTCCCATATTAAGGCTTGCTCAAAAATTAAACCAGGTATGGCAAACATACATTAGGACTTTGCAGTAGGGTACATTTTTTGTTAGGAAAAGTATTGGTCTTGGGAAATTTTTTAAATAATATACTGTACAAAAATAAATAGGATATATGAAATAAATGATTCCATGGAAATATTTTAAATAAATAATTTATAATTTAAATTTCCTTTACGTACTTGGTCAGATCGTCCAGATTCATGACACTCGGATAGCACTGAAACAGTATGCGATCCGTTTCCGGAATGTACATCATTTGTCCCTGCGGAGCACACAAAAGAAGGAAAAGATTATTTCCGTGGGCCGAAGGGTGAAGCCACTACAATAAAATTGATTTTTATACTGTATTTTGCGGCGGACCTTAAGCAGGCATTAAGTTTAATGCCAGCTGACGGCTGTGCGTAAGGGTCCATTTGTTTCTGGGATTTTCATAACCGTTCCACACACACTCACCTTCAGTCTCAGAAAGCGCTGCTCGTGCCGGCTGCTCATGGCCCCCTGACGCGTCTGGAGCACATATATGGTGTTTATGTGGGACAGGATGTTCTCGAAGTTCAGTTGCAGGTGCGGCCGGATGGCCTCTACCACCTCTATCAGGGGGCAGTTCTCCTCGGCCACTCTGTAGGGTGCACGAAAAATAATAAAAAGTATAGCGATTAGGTTTTTTAAGCAAACAAATATATTAATGTTAGTAGTAGAGAATGGGGAATGGCAAATCAGAGCTTGTCACTTAACCGACTCGCTTAAAAGCCACTAATCGCTGATAGTTACTCCTAACTTAAGGACTCACCTTGGAATCACTCGGGACACGGCCTTGCCGGCCTGAACGATTTTCATTTGCCTATCGAACATCAGGTGGAAGGGGAACACCTTGCAGAATGTGGCGGGCGATATGAGTGGCGCTGTTTGGAGGAGACAACATTACGTTTGTTTCCGGATTAGCCAAAAGAACACCCCCGATCCCGCGCTCACCTTCGCAGAGGAACTCCATGTCATCGGGCACCTCGTCCTTCTTGGCGTCCACCTGCGACTTGGCCGCCACGTTGATCTCCCGTATCAGGAACTGGACATGGTCGTAGCGCTCGATGTCGTCGCTCTTGTTCTTTAGCAGGCGCAGGCACTTCTGCTCCTTGTCCGGATCGCAGTCGAAACTAACCTGGCCTATTGGGCAGGTGTTCAGAGCTATGGGCGGTTCTTGAACAATAAATAGGAGCAGATAAAAGAAAAATTAAACAGTACTTTATATTTAATTTAAAATTGATTAAAGTTATTTTTCTAAATATTTAAACAATAAGAAATATTTACGCTTTTTGTCAGACTAGATCTGATTGATTTTTGCAACTACAACTTAAACTTCCCTTAAGGCTTAAGCCATTACTTTTCCATAAAACCTCTAGTAATTGTTAACCAAAAATACATCTCTTAAAAGTAACCTTGTACAATTCCCCTACTAAGTAAAAAAGTTTGTCACTTTTAATGACTTTTACTTTCCTGACACTTGGCAAATAATATTTTTATAACACGTTGCAAATGAATTATTAATTCTGTCATAAACTAATTTACTTCCACTTGACTGTCATTTCGAATGGCCAAACAAAGCCATCAAAATGTATTAAAATCAGAGCATGTCACGAACTTTTTCCCGCTTTTAATGTGTTTTACAAATAAATGAAAATGCATAAATAAAGCCGGGCAGTCAATACAATTTACATTTATTGTCATTCCAGCTCTGTGAATTCTGCAATATGTTAATCGCCATCGCCATTTTTTCCCTTTTCTGTATTATTTTTATTTTTCAGCTTTTCTGCTGTGGCGGCCATTTTATTTACCTGTCTCGCTGGCACTCTGCTGGCCATCGTTGTTGTTGTTCACGTTGACGTCGCCGTTGTTGGCCAGGCCATTATTGTTGCTGCCGTTGTGATTATTGTTTCGCTCGGCATCCTGCGACGAAGGTGCCAGGACAACCGTGGCCGTTCCCGTCGCCATGCCCGTGGCCGTCGCCATCGCCTTTGCATCAGCTTCCAATTGCTCCCGGGCGATGGCCCTTTCCTTCTCGGCCTCGTCGATGGGCTCGCCCTTGCGCTTCACAATGTCGATTTCCACCTCGACGCCATGCAGCTTGGATGCAACGGCCTGTGAGGGAGATATGGTGTCAATGGGTCTCGGATTCACGAAATGGAAATATATATATATAAAGCAAGCCCCCAGGAAAATTTCAGTAAGTCACCTTTGACCTAACAGAATTGCCACAGTGACTAGGGCCATGGCTTTTATTTAAAAAACTTAAATAAATCCTTTCAAATATTGCACATTTTTATATAAACAGATTTCTTGAGTCTAAGGTCCTGTAAAGTTCACAGCAAATTCCATATATGTGCTATATTTTTTCCAAGTGTATTAACCACTGTCTCACCTTGACGATGCCGATGACGATGTGCTCGAGGCCAGGCCGTTCCGAGTAGTAATGCAGCAGCAGCTCCCCATCCTTCTCCGTGCACCGGAAGGATGGAGCTCGCATTCCCGGGTACATTGTGCCCAAGTGGTCGTGCAGAGCATCCAGGTTCTGGATAAATCAAGATTTTCGATGCAGACAGAAAAGGGAAATAGAAAAAAACATTTAATTTACGAAAAGAGAAAATTAAATCCTTAAAATACATATGATAAAATAAACTAAACTAATATCAGCGTGATTAACTAAAGTTCTGCTTGAATATATTATCTGGTTACTTCCTGATAGATTTCATAATTTAAGTATGCACCAATGGTTTTCAATATTTAATCAGAGTGAAAATGCATTTGCATTAATTCCAGTCAAGTGTGAAAAATACTCTAAAGTGTTAAAGCCGTATTAATTAAATATTTTTTTTATTGAATTTAAATTGTTGTGGTTTTTATTGACATTGGAATAATTTATTTTATATTGCGATATTTTTGCTCAATGTGCTTCAAGTTAAGTACACAAATAATGTACTCTATTTTTGTGACTAAAGAACGTCTTAAAACAGTTTATAAATTTTTCTCCAAAAGTAATTTCAAGTCTTGTCCATCATAAGCAATATTTTTGTTTTGAACGCTGTCAAATATAAATCCGTAAAATATGCTAAGAACAGCGATGACCCGTAAATTGTCTGACCAAATTAATGACCCGTACTCGTTGATAGTTTTTCTCTGTGTGGTTTTGTTGTTTGTTGATGTTGCGGTGCAGACGAAAAAATTCAATTTCATTTTTCATTATGACAAAGGATTCGAGAGAAGCATTTGCGGTGAAAAATGTGGAAAATTGAAAATAAATCGAATGTGAGTGCAACAAAAGGCGTCGAAGGGAGGTGGGCCCGGTAGGGTGTCCTCTGAGGACAATCCCTGGCAAAGGTTCCCGGGAAGTGGATGATGGGACTGGGGCTACCGGCTGAGTGGGCGATGTGTGCGCTCAAGCAAAATACTTAATGCTTATCAATGATGGCGATGTGTCGATGTCGATGGCTGTGACTGAAACTGCCAAGGGAGCAGCAGCATGAAAAATGACTCCGACGGCGAGGGTGGCAAATGCAATTGGGCCGCAGATGCATGGGAAATGAGTGTGAAATGGCATTCAATTAAGTAAACTACAGGGCTGTAAAGAGTAAATAACGCAGTGTACCTGTAGGAAATCCCGTGGCGTGGCTCCCAGCACTTGCAGGATCTTATCGTAGCCCGAGTCCTGGCAAAACTCGAAGAAGGTCTTGCCAAACAGCTCCAGGATGTCGTCTGCGGGTATATCTGTGTATAGTTGGAAGGACAACAAAAGAGAGAGGGAGATACACATTAACGAGCTGGTCCTTTAATGGCCCGGACACACGTGAGCAGCTGGTCGTGGCCATAACCTCTTGGCCAAAGCATATGCTTTGTATCAGCCACAGGAAAGAGAGGAGAAACAATGAAACACGGCGGAAGCATGCATGAAAAATAATGAAATAGTATAATAAAATAATAACAAAATAGTCTCAATGAAATTATTAAAAATAAATATTATTTCAGTTAAGAAATACTTATAAAAACTTAAATATCATAGCTAAAAATAAAACGTTGAGCATTGTGAGATATATTAAGTAATATAATCTCTTTTACATGATTAATAATTAATTTATTAGGTTGAAAAGCATTATATTGCGATCAAATGTATTAAGTATTATTTTTAGAAATATTTTCCCAGTGTATAGGATCTAACTACTTACTGAGTATCTCGACAGCTGCTCCAATTAGATTGTATGTTATTTCATCGTCGTAAATTTGTCGCACCAGAAACTGTCCCTCCATGTTGACCATGGCCTTTTTTCTGAATGCCGAGCCAAAAATAAGCAGCCATCAAAATCGAGTCAGGCGGGACCGCAAAATGAAACGGCAGTGAGGAAGGGTTTTTCCGGCGGGGGTTAGGTTCGTTGGGGGAGGCGGTGGGCGTTGGCAAAAAAGAGAGTGGCAAATACATTAATTTTAATTAAATTGCTTCTGTGCTCGTGAATTTATGAGTGAGTGGCTGGCATTCCTCCTGCCTGTCTGTGTATATGGGTTTGGGCATTTTCGGTGGGGGGATTTGAGCTTTCAGCTTCCATATGGCGGTCACTTTATATGCTCTTTCATATTTATGTTTTTAATTAAGCAATGAAGACAAAATAAAGCCCTTAAAATGAGAATTCTCGGCCAGAGCCTTCAAGTGCCCAGAGGGTTTCGGTTTTCCCTTTCTTTTTATTTTGGTGAAAGGGAATTTTAAGCTTTTTACTTCCTTTTATTTTATGAGGGGTTGGAAAAGATTGAATAGAATTGTGGACTTTCTTTTTAAATTTATTTTTTTGAGAAATTTCTTTAATTATTTAATTGTGATAAAATAGCATTAATTTTAAGCACATTCTTTTAAATAAATATTAAATATGTAATATTGAAATAAAGTTTTGTTCGTCTGTAAAAAATAAATTAAAGAGTTTTCTTATACCCTTTCTTTATAAAAATTCGAATTCTTAACTTTTGTTTAAGAAAGAATACTATTTGTTGTATAGTCTTCAAAATAAAAACGAGTGAATGCCAATAAATTGGTCAAGCATTTCACGTACTTCCGGCTCGGTTGTTTTGGAGTTTACTTGAGAATGCAGTGCAAACTCAACTAGTACTTTTAGCAGTTCAACTTCCACTTTCTGTTTTCCTGCTTACATTCTTGCCCCTTTCTGATTTCCAATAAATCCATCTATTTATTTTTGCTCTTTGCTATTAGGCTAAGTAAAATCCTTTATGTTCCTCTCAATAGTTAACAGGATTTTAAAGTCAGAAGCTGGGCCGCGATTTGCATTGAATAACAATAATAGAGGAAAATGGAAAATGCCTTTGGTTGGCTCCCTCGTTCGCTCTTTCTCTTTGTGAACATCGTGCAAATCGACTTTATTATTTAATAGAACTTGTGCCAAGCTGTTACCAAAACAAATTGAATACAACGTGCCGGCAGTGAAAGTATTCTCCAGCAAAAAAAATACTAGGAAAGCGGGAAAAGCGCCAGCGCTGCAGAATTGAACATGAAAACCTAGGCAGAGGCAAAGGGTGCCGAAGTGTGGCGAAGGGTGAATCTAGAGAGGAGAAAAAAAAGTAATAGAAAAGTAGATTTTGTACGTGCGAAAGTTTTTCCATTTTCCCCCACGCAAAACTTCTGATTTGTCGAGTAAGTGGGCGTGGCAGCGTGGCAGCGTGGCAGCGTGGCATCGCCGGTGAGCAAAAGTGAGACGAAGGTGGCCTGGTATTTCATTATTGCTCATTTCAAATGCGAGCTGCAGCCGAAGGGAGAAACCTTCGCAGATGTTGTAGGATTGCGAAATGTGTCGACAGCTGTCGCTGAAATGTGAGAAATATTTGCACCCGCTGCCTGATTGAGTTGCATTTTATTCCCTTTTCCTTCTATTTAATTTTGCAATACCTCACACTCACACACGCTCGATACGAATACGTATTTTATTGTATGTGCTGAGTTTTAATTTCCTGTCCTGGCGGCGGACATTGAATAGGAAACCGGAACACGAAAAGCAGCCAGCAGCATCCTTCCAAGGCGTTTTCTGCATATTACACACCAAAATGGAAATTGATTTTCGCCTTGCAATTTATTATTCCATGAAATATGGCGTGCGGTTGAGAGATGCTTCGAAACTCCACGAAGATTTATGCCAAGTGCATGCATAAATTTTACGGCCACGCAAGGCTGGCTCCTTAAAGACCTTAAATGGCCAGTCAGCCCGAAGGGAAGATTGCAGCTTATTTATAAATTTTGCCTCAATTTAATTGCTGGACTCGGCTGAGGTGGGCGGAACCTTTTAACATCATCTGCAGACGGTCCATAAATGCTGCTATCTGGTTCCATCTCCCAGCTGGTATTGCCCCTCAGTCGCCGTCGCTGGGCGATTTAATTTCATAAAGTCAACACTGCCACAGCAAATGTCTATCATTTTTATTGTGCCAGCAAGGCAACATTTTGTGCCGTAAATTAAATTATCCCGCACGTTTTACCTGCCACCCAACACTGCGTATGATTGATTTTTATTGATTTAAATGTGCGTGAGTGTGTGTGGAGCTGAGATGTGTCTGTCTGAGAGATTCGGCTCGCTCTGTCTGCGCTTGCGAGCGCCTTTTGATCGACAACTTAATTGAAAAAGTTAATGTGCGTGTGCGGAGAAAACGAAATTTGTCCATTGGACTTGGGCACGTTTCGGTCTCGGGTTTTTTTGCGGCGCGGCGCTCCTAATGCAATTTGTCATTAACTCCCCGGGCGAGTGCACACAGTAAAAAAGTTTGCCATTAAATTTCGCACATTTGCGGCAGCATAAGCGTCAATTAATGCGAGCTGTAAAAATTAATTACGTACACCTTACGTTATTACTGCCATCCATCCCAGGCCTGTCTCTCATCCACTGGCTTATTGCGTATACGCCGCGTTGGCCCGGCAAATGCAAGACGACACTTAGTAGCATCCTCTCATCGCTTTCATTACAAATTCAATTTCCGCCCCGGTCGCCGTCCAAGTTTGCCCTGATCATCCTGCCCTCCTGCTGGGATGCCGCCCTTTAAACTCATTTAAATATTGTTTACGCCGTGACAACGACAACCAAAGGCGGCCGAAACTAAGTGGCTTAATCTGCCAAACGGCGAGAGCCGCTAAAGAAATATGAAAACATTTCGCGCCTAAGTAGCTTAGGCCAACGCCCCAGCAGTTCGACCAAGTGTTTTTGTTTTCATTCTCGCCCCGCGCTATTGGCCATCATTGTTGGTTTAAGTTTCACGCGCATTGCTTTTTCAGGCTCCGACATCAAATCGAAAGCAGAAATATATAGCGCGAATATTTGGTTTACAAAAGTGCTGACAAAAAGAAGACAAATTTCTTAATGAAATTTGGAGGAAAGAAGCCAGACCTATGCCAAAAGAATATATAAAAATGCTTTCTTAATATAAAATAGCTTAACCTTATTTGCTATTATTGTATTTAATATAATACAAAAATTTATTAAGATGTGTGTAACCGGTACTTAGTTTAAATGAATTTGAATCAATTAGTACTTTGGGAATATTCCTTACAAATTCCCGTATTTAAATGAAAGAAACATTTTCTAGCTGCTTTTAGGCTTACTAATATGAACAAATCCATCTGGAAAAAGGCCAAAATGACAGCCCTGGTGTAAATATCTCCGGTCAGGCCACTGCTTTGGTTTGGAAGCTCTCGCGTGTAAATATTATTATTTAATATGCCAATCGCTGGGCCAGTCCCCGGCCACGTGGCAGAGCCGTAGCAAAGCGAGAGAGAAAGTGGAAAAAAAGGGAGAAATACCCTCGACCGGAATGCTCAGCCCGTGGAATTTACGCGCCACTGACACGCTCTCTAACTCTCAGTGCCCCCGTTTTCCGTGTCCCCGAATCCCCACAGGTCCCCACAGGTCCTCACATGACTCTCGCTTTTTATGGCCGGGCATTAAATCGCTTTATTATGAACTACTTGTTGACTTTTGGCAGCTGAAACTTTAAGTTGATTCGGTCGCGTGGCAAGTCGGACCGCAAAGTGCGTAAAATCCATAATCAATCAGCTAATTCCAGGCTGACTTTTGTGCGGTTTGAGTTGGAATTCCTAATGAGTTCCTTTAGCCGGAATTTAATTGCGGTTCTCGTTTGCGTCTTTAACTCGGCAAATCAGCCGCAGCAGCTGACTCTGACGTGCACCACAAAAGTTGTTATGACCCGGAATGTGGGATAAACATGCAACTGGGGAGGACACACAATTGCGGTCAATATGATAGAGCTATAAATATTAAATATTCTAAAAATATATTACAGTAATCGAAAGCAATCATTGGAGTTTAAGATAAATACAAATATAACGAGAGACTGATTACCGAACTCTAATAAACAATTTAAAAGTAAAACAATCGATTTGTATGCCTATCGTAAACTTTTTTCTATAATTTAATTTAAGAAACTTTTTGAGAATTCTTTAAGTGCTATTATGTTCACCACAACTGTGCGTGTGCACTGAAACCCACACACACGAACATGTACTTAAACTAACCGACATTAGCGCATTTTCCTGGCAGGCACTTAGCCAAAGAGCGAATTGCGGCAGAAACTCATCCAATTCGGCCTTGCTCCAGTGAGGTGAGAAAGGATTCTTGGCCTAATGTGCCGCACTTGGCTTAAATATGTGCCGGCTAAATGCTCGCAGCCATTCATGCGGACCATAGGGTATTCCAAAGTCACCGCTAAAGACGGCAAGTTGCATTTGGAAATTTACCAAGTTGCTGCAGCGACCCCCAAAGAAAAGAAGCGGGTCCGCGTGGAGCAGTCGAGAAACGGAAACGAAATAAGGTTAAAAGCCACTTAAGACTCGGGCAAGTTAATGTGGCACATAACTCAAGTGAGTCACATGTTTTATTGTCCACACTTCGTTTAGAGGACGCAGCCCGAACGGTGGGCGCCTGCAGCTCGCAGGGAAGCCAGGCCAAGCTGGGACTTGGTCAGGGTCAAGACGAATTAGCCGTGAGCATCGCTTTGGTCTAAAGCCAGCGGCGGGAAATTAACATCGGAATTACAGCCATTCCGCAAGGGGGAAAGTCGAAAAAAATTAACTACAAAGCTAGAATTCTTGAAGTATTATTTCTATAAACTTTTGTGAAAGAAATACACCAACTTCATGGTTGTAATAATATTTTGGTATGCCTATTTTTAGTGTAAGATATCTTACGATATATTTTCCATTTAATGCCGCTGAAGGGTGTTATTTCTTGCATAAAATACACCGATTCCATGAACCATTTACGTTGTGTTTTTTCTCTACGTGTGGCGTGTGGCTTGTGTTTCTCCGGTAATCCCTGAGGCGTGTTATTCAAATCAGGAAGAAGTCAAACCCCTAGTTTTCCTGGCACTGGGAATATAGGCCAGCCTCCCCTTGAGGATACCCGCTTTAAGGGTCTGGAGGTCCTGTCTGCTGTCTCGTGTGTATTTGTATGCGATTAGCGTTAAACCGCTGCCAAGCAATTCACATGCAGACGTGATGTACGTCGTTAATGATGAAGGACGCTGAATCTGAAACAGAATCTGAAACTGAATCTGGTTCAAGTCCACGCTCATCATCATCTTGCTCGTCGTCACTGTCACTGTCGGCGTCGTCGTCGTCGTCATTGTCATTGCCATTGGCTCAGTGAAGTCGATTTTGCCGGGGATTAGCATTTTTACTGCCGTTAAGCTGCGGCGGCCATGGGGCGTATGATTAACCTTTAATGCAGCCTCAAGTGTGTGTGTCGCACCTAGTGACAAAGGAGGGACATCGCTTGGAAGTGGCCAGGAGAAGCACAAAAAAAGGAGCAGCAAAATGAATGAATCGCACTTTTGGCCGGGCCCATTAATAACTGTCCGTATGCAGCAGGCCCAAACCACCCACAATTTTTCTCATTTCATTTATTTTTTTCCCTTAGTCTCGGCCAGGAGGGTCATTTATTACCGCCAGCGTCCATCGATTGACTCGCCTTCGGATTCGTTGTCTCCCGGCCATTTGCTTTTTATCTACGCATGCACTGTGACATCCCGAAATTAGGACATCATTAGCAACTGTCGATGCCGCCGACACTGCCGCCGATGTTCACTGATAAATGTTGAACAAGCCAAAGCCCATCGCCCGCTGGGAATTTGCGGTTGAGTACCCCCATCCATTCCACTGTGCCTCCACGCCACAACCCCGGGCCCACTGTGCCGGATTTTGGTTTTCGAGAGAGGGCAAAAAATTAAGCTGCGTGTGGGCCCGTAACGCAATTAGTTTTTAAAGCTGCCCTAAGGCGGAATTACGGGGAAATTAACTTTATTGTATGCCAAGCAGATTCTCGTTAGGTAGCTTTAAATGATGGGATCGGATCCCTGTGCACGGCAATAAAAAAATCAAGATGGGGCCTTAGAAAGAATTAAACGAATCCTGTGTGCTTATACGACTGATTTAATAAAGTGATTAAATTGGATATAATAGGCATCTAAAACCTTTTGATATATTAAAAGCTTGTAGACTTTAATGACCTACTTTAACATTTTATTGATGATATAAATATTTTTTTTTAAGTACAATTTATTTAAAATGTATTAATTATTGCAGTATTTTAAAATTTTTAGCTTATTAAGGTCTTTAAAATTCTTTCTCCAGTAATTCAATCATAATTAAATACTAAGTCTTCCCTTCCTTGGGTTACTTTGCCTATATACTATATGTTAGTACTTAAATTGATTCAAACGGTTTTCAATCTATCCATAAATTACCATTAGGGGTATTTATTGATCAATTTTCCGATTCCCTTTTCCTTTGCCAAGTGTAGACTTAACTCCCTTACATACGTGCTCTCGGTCACGCCTGAAAAATGGAATTCCGATCGAATCGAATGGGAAATTCGATTTACATTTTCAACTAGTAGTTGCCAACTCCGGGCCCTAACACAATTTGCAATGGCCGCCTGTCCGGAACCAATTCTATGCACAAATTCGCTCTCCAGCTGACTTTCCACTGGCTCTCCATCCTCGAATCCCAGTCCTAATGATGGCCGGCGGCCAAGGCTCCACCCAAAGGCTATGCCTTGCAAGGCCAGCACAAAATGGCGCAAATATACGGAGGCACAAGGCAACACTTCCGGCTTTGACAGCCATGTTTCTGCACTTGCAGTGCCTTGTTTTGCTGTAAAATGCAAATGAGCGGGAAGTATCTTCTTAGAGCATCATCGAATTGGGGAAATCTCGGAGCGGAAGTCGCAGCCCCACATGAGACACATGAGGAATGTCTGCGATGCGAGGACATGATTTCAATATGGAGATTGCAGGCCAAAGTGCAATTTCGAAATGCTACAACAGAATGCGCCCTGGGAGAGCCCTCTGTGGTTTTTAGTTTTATTAAAAAAAAGACCCAGTCACTCTGGTCGCGTAAAAATGGCCAGGAATGGTGGGAAAACGTTTGAGCCACGCTCTGTTGGCCCGGTGTAGCTGCCGGCAGCTGACCCTCTCATATGGGGAAAATAAATTGCTTTTAAGCGACGTGTCCTGCGCTCTCTCTCTCTCTGTGTCGTCCCAGAAGGACCTCGAGCGTGTCGGTATTCGCAAAATGCAATAAATACAAATTTCAGTGATGCATTTATGCGCGAAATACGTGCACAGTCACCACTCCCCTTTACTGGTTGGCCGGTTATTTAATTATCCGCCAGAGAGCCAGAGCCAGAACCAGAGAGCAGACGGTCGAAAAAGTAGTGACTAACTAACTAGACATTGCGTATGCGCCCCGTTGGCGGCCAAACATATTTTCGACTGCCACATTTAATTAAAATGTGTGACGAGGCGGGGCCGCCGTAACCAGTTTGCATAATTAATGCCCACTGTATCATGGAATTATTATTACAAATTAATGGAATTTTCTGTGGTGTTTAGTTCGTGCGAAAGCCATGGAATATGTAATTAGCTGGTGCCGTCAAGTGAATTGAAAGCAATTCAGAGACTGACAGACCAATGGGGAAAACCCTCTGAAAAATTACCAAGGGTTGGGAGTGTAAAAACACCAAAGCTGTGTGCTTAGGCGAAGGCGGTTGAAAGACAAATATTTGATTTCACCCTGTAACGTAGGGCTTGGGGTATGTTGAGATGTATTTAATATTTGATACAGTTTACTTGTTACTGAAAATATTTATAATAAAAAGATGGCGTATAATATTATTTACTGGAAGTGATACCCAGAGAGAAAACGGATGATCCTAAAACCTCCAGAAATCCCTAATTCAAAATAAATGTTTTTATTTTATAAGCGTATAATATAATAAGTATTTTTCCATAATGGAAATTAATTCTTTTCGAACAGAGTTACTAGGTGTTATCGTTACTCTTATCTCATTGCTCATGTTCGTTTTTTCTTATATAAGTTATTCCCGTCACTCAATATTAATAATATTGGCGTAATTTCAGGTTTCGTGTTACAGAAACGCCACTTATTTGTTAACTATTACACTTTGTCAGGATACTACTGGATAGCCCCTGTCAAGTCGATTAATAAAGGCGATTTGCTTTGCCTTTGTCTGCTTAATGGCTGGCCATAATCGGCTGGCAGTCACTCAAGTGGCTGCTCCGCGTTGTCTTGACTATAATTAGCCTCCTTGTGCCCCATTTTATTTAGATTATTGCACACCATTTGACTTTAACGCACGAAAGGACACTCGGGACACTCGGGGCCAGTCACTGGCCCTATTGACAAGCCATTAAATGCGATAATACTCGACTGCCGGTGAATTGAAGGCGTCAGGTCCAACATTGCGTATGCGCAACTTGGCGGCCGCACGCACGCGACGCATAATTCATAAAGCGATAAAAGTGGAGGACATAAAACGCCAAACGGAAAACTTTCCACAATAAACTGTGGATTGTAGTGGGGGAATTATATCTGGGAAGATGCCCGGATAAAGACACTCGGATACGGGGGATAAGGGATACCGAGTTTTTGGCCAAAAAATATGAAGCAATCAAACAGACAATAAATGAAGCTAAAGGAGTCGCGCGCGCCAAGCCAGAGAAATGCAATCAAAGCAAAAAGTAATCTCGGCGATAAGTGCGAAAACGTGTCAAATGCCAGGACGAAAAAGGGGGCGTGGCTGCAGCTGACAGGGAGCAGCTTGCCCGCATCACGGCAGTCAATAAAGCGTAACAATATTTGCTGTGCTCTGTGCTCTGCGCGCTCAAAACAGTTGACAAAATGGCGACGACAGTTGGAGCGGCAATATGAAAATATTGTAAATGCAAAAAGTTAAGACGGAGGAAGGGTGAACAGGTGCTCCTCTCCTGTTGTGCTTGTTTGTTTTCGTGTTTGAGTTTGACGCTGCCTGCGGCACAGTTTGCATTTCCCCACCAAAATGTTGCCAGCTGTCAGCTGAGCTTGAGCTCGAGTTTGAGTTTGGCCCAAACTTTTCTGGCCGGGCCAACGCACAACGCATTTTTTGACGCATTAGCACGCACACGTTCGCAGTTTCGGCAACTCCTCAACTCGTTACAAGCCTCAAAAATGCCATTTCCCCTCCCACATGTATATACACACTCTCGAAAATCGACTCGAATTTCCATAATGTGTGCCATGAAAATGCGATCGATTTTCGTGTGAGTGGGGCAAACAACGGAGAGGAAAAAAAGACATAATGCTGCGGGCGTGGGCTCTCACTTTGTGTGTGAGTGTGTGAGGAGTTCCTATGAATAACTAACAAAAAACAAGAAAAACCATGGCCAAAAAAGTCAGGTCATTGGTTGGGTTTGTGGGCGGGCGACTAATGGTCCCGAAGTAAGCGAAAAAAATAAGCTGAGCGCGTATCAAAGCCATATATAAATACTTTTTTTGTGACTTAGGATGAGGCGGAGGCTGTGAGTGTGCAAATGCGCTTTTAATGGCAGAGAAGGATTCTCGATTCGCAAAATGCCTGCAATCAAATGAGATCGTAGCCGAGTGTCCTGGCAGGATGCTTGACAAAACGATGGCTGATTGCTTTTCCTCCACGCCGAAAACGCTGATGGAAATTCCAGTCAAGCGAAATGAAGATTGATGGATTTTCAGTATTTGTCAGCAATTGCCGGCAACTCCTTCTTCCCCTCAGCGAACCTAATAAGTCGCAAAAATATTTGGTAAACGGAACACATTGGAACGTGTTCGCCTCAAAAATTTTCGAACAAATTTACATTTAATATGACAAGGCGGCGTTGACGTGCCCGGAAAACTTTTCTAGCCATATATCAAGCCCTTGACAGAATGGGCACGCTGAAAGCACCCTCACCTGTCCCTGGCCAGCTTGATTTACCAGCTCGGGGAGCTCGGAATACGATTTCAAGCTGCTAAAAGCACTCGACACTTAAGCAAATTAGTGATATCATTCCTGCACGCATTAAACCAGGCTAAAAGGGGTGGGTATGGATGGGTAAGAGGGTTAGGGAACGGGATTGGAACCCATTAGCGAGGATTGGCGACTGACCAGCGGCGCATCAGCAGCTGCGGCTCATATGACAGAACATACTCGGCGTACACACAGTGAGTGTATGAGTTGACTGACATATTGACACACTCTGGCACACAAAGGGCCAAAAGCAAATCCAATTCCAGCACATGACAAGCCTAGCCGAGCCAAGTCAAGCCAAGCAGAGCAGCTCAATGCCTCGAATCTCTCTCTCTCCTGTGGCCGCATTGTGGTTGTGGTCTGTGCTGTAAACCATTTTATAGGCAAATCGATTTTTGTCTAAAGTGCCACAAACACGCACAAACAGCGGCAACAACAGAAACAATAACGGCGGCTGCCACGATAACAATAACGGCCACTGTCGCAACAATATCAACAACAACAGCAGCAGCAGATGAAAGGCTCGGAAAAGCAGGGAAAATAACAATAACGCGAATGGACGCTTGTTGCGAGTGTATTAGTTGAAGAGCAGACACTCTGATTACACGGCTAAAAATATGATTAACTTGACTAATGTATGCTTCAAATATGAAATTGCTTAGCTATATTTTTATTGCCCATCTACAGCTCAGATCATATACAGCAAATAGCTAAGTAACTTCTTTATTAACTCTTTTCTTTAAAGATACAAGGTATTGGCTTGCCTAATATTTTTTATAATATTTTTCTTTCACAATTAATGCCTGACTACATTTATATTCCTCTCTCTGCACAGTGTAAGACTGCACAACTCTCGGTTAATGTGAAGCCCTGAGCTATCTGCCAAATTCCATCTCTGCTTTAAACTTCAAGTCTGAAGCGTATCCCCTTTTCCCTCCCCCACAACAGCTTCTTGTTTAGGCAAATTAATGAGACCCATTTGCAGATTGATGTGCTGCAATTATGCGCCCAGACCAAGTAGCATAAAGCACTTAGCGCTCTGATTCTGATTAAGTGGGCGCAAACACGAGATGTGAGGCTACACAAAAAGGAGCCGCCTTTAAGGCCCTGAAAACGGGGCTTTAAAAGCAATCAGCGATGGACAGACGACAAAGGGGTAGAGAGCAGACCGACGAACAACTATCACTCAATGCGGTCAGCTGGATGTCAATCAAAGCGAATGCCATTGCCAATGCCACGGGGAAAGCCACGAGGGAAAAGCCAGAGAAGACAAACCCCTCCACGCACGTACACGCTACGGGTGTACAGGTTTTCCAGCCTTTTCTGCTCTTTGCGGCCTCAACTTTCCCTTACTTTTACATACCTATTAGTTGTAGTTTTAAAGAGCTTATTTTATTCGTAATATCAGAGTCCCTAAAGCCGAAAAGTTTATTGGCATAGAGTATGATATTTTTTTTTGCAAACAATTTCCAACATCTTGAAATATTTAACACAACAAAATGCACAGAATTTTACTAACTGGCGGCCGGGTATTTTATGGTCGAGACACTCGACTAGAACATTTTTTTTGCCCGCTTTAATGAACGCTTTGACAATGCCTTCAAGTGCGAGGACGGCGACAAACGATGTGGCCCGTCCGAGGACTATGGACTTGGGACTGGGAGAGGCGGGGACTGTGGCCCCGGGGCTGAGGCCACAAGATATATACATACATATAGTGGGGCCCAGGACACAAGACAAGACAGAGGAGGCCCCGTCTTTGTCTTGGCGCCTCAAGTGCTGGATAATGACTTTGATTCGCTCAGCAGCGAATGTGAATACAACGTTGGCTGCCAACTAACTGCAATGCAATTAAAGTCATGTCAATGCCGACCCCATTGGCAGCCATTTAAATTGAATGACAGAGAGTGCACAAAAAGAAATTATTTATAGATTGTATATTTGGAGAGGGGGTGCTTTGGTTGCGAATATTTTTTAAACACACAATCTTCAATATAAATCCCTGACTTATATGTATTAAAATTAATATTGTTTACATATTCATTGCTCAATTTGTTATCAAATTAATAGCAGATATTCAACTCTATAGGAACTGAAACCCTTCCTGAAATATTGTTTGACTCTGCTGAATAATCTCTGATATATAAGTAGCTTTAGGTTTATCTGTATTATTCTTAAACATAATAAGTTTGCCCGTAACATTTTTATGTTCTCGTTTAAAAAGTCGTTCTCCTTCCTTCTATATTTTTCTTCAGTCACAAAAAATAATATTGATTTTTTGTAGCACCGACTGTGAATTCTTTCATTAAAGTTTAAGCTTTTTAACAGTGCGCTTGGAAACGTTGCCATTGTTACCTTTTCGCTCGGCACAGACCTTTCTAATGAGAAAAGTTGGCGGCAGTATTTTCCCTTTTTTTTTCTTGGCCGTAATTAAAGGGTTGTCTGGGGCCAAAGCTGCCGACACCCGATGCGACTTGCCTTTTGACTGGACGATTCATTAGCAATCTGTAAACGTGGCCAATACAAATGGCAAGTGACTTGCGGTTAAGCAATCCAAAATCATAAATCACGGCCAATTAGGAGGAGTTCAGTCTATGACTCAGGCAGCGTTCACCAGCTCAGCAGCTCACCAGGCCCCAAGCCCAGGACACAGCAACGCACGCATGTAGCAATATCAATAACTTAATTAAGATAAATGCGAATTGTATATAGCCTGTAGACACACACTAACACTAACATAAATAAAGTCGAACGCACAGACGGCGCGTGGCCGTTTCGGGGTGTTGATTTCCGCTAACTCTGCACACTGAGAACAAATATAATTTCTTATTTTTCGAAATATAATTTTATGTATTTTTATTTTGTTATAATTTATCAATGGTTTTTTCCAAACATTCTTATTTCAAAGCCCATTCCAGTTCTCTATCAGAGACTTGGATAAACTCTCAAATTATTTTCAGACAACCTCCCTGCATTTCCTTAGATTTTCTGACCATCTCAGCTAAGTTACATATATTTTTCTCAGTGCAAATATTGGCTGCACTTGTAGGGACAGAAAGGAATCCTGGATTTGGGCCTGGGAAATCCGTGTACGCATTAATGCGACGCGTGTTTTGCTTGTTTATGCTCCGCCAACAACAAACCGCCTCAATTAATTTATGTATATCTCACTATATTTGTGTGCGTGGGCGGTGGGGGCCACGCCCATCAAGTGTATGTCCGTGTCCGATGTGAAAAATGGATAATTAGTTAATTGCGGTACGTGGCAGACTAACGTTGGACGCGGGGAGGGATTTATGTATTTTAGTTATTAATTAAGTGCGCGCCGCAGTTAATCTGTTTGTGCAGGCACAGGACCTTGAATTGGACGTGGAGTATCCTGGTTATTTGGGGTAATATGATAGCATATATGGTGGAGCAAAAGTCACCGACTGTGGCAGTGATTGGGTTACCCATTTGTTGTCGTAGTTGGCCCGTTCTTTTTATTGCTCTTCTAATGGCAGTGGGTGTCGTTGGCTAATGAGTTTGTGCAACTGTTTACCCAGTACTTGGGCGCTACTTACTTGATCTTCTCCCATATTTCGTCGCCGAAATGCTTGAGCACCAGTAGCTCCAGGGCGTAGTTAACGAAGCCATACTGCGAGAGTGAAGAGAAAACAGACCGATTAGTATTTATGTTTATGGCTGCTGTTAACCAAACATCAACATTGCCCAGCTAGTGTCTACTCTGCTCTCCTCGTAAAAATCTGAGCTCTTCCGATTTTAATTGCATTCCCAGGCGGGGACTTGAGCTTTGATTTGAGTCGATAAATTTGAAATATGCGAAATCAATAGCGATTGCGCATTTTCATTTCGTTTTAAATGTATCCGAAAAGCAATCAATTTGATTTGTTGTGCGAAATCAAACTGCCCTGCCCCCACAGGAGAGAGGGGACTGGCAGACATACCTACGCTATCCAGATACGCAGCACAATCAATCGCTTCCGCCGGAAGTAATACTAAACAAGCAAAATACTTGAAATATATTTACATACATTACGCATACGTCTAGTTGGCCACACATGAGGCTTCATGTGTGTTTGTGTTTCGCCCGCTGTTTGTGTTTGTGTCTGCCACTGTTTCTCCTGCTGTTGCTTTTCAATTTTTTTTCTTTTCTTTTTCTGATTTTCCCTGCTCTTGGGTCTTGTGCTTTTCTGCTCGGTTGTCTGATGAAGATGTATCTAACCGATATTTGATGTATATTGCCTTTGTTGGGCGCATTGAAATGTTGTAGCAACGCAGGAGAACCGACTCGGAACTGAGCCGAGTCTCAAATGTACAAGCCCGGGCTGGCAAATAAGGATGTTTGAAAATGCTGCGAAAATCGCAATCATTAGATCAACATTTCTGTGCGTATGTCAACGTGAGGCGTTCGGTGAGCCAAGTTGATTTTCTTGGCAGGTTGCTTATCCAACCCAAGGATCTGATTTAGGTGCCTTTGAACTTTAACGATACAAAAATTGCTTCAAAGGCACTTTTCGTGGGGCTGGCTGTAGGTTTAAAGCTTTCTTTCAGCTGTTTTTTGTAAACTAATTATTTATCTAATTAAAAGAGTATAAAATAAGAAGGAAACTCATTATAGAGAGCAGCACAGAATAAAACTGGCACAGGACTATTTTTCAGTTTAATTAAAAAATACCAATAATGATATAATTTTCATACGTTTTGTACTTTTCCCCCTAAAGCTCTTTTGTGGCAAATTCCAAAGTAATTTACCATTTTTACTTACCATTTTGATGCGTGTTTTCCTTTTCGGTTTCCGCTTAATTGAAACGCTTTGCCGGCGTATTTAATTCACTTTCACAACGAATCTGTTCAGACGCATATCACAACTGAAATTGGACACCAGAATTCCATATTGATATTGCAATTTATTTCATTTTCATTCCACTATTTGTCCGTCCCTCTGGCGATTTCCACTGCGCTACCCTGCGAGTGCGGCGACAATGAAAATGTAATAAATTATATTTGTTTGCCCAACCGATATGAGTGCTATGATAAGCGCAAAAAAATACCGTAATGAAAATTACAACGTAAACACTGTGGTCTCCGCAATTATGAGCGGAGAGTGTGGCCAATGGCAAGTGGGAAATATATGAGGTGATTGAGTGTTTTTACGCCACTGAGACCCCGTTGTAAATATGCATTTTTTACGACTTGCCAAATCGGCTTGGCCATATATTTTATTATATTTGTGTGTATATTCCTCAGCCCAGCCTGAAATTCGGTTGCTCGCATTAAATACCCACACTAATCAAATATTTAAATGAGCGGAAAATGAAAAGTTTCAGCCCCGAAGCGAGACTCGAGCATTTCCCCGACGCGGCAGCAACAATTTCTAGGGCCTTTTCTGGGCCGTTACAACTGCATTTTTGAGTATTACGAGCTTGTAGCTTGTATGCGCTTGTTTGTTGCATGCCACATGCAACACGTGCGGAAGCCAAAGGCACAACACACCCAGAGCATACAGCCATCACAGGCATCACACCGATACCCCAAGAACCCACAACACAGCCATCAACTGGGTCACAAAAAGGCGAGGAAAATGAAGGCTTGAATTTCACTGAAGCCGAATATTAGATGTTCTTGTTCCAGAGAAGGAATTTTATATAAGAAGTAAGTTCAAAGTTGGTCAGATTATAATGTAAGCTTTTCATTAATAATTTGAGTTTCTTAAGTTAAGATGTTTAACTCCATAAACAAATATTTAAATTATTAAATTATCATCAACGGTTTTTAATTTTTTTTTTTTCAAAAAATCTCCTGACCGAAACCTTTTTAGAGAATCATCTGTCAAAAAAAAAGGGGCCAGGTACTGTGACAGCTGGGCATAGAGGCAACGGCAACAAAGGCGGCAAACGACTGGTTAATTACACACAGGTACACACAGCTTAAAAACACACATCCCGCACACCTGTTCACGGGCGACGGCGAGTGTGAGCGAATCTCGAAATTTATGCGCCACGACGAGTGCAGGGCAATTAAGGCATTGCGAGCGTTGAGTTTCCACGGAGTTTGGCATAGGAAAACTCCTTGAGGGCACGGGATTTTGGCGGGGAGAGTGAGAGAGTGAGAAAGAGCAAAAATGGCAAAATGGCAGCCCGGGAAAGTTACCTTCAATTGAAAAGGAAAACTTGGCCTGCAAAGGCTGTGATAAGTTAAAGAAAAAGCCCCAGTAAGCCGCACTTTAAGTCAACTCCAGGCCCCACTTTAAAACAGTCGTCAGAGAGAAAAATATCGATTTTCGTCCAGCTTGGCAGACATTTTTGTGGCCCATTAGAAGCCTCGTTAAGGTGGCTTCGCATAACACGTGTATTAACATCCACTTTCTACAGATATTTCGTGTGTATATTCGTGTTGTTTATATGTCATTGTTTGGCTTTTTCCATTTCCCAAGCCCAGCCCCTCTCGCCCCCAGTGGGCTGTTTGCTTATTACGAATACCCAAATACGGCGAATTAATCGAGGTAGAAAGTCCTAGCAGCAATAAGTATTTGCAAATGACCTCGGGGGCGTAACGGAGCCAGGGTCCTGACATCCTTCCGATTGAGCGAATTTTAATTACGTGCAACATTTGGCATTTTGATAACGGTAGCGGCACACTGTCAACAGAGCGACAGAGAGAGGTCCTTGTGCTATTTTCGTTCGCCGTCGAGAGACAAGAGTGTAAATAAGTCTCGATTCGAGGGCTTTGCATTTGTTTGGCCTGGCTTACTGGAGGAGGTCCTGCGAAAGTTGCTGCCCTCGACTTCTACTCCTTCTTTGGCGGCCATTTGTCACTGCTATTTGGCGATGACGAGCACGCCAGTTGATAATTGCGACAAAATGGCACGGGGATGATGCGAAAGTAAAAACAAAACGATATTTACTCGGCCCAGTTGAAAAGTCCCTCGCTTTTTCCATTCCCCCCAGAGGCCCGTCGCTCTGCCTGTCAATTTAGCGCTAAACTGACAATAACTGAGTTAATGATGAGCCTGCCATTAGGCCGGGGCACAAAATGAGGCTTGCAGTGCACACAACATGGCCACAGGACGGCCGCAGGATGTGGATGCCGTGTCCTCAACTAAGTTGTGTTTGCACAGTGAAAAAACAAAATAATAAAAATCCTTCTAAAAGTATACCTTTATTTTGGACATCAAAGAAAAATAAATAATCTGTATTTAGAAAGCATTTTTTAATCAGCATTTTTTGAAAGTATGTTAAAGAGCTAACCATAAAAATTAATATAGTAAGTATTAAAGTTTCTTTGACTATTTATGATGGCAACTTAAAACCAAAGTTCCCTAAGGTTAGATTATATGGATTATATGAACCATGAATTTGTTTTTCTTTGTAAAATCCTTTGAGATTTAGGAGAAATGCAGTCCTTAATATTTATTCTTCTTGAATATATTAAATTATAATGCATTTTTCAGACTAACGTATTGTCATAAGATTCACTATTCATAGCGTGTTTAAACGAATTTTATTAACCCATTTATGAGCCACCATTTCCTTATCGAATTAAAAGAATATGAAGATTTTTTTATGACACTTTTAAAGGGTTATAAAATTCAAGCAGAGAAAACTGTGAGTGGGAGAACTCTAAATAACGTCGAGTTTGTTTTTATTATATTATTAGTGACTTCTTTTTGCCAGTGTGGCTTTTTCACAGTTTTACTTTTTGGGGCATAAAGGGAAATGAGCGGAAAGTGTGCGGCAGAGCAATTGTACATTCAACTCTGTGTCCGCCCGGGCATTTATCAAATATAATGGACATTCACTATCGTCCGCCCAACTAAAACAACTGTCAGCAAATTGCCGTGGGCACGCAAAGCTAAATGTCTAATAAACTTTGACATATTGAGGCAAATATTTCTATTTGGCAACTTTCTGGCACGGGGAAAGGGATCCACATAAATTATGGACCACGTCGGGGACAATGATGGCGTGAAATACCCGGGGTCTGTCTGTCCGGGTGCCGAAAATAAAATAAAATAAAGCGAAATAAATTAGAGCGCACAGAATTATGCTTTAATATCCAGGGCCAAGTGGAATGCCATTGTTCGCACAAGGAAAAATAAAACAAAAAAACAAAAGCGATGCGAAAGCATGTGTGTGTGGGCGAGTGTAATTTACATTTGTTTGAGGCGCGCGATTCTCGTTTTATTTTTATTTGTATCTTTGTTTTTTTTTTTGTGTTTTATTTCAACGATTCCCCTGGCTTTTGTTTATTCGCAACTTGTGATTTATTTCGCTGTTTTTGTTATACTTTCTCTCCTGTCTGGGTTTCGTTTTCGGTTTCGGTTTCGGTTTCACTCTCGCGATAACCTTCCACTTTCACTGACTCTGCCGCCTGATAAGACGCGCGCGAGGACTCGGACTGCAAACACGGATACGGATGCGGATTCGGAGGAGCGATTCCCACTCCGCTGGCTGCAACTGTCCGCCGTATACTGTCCGTCGGAGTGAACGATTCGCGTGAAACAGCCGTCGACGACTGAGCGCTGGTTGCCTCGTCCTGCCGATTTAAAGGCGGCTTTCGAGCCAGCACCAGGACCAGGACACTTGTCCGCTTTTCCTTGCCTTTGTTGCCGTTGCCTTTGCCTGTGCCAATTGCCTGGCCCACTCAGCTGTTTGTTGTTGCTGGTCGTCGGAGAAAACCCGAGCGGAAAAGCTCCTCTGCGCTGCGGGAAAAGCTCGCTCTTTCGCTCCGTCTCGCTCTGATGGTCTTCAGGTGCCAGCCAACAGATGGCGGCCGCTTTATTTGGAAATGATAGTATAAAATAAGTTACTTCATTTCTTTATTTAAGTATTAACAAAGTTAAAGGAGAGGGTAGAAATAGTTTTATTGTTCAATGGTTCTACAAAGGTCCTACCAGTTTCCTTGTCAATGGAACATCTTGATTAGAAGACTATTTATTAGTTTTAATAACATAACATTAACACAATTCAAACATTAATAACTTATTTTATTTCTTTAACTCGTAGAGTAAAGTATTTTTCTTTTAAGGATCACCACATTTCAGCCTAGTTTGCAAATTAAAATATTGAATTCATTATTCAGTCCCATATCAAATGTTTTAGTGTAATGTGAACAGGAACACATATTGATTCAACTCTCAATTCTTTTTTTTATCTAAGAATAATCAATAATTTTAAATGAATTAATTAAGAAGTATTTTTGAATACTTTGAGAAATGTATTTGTATATTTTAAGCTCCTATAAAAATTTAATTAAAAAAATGTACATGACATCATTTTTGAATTGAGTTCAACGAGGTCTACGTAATCCTTAGAAAATATTTCCTTTCACCTGAGTTGGCATTGGACCCTTGTAGCTTTGACTTGATAGATGCGGCGTAAATCAGTCGCTCAATTTTCTCCTGCAATTGTTTGCTTTGCATTCACCTTCTTAGGTGTGCCACCCGGCCCACTTCCGTTTCCGGCGTTATTTATTGCCAGCTTTATTTACTTTCCTGCTCCTGCTGCTGCTGCTGATTTTTGTCAACTGGCAACGCTCAACGGCTGGATTCAGCTGGATTCTCGATTCAGTCAATGGCTCACGCATAATTTACCTACGACAATAGATTTTCGGGCAGCTCCATTCGAGCAGATGAACATTTCTGCGCCAAATAAATTAGAGCCACTTGCATTGCAAACGGCAAACAGAGTCCTCGTTGTACAGTAATTGAAATTGAATGGGTGGGCGATAGTGGGAGTTAACACCCCCAGTGGGTGTGAGTGACTGCTAGGGGTGGGGGTGACTCTCCGCCAATGGGGCGCACCGGGGCGTGGCTAAACAAGCATCTGCTTGCGACATAGCCGCTCGGATAAGCCACTGCAGCTCCTGATGACACAAAGTGCATCTATTGGACACCTAAGCGGCGCATAAATTAATTACCCCTCGCAAAACATATTTAAACACATTGTCCGTATTTTAATTGTGCTAACTCCTTTGTCCAAAAGGTCGAAAGAGCATTGCGCAACAAAAACAGACACCTTTGCCGAGTTGTTGACGTGGCATCGCTGCCGGTGACACTGACGAAGGAGTCACTGGCAGGTGGGGTAGTAGCCCAGAGACCAGGTCCCCGGTTAACCGGCCAGCCTGCTGACTGTCAAAGCCATTTACAGAATGCCGCTGGCTATGGCTTTACGCAAATGGAGAAACTGAGGTGGAGCTTTCAGCTATGAAACCAAAAGAAAGTCCAGAATAGGAAGCCAATTAATAAATACCCTTATAGTAATATTTATAAATTAATATGTTGTGAATAAGGTGTAGTTTCCGTTAAAAATATGTTCACCCTTAGGTGCCATTATCTATTATTAATTTTTTTTAATCCCTTTTCCTAAGAAAACTATACACTCAAAGAAAGAGCATAGTAAAGTCCAGCGTTTCTTAAGAACAGAATACGGCCACTAAAGGATTGACGGCGCCTGTTCTGGACACTCCAAGTCGTTACAAGGCGGATTCTTGATTCAGTTTCAGTTTCGTTGGAAGGAAGGAAGATGCGGAAATGCGGATAACCGCGGAATAAAAGAAGCCAACTCATCGGGAGGACTTGGCACATTGTGCCTGTGAAATGGAGCGTGTTCGCTGCAGAAGAAGAGTCTTGCCGCCGGACACCAATCAAGTTCGCTGCCAGGCGATGACTATCTGGCTGGCATTTAATTAAGAGCCCCCAGCCGAAGGGGTTAACAAAGTTTTCGGGGCATCGGCACCGGCATCGGCATCCCAATTGCTGCACATACATAAATGAGGAGAAGCCTGTTAGCTCGCAAAAATATTCCATTCTGTTTGTGAGTTTTATGGGCGGCGGTGCCCAGCGGGCGTAACTAGCGCATTGAGACAAAGGACAAGTGCATCAGGATAATCGCATCACACTTGAGTAAATAAATTTCTGAAGTGGAACCGACTCTGCTGAAACATGTTGCCGGGACCGTCTTCCATGACAATAGAGAAAGCGGCAGCCGGCAGCAGGCAGAAGAACCCTCGGCTCTCAGCTCCTTCGTTTTGCGTCTTTTTGTGGCGTTTACGTGCTTCAAGCCCAAAACGCTCACACACAGAAATTGCACAGAGTATTGGGAAGAAAAAGTTGCCATAGATAGGAATGAAAATTTGTGCGTGACTCGTCTCGATGTCTTAAATAAAAATTTGATAAGTGAACAAACTGCAAAATTTAGTATATCGAAAGTTATATTATTTATAGAAACTATAATTAGTTGGATAATTATATAAATAACTTTTACTGAACAATTTGTTGATAATGGCGAATGTTATACTTTTTAATACTTTGGAAAAAAAAAAAAATTAATTCTTGCAAACAGAATACCTAGAAACTTTGAATATAACAACTCACTACATAGCTTCATATTACGCTTTAATTACTTATCTGGAAACTTGAGGCACACAAAATTACTCCGAAGAGTCCGAATGTATCTCGTAGTTCATTTTATTGCCCGAGGCCTTGCAGCAATAATTGCTGTATCCGAGTAAATGTAAATACTATCCCTGCATGGCATCTCTCAATTATTGCAACTATGATTTGCATCAATAATAATTGAAAATAAATACGGCAATTTGGCCAGAGAGAGTTTATTGATTTCCAGGAATTGTGTATCATCGGCCAGAGGGCGCATCTCAAAAACAACAAGGATGTCCTGACACTGCAGTTCATGTGCCATTAAAGAATAGTTACAAACATAGAAGTTACTTATCCATTCAGGGGTAAACGTACTCAAAGGAAGCTTTATTGAATCATGTATTGTGAAGTGCAACCACTACCTTATCGCTGAATAGAAACAGTTGTAAATATAGCAATTAATCAGCAAAAAAGCTGTGATTCTTCATAAAGTCGGGAAATATTCAGACTTATTTCTACAAGCGCGCGCGAGTTGTTCAAACTCGAGTGGCAATTCAGAAATTGAAAAAAAACTCAAGTGATCGGCGGCGATGTTGGTGGCAGCCGTTCGAGTGGCATCTAATTATTCACGCGGTTAATTCTATGGACACCTATCAACAGATTTGATCTTATAAGCTGTGGATTTATATTTATGAGTGGAAACACTGAAAGAAAGTAGCTCTACAAACATATAATTTAAACCTGGTTGGCTTGATGTATTTTTTGCATACAAATTTGCTAGCAGATTTTAATCTTTCTCTCATTTTATTTCATGTTATCTTATCTTTAATGACTCATAAAGTACTTATTCATATCTTTAACAAACAAATTCAGTACTTTCGGGGAACCAACCACCTCTGCATAAAGCAGATTAAATATTGGGCTTAAAACCTACTAAACTTAAGTAACTTAACATCTTAACACTCTTGTCAAAGGTTAGGAAATCACCGATAACATATATTAAATATTTATATATATATATGTCTAAAAAAAATATAGATTTTTGTTATTAGGAATTTAAGGACGCCTAGATATACTTCATAATTAATATTCTAGATTTTCCTTTAAGAAAAAAGGAATGCCTGCTTTTTTATAGGGTGAAATGTAAACCGATAATTTATTACTTAGATAGCACATTCTTATGATACAAGGGACTTAATTCAAACAAACTACCTTATATGGTAAATAGCAAAACTGTTTTTCCGTAATTAAAACAAAAATGTAAGATGATGAACGTCACAATTTTTTGTGCAAGTGCAAATATTTAAATGTACTTACATTTTCCAGTGTGCGGCGGCGTTGAAGTATCCAAAGGTTTTCTGGTTATCAAAACAGCTACCGATCAGTGCCTGCGTATGGCTGCGGCTTCTCTTTTTTTATCAGAGAGAAACTTACGAGAATTCCGAAGTCGTATCGCAGAGTACCCTAAAATATACCTAACAGAACTTTAAATGTTTTTTGCATTAAAATAACATATTATGAAAAATTATACTATAAGAATTCGTTTCAGAGAGTTGGCATTAAATATTGTATTCTTTACAATTTTGAACTATAAATATTACTAAATAGTTAAATTAATATTAGCTATAATAACTTTAATATCTTGACTGTAGAATTGTCAAATATTTAAATGTATTTTTCAGCCACCCCACAAACCTAGAGCAAGCTACAAGAAGTGAAAGAAGTTTAATCATACGACCTTTGAAGACGCTGCCATCCTGACCACTAACTGGACCATTAACCAGTTGGCCTTGAGCTCAACTCTAACTAGATGTCGCTGTTAATTACTCAGCTCAAAATACTAGGAAAGAAGCCATTCTGGCAGGCCCTATTCCAGGGTATTGTTTGTTAAGAGACGGAAACGAGTTTAATCGCTGTACGCGAAGTTCCTCGTCAGTCGATCGCGGAGCTCGGGAGTGCGACAACGCAGCCTGCTCTTGAATATAATTAAAATAATAAAGCACAATAATAATAATAAATAAATACACGATCTTCGCTAAGAAGATGCCAAGTCTGGTGCTCTTGTGTTTAATTGCTGGCAATATAGCACTTGCATATGCTTCGGACAGCTCGGAGGAGACCCAGCATCTGGATCCGACGGAGTTCAAAAAGTGCCTGGATTATTGTCACCTGAAAAACGTGCGCTTTCTCCTCTGCATCGGGGAGGATGGCAAGCTGGAGAAGAGTCCTCTGAAGGACTGTGAGAATAGACGCTGCCAGGCCGAGGATTTTCACATCAAGTATGAGACCAAAGGTGGCTACGAGCTCCGGCTGAACCGTGTGGAGAAAACAAAAGTGGGAGATCGAGCCCACTTGAGGGATCTCTGTCTGGATGAAAGATACTCCTCGCGAAGACGCAGGTGTCAGACCCGGGACGGCCAAATAACGTGGCAGAGTTTTGAAAATGTAACCTGCAGAATGGCCCCAGAGCTCAGCACGAATCTGGAAAACTTGGCTGTCAAAAATGTCTCGGAATTGAGCCAACTAAGCGACTTGGTGACTAACTCCAAGGAGCCGCTAAACGCCGCCGATATCGTCAGTATTTCGGAGATTTTCACTTCTCACGCGAAGAAAGCCATAAAGAAGGTAGACGACATTGAGGATCTGATTAACATTTGCCAGCAGGTGATGTCGACCGATAGTGAAACTCTGCGCCTGGCAGCGGAACAGAACGCCACCAACGCACTGCTGAGCAACTTCGAGGAGTATCTGGATGCACTGGCCCCGCAGCTTTTACCAGGGAATGGGACAACCACCTTACAAACCACCAGAGATCATGACCAAGTGGAGACGCAGACTATTCTCGAAAAAGGAGTTGTGCTTCTGAGGGCCAAGGAGCTTAGTGTGTTCTTTGTGGATCCCGCCATAGCCAATGTGACGGGCATAGCCATCTTCTCGGAGGGTCTTACGTCACAGTTTAGAGTTCTGCAATCATCCGAGAATCTGGAAGATATTCGGGCCATTGAAAATCTGGAGAGTGCGGCGATTCTACCCGATCAACTCTGGCGAGATGTGAAGCAAAGGGGAGCCACCTACCTTATCTTCAAAGTGTACGCTCGCGATGCCCTGTTTGTGGAGACGGAGGAGGAGCTGAAACGAAGGCCGACCAGCAATGTTATCTCAATAACGATACCGGGACTAGACGGTGAGAAAATTAGTTATCTTCATCTCGGGCAGTAAAATAAAAGTGGAACAACTGCAGCATGAAAATTAAAAGCCATAAAACTTGGCCGTAAAAAAGCAACCTGCAAAAATAACCGCAATCTGGCTGCAGTTGGTGTTTACGACTTGCTAAATTACGCCAAGATTTCTCTTTAATGAACTTTAAATATAAGTTTGGAACCTATTTTCTTTTCTATCAAAATGTATTTATTTTCCAGATCACAACCTGCCTGGAAAGTTGCCCTTTTTCCTCCGCAATGGAAACACGAATCACTCCCGAGTCGAAGGTGGCTGCGGCTACTGGAACTACGAGACCTGGCTCAGTGATGGAATTTCCACCTGTGGCGGTGGCAGTGAAATCCTCCTGAATAGTTCAACGCATCCCGTTATCCTCTGCCATGCGGATCACCTCACCCAGTTTACCTTCCTGCTGGGGGTTAGAGGACCCTCTGAATCGCTTTTGGTCACCGGAGAGGAGGAGTTGACCTTGGATATTATAACCAATGTGGGATTATCGCTATCGTTAATGGGTCTTTTGGCCATTTTCGTGACGGCAGCCCTGTTTAAGCGATTCCGGAACCTGGCCTCCACGAAGATCCTGCTGAATCTGTGCGTGGCTCTGGGACTGCAGCTGTCCCTGTTTCTGGTGCTGAGTGAAGGTGACTTGCTGATGCAGCTGGATACGGGGGACTTTGATCGGTGCCTGGTGACAGGAGCCCTGATGCAGTACCTCCTCCTGGTGGTCTTCAGCTGGATGTTCATCATCGGCTTCCTGCAGTACAAGCGATATGTGAGGGTCATTGGGGTCAATCATCCGGAGCATTACATACTTATGTCCGCCCTGGTGGCCTGGACACTGCCGCTGATACCCACGCTCCTGGTGGTTTTCCTGGACTCCGCCTCATACAGATCGAGCTTTAATACCACCACTCAGGACATACCCATCCTGTGCTATCCCACGGGATATGGATTGGGACTGGGAGTGATCCTGCCCATTGGTCTGATCACCCTCTTCAATGCCTTGATGCTGGGATACATCAACTGGAGTGTCCACAGGGCACTCTTCACCCGCAATCTCATCATGGAGCAGCTGCGTCTCTTCGTGCTGCTCTTCTTTCTCCTGGGAATCACTTGGATCTTCGGACTTTGCGCCTTTTTCGATTTGGGGAGAATATTCTCGTATCTGTTCTGCATCACAGCCACTATGCAGGGATTCGTTTTATTTCTGTATTTCGTGGTCTTTAACAAAGATAATCGGCGCTCCTGGCTGGGGCTGTGCCTCCCACGCTCGAAACGCGGCCAAGAAGTCATCGAACTGCCTACCGAATCGAACTCTAATTCTAAACGCTTCAGCCACTCATCGAGATTAACTCAAAGTGTAAGCAACTAAGTTTACAAAGTCTAGAGATTATATTTTCGAATTAGGTAAATTATTCTTTGTGCAATATTACGCTAAAACTAGATTAATTTAAAGTGTATATAGACTCATAAATAAAATAAAAAACACAATAAACGAAAACGAAAACGAAGAAATATACAATATTTTAAATTTATATGCGACCGAGTTATTTGCTCTGCAATATGAAGTTCAAGTTTTGCAACTCAGCAATCTACATAAAGAAAATTATTTTACAGTGTAATTTCCTGAATAAAAAAGATAAGAGTTTGAGAACACACAGATACCTTAATGATAGAATGATAAAAAGATACATTGCGCATGAATCTCGTTAAGATAAAATATTCCGCAAAGGCAGCCTAGTTTTCTAAATTCTACTTCAAACTTAGGAATTTCTAATAAACACTATAATAACAATTGCATTTCCCACAAAAGAAGAACACGGTTATGCGATAATTGTTATTTGCCAGGGGGGTTAATTATACAATTTACAATCACTAATCTGTGTGGAAACCGGTTATCATAGAGCCTCGCGTGGAAAATAAACATTGCATTGGGGTCGGTCGGTGATTCACCAAGCAAGCATAGCTTAAAATAAGAATTTTGAATAAGAAATGAAATATGTATAATAAGCTGTTCTGTATTTTTATAGCAATCTAAATTATTAACCAAGTTAAAGCTCTCTTATCAACGCGAAACATAAAAAGCCTAAAGCTTTTAACTAAAGTAAAATATTGCTTAAATAATGGTTTATAACTCGAGTAACGTTAAGCTCAAGAAACCTGGTCAATACTAAGCTTTTGTTACCTTTTTTCGGCAGCTTTTAACCGGTTGAAAGCTTTGAACCGCTGGCTACGCCGTATTTCCCCGCTCACTTCAAATTTATGACTTCTAATTTATGTAAATGAGATGACAACTTCGCTTTTGGTGAATGTATTTCATAGATTACGACGGCACACGGCGCACGGGTCGGCTTAACTTCGGTTTTATTGGATGCGATAAGGTCGTAAGTCTTAGTCATGGATCGGATGAAGTGTTGTTGGTGTCTTAATTTAGATTAAACTTTATACACAACTAAAGTATCGTTAAATTAGTGCTAGGAACCAGTAAGCTTAAGGCAAATTAGCCAGGCACTCGGCTGGTCGTCTTCTTGTCGGCGGTGGCGGCATTCCACAGCCAGAAGCCGAGCTAGCGAACTCGTTTCGAGACAACAAACGCTGCCGCCTCCAAAAAAGATGACTAAAAAAAATAGCTTCGATTTTAGCGCTTTATCACCAGCAGCCGCAGCGGAATGTAAGAGCTTCCGGGTACCACATCCTTGCCCTCGGGCAGGAAGTTCTGTGCGTAGTTCTTCGGCGTTGGCGAATTAGGGGGCACCGCGTAGTCCAGGACGTTGTCCGAGGCTGCACCGGAAACCACATACACTTGCATGGGAGCCTGCGGCTTTTGCCACTTTTCCGCCGACACTTCCGCCTTCGTCTGCTGGGCGAGGGCCCGTCGGGAGAACTGGGTCTGGTGCGTCTGCTGATTCTGGTCCGCCTGCTGGAAGCGCTCCAGGTGGCCCTGGATGATCCTGCGCAGGGCAGCCATCGTGCTGGGCGACGGCGGGGGGTACACGTAAGCTCTTGCCGGGGGGCGTGGCAGGTAATCCCGACCACGAGGGGCGGCACTGGAAACGGCCACAAGGGTCAAAAGCTGCAAGATAAAAGGCAATCAATTAATAAATGCTAATTATGGAAATTAATAAAGAAATACAGTCGTAAAGCTTAAAAGATATTTTATAATGATCAATTAATTACTCAAAGTATCCACAATATTTTTATTTATATTAAACGTAAAATGTATTTTAAAATCTGCTTTGGTATTATGAAGCAAATCGTAAATTGTATGCTTAAAACATAACAATTTTAAAATGATCCATCTATAAATGGACAAAAGCCATATATTTATTTAAACCCAATTAGACTTTCACTTTCAAACGCAGTTTGTCATTTTAAAGCATGACCATATTTTTTAGCCTTTACAGATAGTAATAATATAGTAATAATATGCTGTAACAAATTTTAATGTCACTTAAGGATTTGGTTGCCAAGCCAAACCTATAATAAATTACTTTCTTTAATTAAATCAACGAAAAGTGACTTCCAAACAGTAACCTGGCCTTTGTCTGCATAAACATCGAACTCGTTTTGTCGTCTAATTTCCATTTTCTTCAAAATAAACGTCAGCATTAATTATATTCGTCAAATTTAAATCAAATATCTAGTTTTCAAGATTTGGTCCATAAAATTGTGTCAATAAAAAAATGATTGGTTTGTTTTTTAAGGTTTAAGGGGACTTTTCTTAAAGCTGAATTAAATTAAATTAGGTATAAGGGGACTTTCCTTAAAGCTGAATTAAATAGATAATGAGTGGCATTTAAGTAAGGTTTTAATGACATAATTCTTAAAATGTCATAGTGGACTGAGTAATTTTTGCCATAATGAAAACACTATTTGACAATTATTTTCGGAATTATAAAGCCATTTTATGACACAGAATTACTTTGCCTTGACCTTAACCTACCAATAAACACGTCCTGTACATGGTCCTTGAGTCGGTATCCAAACTATTTCTCCTCGGGTCAGCTCCCAGTTAAAATTTTCGACCGATCACCGGTTAACTCAGCGGCAGACTGAAGCGATCGTAGCTTCTGCTCCACCGACTCGTTTCAAGTTCAGGGTCTCGGCGTGTGCATTTACATAAATTTCTACCGAGCAGCCACTCCATTCCATTCTCCATTCTCCGGTCTCCAGTCTCCGTTCTGCGGCTGTGAGTTGTTTGTGAGAAGTCCAATTCTGCTGGCACGTGATTTATGCATATAGTTTTTGCAAGCCTTCGCTAGGTCCCAGTCCCCGATCTCGTTGTGAATGCGGCAATCCAGTTGGATCGATCACGAGGTGCCACCAAATATAAATCTGGCCCGACGAGAGCCCAACCCCACGGAGATACTACCTCGCAACCGTTGCCATTTTGTCTTGGACGAGCGTGCGAAGATCCGATGATTCCACACAGAAAGAAATACTCATGTGATGTGTGATGATTCATTTTATATATTTTTCATACTAGCTCTTGAGTCTTCTTTTGTTTGAAATATACTTTGAGCACTTTACTGAACTAAAGTTGAATTTGGAGCGTATGTTTTCTATATTCTATAACCTTTTAAAAATATCAAAGAACTCCTCAATTGGATATTACAAATTACGTTGACTCGCACTAGGACATGAACCTGGAATTTCACTTCTTATATTATGCAAATTTTATTTCAAGTACTTTATATTGAACTGCAGTTGATTTTAAAACTCAGTCATTATGTATTCTTTTCTGTGCAGCCATAGATTAGGGGTCGAGTTTTTGGCTCAGACTGAGGGGCGACTCTTCGGCTGTTCACGCCATTATAATTATGCAAATTCGCAGTGATTCGTGAATAAATCATCTTTATGAGTGGTCAGCTTACATAGGATGGGGTCTTCACCCGCGATATTTGCATAATGGTTTCTATATAGAGATATAAGTGTGTCTGGCTCAGCTTGAGCTTCCATTGTAGTGCGATCACAATACCCATTGGTGTATTTATATTGATTTTTAATCGTCGCCTCTTTATGCCTGACAATGCGCATTAAAAGCGGATCGACTTCGCCGGCCGTTTGTCTTGTTATTCGATATGCCAAGAGATGTCTTTTTACCAATATGGTTTTGATCCGAAGATGGACAGTCAACAACAAAAGCGCCCATAATGCGATTCATATGCTAAGTCATTAAAAGGTGTTCGTGCAATAGTCGTTCGACCTGAAGCTGAACCTGAAGCTGACGCTGATCGATTGAGATGTTGAAACGGCCGATCATCAATCGCTCGCCCAGATTAACATTTATATATAACCGCTCAATTGGTAAATGATCTCCGAACATTTTTATGACTACTCGATTGATTGTAAAATGCTAATCAACCGAGTAGAATCGGAGCATTTGATTTATATTCAAGATAATTAATTATCTGATTTGAACAGTTTAAAATGCTATCATAAATATATGTAGTAGAGCTATTAAGGTTGCTAATATAGTTTAAAATATAATCATTAATTAGTGTAGTAACATTTGAACTAGTAACACTAGAGAATCAGTTTGAAGTGCTATTGATATGCTAATTGTTTAATATTTGTATACTCATTGATTGGAAATATTTTAGACTTTAATTAAAACTTAAATGGAATTGGGATTGTCTTTGATTTTCTAATTTAAATATAATTTGCTGTATTTTTGTGTTAGAAACATGTTAACAAAGACGGCATATAAATAATTTAATAATTTAAATTACGAAAATTTCCTTTCCGTCACCTAATACCCATCCAATCAACCTCAAAATTTGCAGCTGACAATCGAATAAAAATCTTTCTCTGAGGTTTTCCATTTCTGGCCTTTAACCTTGCCTTTCCTCTCACATTTCACCCCCAATTTCCCCTGCTATTAGAGGCAAAGGTAAATGGAAAATTCGTGCACCTGCCGCCCAAGAGTTTGGGGTTAAGATTCCAATGAGTCAGCGAAACGGAAAAGGAAGCGCAATTAAAGCTCATCGACTGCGACTGGCAATCACGTTGCGGCATTACGTAATTACGAATTTGCGGGATTACGTCAAATGCAAATATCAAGTCGATTGCATTAGCATTTTGATTTATATGCAAACTAACGAGTTGCGGAAGGCGCCGTGACTAACTGCAGCATCCTTTCTAGGCGGAGTCCCTGTAATTACTATGTAAATTATTTATGCAATTAATTTAACAAACTCGTCTCGGACTGAAAGTGGAGCTGGAGCTGGAGCTCAAGCAGCGAACGTGCCCCACATGTCCATCATATATCCATATTGATGAGGGTCCTTTCCGGCTCACTCGTCCATATTTCATATGCCACATACGTTATATACACGTTAGATGTGGTATATGTTATACAAGGGGCGCATCATAATCAGGCGCCATCCACCCGAACTGCCGCCTTTTTTTTCGCCGTTTCTGCTGATTTGAGTCCAGCTGGCGCTGAGTGCTAAATCCTCTGTCACATACGCTCCACGTTGGGGGATTCGTCTGTCAAAATAAACAAAGGGAACAGCACAAAAAACCAGAGCAGATGCCTACGTGAGGGTAGGGAAATATGAAATACCCTAACGTGGGAAAATGTGTTTTTAAAAATATTTAAGCAAATTTGTCAGGCACTCTAGAGGACTTTAAATTATTTGGGTTTGTGATATTCTTAAAAAATATACAAAGTACTTAAAAATGTACCTCTGCTATATTTTTTTATATTTTTATTCATTTACCTTTGTTATTTGTTATTCATTTCTATTTACTCTAATTTACATACTTACTAAGGAAGACTAAAATAATGTCTATACCCATTGCTAGGGCATACAAAATCATGTTGCGGTAACGTAACAAAAGTTGGCCCAAATGGTCAGGCTGAATGCTACGTAATGAGTTTGATGGGCTTTTGAACTAAACCAAATTGCAGACAGGCATTTTATTTTTATTCCGATACCAATACCGATTTCGATTTGATGATGATGCCAAATGGGCGCCGCATACCAGTATGTAGGAGTATCTGGGATGGGAACGGGAGGATGCACGCGGCAGCAAATTGAGTTATGGCCCCTGGATGCCGCCTCATATTTTATGCATGGCAAGGGCAAGCGAATTGCTTTCCAATCGACTTGGCGCACTCCACTTAGGGCCACCTCGACGGTTCGCCCATCCAAGGAGTGGCGTGGCCCAATCCCTTGGACTGGGTGCGTCCAGACAAAAAACCCGGGTCAGACCCAGACCCATTACTGTAAGGTAATCACCTGCCGGGCACTCGGGATCGTCGATGGATCATCGATTTTATACTGCAGTGGCACGACATCGTCGAGGTTTCGCTCTGTTTGTATTTGGGTTAAGGTAATCAAAGGTTGAATAAACTTTTCGGCTAGCGCCAAACTAATTAAGATAGTTTGCCAGCTGCACTCGGCTGGAAAGCGAGGGCTTGAGTCAGACGTTAATGAAGACGCCACATGCCCCTTGGGGGCATGCCCCTACCCCTGTATCCGTTTACCTTTGACCTCTGGCATAGTACATAATTTATGCCTCCCGGCTCGCTCGACAGCTCCCTGCTGGCAAATCATTTATCATAATACAGCCAGAGCCTCGAATTTGCGACTGACAGCCATCTCCCCATGCCGTTTACCGCAGGAAGAATGAAAGATTTTGCATATTTAATAAGTTTATGCGCTTTGTGCAATAATCCCCAATGCCATATACACTTTTCACTTTTTCACTGCGGCAAATGCGAATAAATTTTGGTTAAAGAGAATGGAAAAGTATTTGGCGAACTACGTTTTTTATTCCCTTTCTTTTACAAAAATGCATTTATTTTTGTTGCTGGTTAAGGATAGCAGGGCTTCCTCTTTTATTTTCCCTATTTTATGCCCGGAATTATTTATAACTTTGAGTTGTTTTACGGCTGTGGCAAAGGCACCAAATAAACATATTTGGTGGGTTACATTTATTTTTTTTCCTGTGTGCGGATAAGCCAAACCAAACCCGAAATATATACGTATGAAAATGCGGCTCTACACATTCTCATTTTGACGCAATTCCCCGGGGCCATTTTGATGCGGTGTAGCTTTTAGCGGCTCCACGGTTTGTTTATATATATAAACAGAAACGTGAAATATGTAAATCCCAGGCAGCCAAAACTGAATCAAAGGCGCGCGGTTTCGGGGTTATCATTCGCATTTGGGATAGTTGTAACTTTGGTATTGTAAATGCCATCCTTGGACCTTTATAGTTTTAGTTTGGGAAGCTGGAAACTTCTGTGTTGGCTTTTGCCAAAGTTGTGCGCTCATGTGCAATAAACTTCGCACACAGAAAACAATTTGGAATTTTTCTAAGGTTTACTTTATTTTTATTTTAATAAATAAGCAACATTAATATATTTTTTCATGCAAACCAAATCATAAAAATGAAAATAGTGCTTAATTCATCAATAAAGATCTCTCAAAATAGCTTATCTACACCTCGGCGGCATTACCAGCTCTAGTTCGCCGGTTGCTTCTTTTCCTCAGAGAGACTTCGATAATAAAAACCAGAATTGCCGTAACATAGCCCATGATCAGTAGATGCCACAACCAGTTCAGATGCTCCAAGGATATGGGAGTTGCTTCTGATTTTGTTTTTGGTTTCACCTTTAGCTTGAAGGCCTTGGCCAAACGTTTGATTATGGACTTTATCCAAAATGTCGCCAAACCAGTTTCGTGGACAGACATCAGGTAACGGGATAATGGCCAGTTATAGAACGAATTGTTTGGCATTACATAGACCCAGGGTAAGTTCTCAGTGATAATCAAATCCGGTGACTCGCAATAAAACTTGTGGCCTATGGCGCGCTGAAACTGATCATAATAGAGCCAGTTTGTGGATAACAATATGAAGCTATACTTTTTGTTAAGTGATGTAAACAGTTTCACACGTTCCATGTGCCCCACAGTAATAAATGTCGGAATAACGCGGCGAAAGAACTCGGGATCGATTTCACTCTCTATATAGGAACGAACATAGTCATTCGTGACTGTAATCATTCCGCTGTCTCGCAACTCCTCAAAGTTGCGCACTTGAGCGCGTTTGATAGGAGTCGAGAGCAGAGCACTCAGCTTGCAGTTAAAAAAGTTACTAAATATAAATCCGAACAAAGTGATGGCCAGGAAAAGCTGTCGAAGTGAGAGACTCGCTCGGCGCAACTCCGGAAACGGAAGGCCCAGAATGGCCCGAAAGGCTCGCAGATTCATTAGGGGGTTCCATAGGATAAGACGGCGCGGTTCTCCGGTCATTCGATGGGTTACCACAAGGATGATGGTCTCCCCCAAGACGAAGGTGCCATAGACGGATAGCAGGTACCACATCCAAGTCAGGACTCCTAGTCTCCTTAGAACGTCCTCTACGCTCAGCTCGCTCCTGCAAGGCACGATGACCATCAGCGATGCTGCAGACAGGGGATTCACAAAGTCCATCTGTGTGGAGACATTTCCCATGGTTATAATCTGCGGACTTAATTGGATATCGCAGGCATCATCGGTGTGGCTTCCATTCAGCACTTTCAGACTCCCATTGTACTTTTTGGCGAACTCTATAACCTCCATGTCCTCCAATCGGGTTATGGGATAGAGGCTAGCTGGGGCGTTACCCTCCTCGTCCGTGCTTGGCTTCACAAAAATGTTCTTTCCTTGAAAATTGTATTTTCGGTTGTAGAAAGCTAACTCCTTGAAGCGTGATATATTTCTGATTCGGCTAAAGTGAGCTATGGGAAAGGCCTCAAGGCGATGTATAGAGATTACGCTGGGAAGTCCACCTATTTCCAGGACTAGTATCCTCATAAATTTATGCTTTCCAGCTTGAATGGATATCCATTCAAGATACTTATTAGTTAGCTTCCTTTGGGTCCACAGTAAGATTCTCTCCTGGCGCATGGTCTCAAAGGCTCCTGCCACGGCATCGAGGAGCTGCGAGTCGTAATGGGAGCTTCCTGTTAGGCAGACAATTGCCAGTGCCAGTTTATTGAAAGTCCCTCTCACTTTGATCTCCCCGAGCTCATTGGACCGTAGAGAGGGAATTCCATTGTGATTCCAATGCTGGAGAGTACAATTCTCATCCTCATGGTGCCAAATTATTACGAAGGTCTCAAACGGACGGCTATTGCTGATAATATTGATAAGTTTGTTGAGAAATCTTTGCTGGACATCATCGCTTCCCTTAACCAGAGATCCAGTGATTATGAAAAGGAGTAAAATCCTAATAGTTGGCATTGTGTTCTGGCTGGTAACTTTTTCAGCAGGAAGTTCAAATGAAACTAAGTCACTAAAAAACTTATGCTTAAGTGCTTCTAGTAAGCTAAAGTCAAGTTATTAAGTTAATGTGTTGCCATTAGAAAGTCCATCAGTCGACAGCTGTCAGTTGATGAGATTCGCAGATACATTTTTAAATAAAGCTATATGAGATAGAAGCCAAGAAAACAAAACATATTCAAGAAACTAAAATCCGATTCATAATTTTTCTCTGTGGATTTTGTCTTACGTTGAGCACACCTGGAGTTACTTGAAGCAGAACTGAAACCAGAGCAGATACTTTGTCTGTTTGAAGTCGCGCTGAATAAACAATGCAAATGGCTTTCTGGATATTCGGCGAGGAAAGTCACTTGGAGAAATATTTAAATTTTTTTTATAGCTCACGTCAAAGCTGGAAGTTATTCGCTGCGTTCTCATATTTCTCTCGGCAAGAACTAAGTGGCCACGCCCTCACGAACCCCGTCCCCTCAGAAGGGAATATAAATTTACACTTGTCTACATTTTTTCACACCAGCAAAAGTGTTTGCTCAGCGAAGGGGAATGGGAAAGGAGAAATTCTGGGAAATGGAAATGGCTGGGGAGGAAAAGGAATAAAGGAAAGTGAAAAGAAATGCTTTGGGTGAGCTGGCTCTCTCTCTTCTTGTTGTTGTGTCCTGAAAGCAAACAATCGCACGTGAAACGCTGCAGGAATTTCAATTAACTTGTTAGCATTTCACGCTTTTTGAACTTTAAACAAAGCAACAGACGGCAGACGACAGTGCAAATACAACTAAAGATGGACTTAAAAGCTAATTTATGTTTAGCTCGAGATGGAATTTAATGTCTGGCGAATGTTTGCCAAAGCTCTTTCCGAAAACTTGGCCAATGCTTCGCAGTGGTGTGCAACAGGTGGCCAATATCCCTCGATTCCCCGCACAGAGTTGAGCTCGTAATCAGCGGGTTCCCATAAAAGCAGCCACCCTTCTTCGCCCAAACATCACACACTGGAGAGTGTAATCAAATTAATCTCGTACTTGCGCCTACTTCAGCACATAACAGTAATATGCCAGCGCAATTATTACTCTCGACAGGCCCCCGAGCACTCATATATATTTGTCTGCACGGCGAGAACAAATTCGAAATAGTTTCAACCCAATTTGGTTGGAATTTCAATAGATAGTTGCTGGAGTAACTCTATGTTAGCTTTAGAAGAGTAAAAATATATTAAACATAAACTATGTGTCTATCTTTAATGCTATTAATTTAATATAATGGCACATATTTATGTGCAGTTTATTTATTTGTTAATAATAATCTTATGTCATAAACTCATACATATTTATATTTCTTTCTCCAAGTGTGCATACAAGACAAGCAAACAGAGTGCTTGACTGATAAATGTGACCGGGCTGCTCTCTTTTATTCCTCAGATATTTATCTCGCGCTGAAAACCTCATCAGGCTTAAGCACAGCGCTTAATTGCCCACAGACCCCAGTGTGTGTGTGGGTGTGTGGGAGCGTGTGTGCTGGTGGGTGTGCGAGCGTGAGTATTTGCTTGTATATTACATCATTTGCCTGGACCCTGGACAATCTGACATTCGTTGGGGCTGGCTGCCGTTTTATGGGGCAAACAATGCTCGAGAGCTCGAATGCTCGGAGAGTAAACAAATACGAGGAACGGTGGCCAGTCAGTTGCCTGAGTTATCTCCCACACGTACGAGGGCAGATCCAGAAGATTACCCCACTCGTAACTCGTTGCAACAACGCAATTAGGATCCTCCCTCGCTCGTCGAGGTCCCCATAAATATTTAAGTTTTATTTTTGCTAATTTTTGCGTGCAAAATTAAACGCCTGACCTTTTACGTCTCGACACGAAAACAAATTTAATATTCTATTCTCGGAGGGCGGCAGCAAAAAGGGCCAGGGAGAAAGATAACTATTTATATAGGTAATAAAAACAACCTGTGAAGTGAACTCTAGACTTGGGTAAACATTCATTCATTCTGTTATTTTCCCTGCAATTGCTGCTAAATGAATTGAAAGCGTTTGCAGGCAAATATTTCTCCCTCCCAAAGCTTTGCATAAATCTTGGGCCCCATTAATTTCGGACCTGACTTCGCCTTTTTAATTAATTTCTGAGCAGGGCGAAAGCGCACCTTTTGTGCTTTATGCGACACCCTAATGACACTTTTATGGATTTGAATTTTCGAGCAGCGCCTTAATAGTGCTTCTAAAAAACAACTCCTGGACCCGGCAGGGACTGGGTCCCAAGGACTTGAGACCTGGGAGATGCCGGGACACGTTCCATAATGCCTCGCTGGCTGGCGAACAATGTGCCTGGCACATTGGGTTTATATGCTGTACGCATAAGTATGCAAGAACAACGACCTGACCGAAGACGCTGACGTCTGTGGATTTTGGCTGTTTGCTCTAAGCTGAAGCTCGCACTTCCGCTTGGGTACCGTTCGAATGCGCTGGATGCCGCAAACTGTCTTTGCCGTCTTTGGCTCCCCACTTCTTGGGCCATCCTGTCAGCGACTACGGGGCGTATGAGCTACGTTGCGTTGCGTATACGCAACGTAAGCCCTTGCAGGCGGGGCATAGCAGCAACAGGAGATGCCGATCTGCGCGCAGGCCCGCTCTTCGGCTCTCTTTACGTTTCTCTTAACAATATCTCTTTGTTTGTTGGCCACACACATTAAAGTTGCGTCGAGATTGGTTTAGAGGCCAACTTTGAGCTCATTGTCGGCACTGCAATTATGTCAGATGCTGAGCTGTGAAATCGGAACTGCCATGGGGAGTGGGAGTAAGAGCTTATGTGCCGCCACTCGGATACGTGAGCCACTGGCCAGCGAAAAAGGCATTCAAATTTTCCACAACCCGATATGTCCGAAATATCAGACGATGACTTACTTAATGGCACTTGCGCAAGCATATCACATTTCAGTCTAATTTTACGGATCAATTAAGTTTAATTACATGTAACCGCCATCAAATGATTAGATTATATAAACACAGGATGTATTTCATTTTCGTTAAAGCCGACAGAACTTTCCAGACATCTGCCACTCATATTAAAATATTCACTGGAATTTAAATATTTATTTCCTTGCTACATAATATCATACTATGAATAATGATGAAACTGCCAGGATATTTGGTATAACATTTAGTTTTTTTCAAAAACCAGCTAAATATAAAAGTATAAAATATTGTCACGCTTCCTATTTTCAATTAACATTAAAATAAAGTACAACATCAAATAAATCTATTAAAACCCGAACTTTAAACCCAAAAAGAGCCTCATAATAAATTTCCTTTTGGGATACCCCAAAAATGTAAGCAAAGTCCGGAGAAAGCGCTCCAAGCTAATCAAATTTCGGTGTATTTTTTATGTGCAATTAACTTTAATTATTTGCAAGCACCATTTCACGCTGCGCTGACCAAAATCGCCCCACGGAATGTTAGATGCGACTAATTAAGTCCGCCCACCTTGGAGATTATTGATTACGGTTAAGCGCACTTTACGCCACCCTGGCGAGGTGAATTAAATATTTAATGCCACCATATAGCGAAGTTTTGGCCAGGCCGACGACTCATAAAGTGGATCCCAGGATGCCTGTATCCCGGTTTTTCGGGTTCGTTGGATTCGCTGTAAAATAATTTCGACTAGGGGTCACCAGCAAGGACGACGACGACGACAAGGAGTTGCTGCGCTAATTTAATTTGCCTCGGCCTGCAATTCATTTGCCGAGTCGTTGACTTTTAATGCACACATCTAAGACATTGTTGTTTGTTTGCTTACTTGTTGCCAGTCTTTTGCTTGACTTGGCTAACATACATACATATATTGCCCTCGACTCGACTTTGCCTTGGGTCCCATCCTGGGCCGACCTTGGCTTCTCCAGAATGCTCAACAATTTGTTTCAAGTTGCGCATGATTTGAGCTCCTCTACACTCGAGCACATTTAATTTTAATGCCCGAGTCTCCATGTGCCGTCTGCTTTGTTGAATCTTTAAGCCATACATCCGTCCAGCGGCCAGAAAATGCATTTACTAAAATTAACTTTGGCCACAAGAGCAGCTAATGCGATTTTCATGTAGTGTCGGTGCACTTTAGGTTGTCCACTACAGCTGGCTAAAATTGTTCTGCCTCCTGGGGATGTAAAGTTGAAGAAAATTTAATTTAAAATTTGTTATTGAAAATACTCATAAAATATAAATAAATATAAATAATCTAGTATTAATAAAAATATCAAAATGCTTATTAAATTCCACGATCAACTCTAAATCGATATCCAAACATCCTTAGTTTCCATCCCTAATGCACTTTTAGTTCAGTTCCGTTCAGCATCGCCAGTCGATTAATCTAACTGACACGCGCCATCAATCAGCATCGGGCAATCAGAGAAAGAGCATTTCCAGCTCCAATCCTCCATCCGGAGCTCATAATTAAGGCGCGAACCGAATCGATAAGGATCTAAGTATTTTTAAGAGGCTAGGGGCCAGGTAACTTAGTTTTAAAGCCCCGTCCCCGGAGCCACTCATCGGCCCTTTACTGCTTTCAAGTTGCCACGGCCATTAATTTTGAAGCACTTCGGCCACGGGCGGCAGATTCGTTTAGACAATAAATATCCAAGGCCCGCATTCTGGGGGCGCGTTGAAAATTCACAGAGGTCGTTATTTTTGGGCAATGAAATGTTTCACACCTGCCGTTCATCAAAACCCGGGCTCAAGCCCGAGCAAAACCCCCGCACAATCAACCAAATTTGTGTACAGTGACCAAAATCGATGGTGTCTTCAACCACCAGCATAACATAAATAACCTTAACATATTTAATTGGTTTTGTGGTGAGAAAAGGGATTTGGAATGCGAAAAGAAAAAAAGCGAGCCAAAAAAAAAATAAAAAGAGATTTATATATCTTGATATCTTGTTCTTACTTTCCCGTCCCCGGCTAATATATGTTTTAAAGGCAACCTAACGTCTCACCTTCCAGGTTTTAATAGTCAAGAAAAGTACAGTTTTATAGATCTAATTAATTGTACTTTATTACTATATCTTACGATGCTTTTACGCAGGGCCCCTAATCGCCATTTAGCCGAAGTAAGCGGAGTGTTTTTGGGTATTTTGGGGTATTCCTTTTGGGTGAGCTAGGCCAAAACCAGGCCGTTGATAAGAGGTCGTGTCGTGTGTCGGGCTAAAATATGGCCAATTTGATTTAGGACCGCTACCCGGCCTAGAGCGGATTGAGGCCTCCAAGTTGCTAGAATGGGACTAGGCCAAAGTGGTTTGTTCGGGGCTTCCTTTGACAATCGGCATGACTTAGAAATGCCGAGCTCCCGACTTAAGGCGGCTAACCGGGAATACAAGACACAATGCTGGCGAGTTAAATATGTTTTCGTGGCATTGTTGGACTCGTAAATAAACAAGCCTTTGAGCCGTTCCGGGGACCCTTTGCATTTGCATACGCCATTAAATATGCACAGCACACTGATTTCTGCACAAACGGACGACAATAAAATGACCTGTATATACGGATTTATCTCCGGTTGTCAGCAACAAAAGGAGCCACCCCCCAAAAGGCAACATTCGGATCGAACAAAAGGTCCTTCGAGAATATGGAAGCGGGGGACGATGGATGGCCCAGGACGGGCTTTTCTTATCTCCAGGTGAAGGCAGCCGAGTCAGCGCCTTTGTTTTTGATAAATGACTTCCATTTGCGGCCAGGGGGCCGTGTAAATCTATCCCACGAATAGGCATTTGTCACGACTTCGATTTGGGCGGCCCTCAGCCGCAGTCGGGGCACTCGATATAATTGAAATTGTGTGCAATAAATGGAAATTGCTGTGTCCTTTATTTGATGGGCATGTGGATAAATTGTTGGCCCTGCAATTTCCCAGCCTGGTAGCTGACTTAATCAACTTTGCCATTTGCCTAATTGGACTGCATTCTTCTCGGCGGCTATTCGAAATTCGGGTATTCGTATTCCATTCGCTGCTATCAGTGCCTTTGCAGGACCAACTTTGTGTTTACTCACTGCACTCGCTTTCCATTGAAATTGTCTGCAGTTAGTGGTGGCAAAGGTCGTCAAAGTGGAAGCCAAGGCAAAAGTAATTAAGGTATTACCGTGCAGTCAAAGAGGAATTAATGCCCATTACACTTAATTTGGTGAGTTGAAACCCTTTAATATTTAACGATTCTTTTACACAGACCACTATAATTTAATTTTTATTCAAGATATTAGCTGAAATTATTCTTAATTTTATTAGGTTTTGTCTTTGAAATGCATACAATTTTCTACTATTATAATTTAAATATTTAAGCTCTATGATCTAAGCTCAATAAGCCTTCATAAAAATATTTAAGTAATTTAAAAATGTATTGTGTTTAAGCATAGAAAGTAAAAAAGTCCCATCACTATTCGTAATCCATTCTCGTTATCCATCCCATCCAGTGCCTGTTAATCAATGTTGTTTGGGAGCCAGATCTCTTTATTGAAATGTCATCGGTTGGGCAACGAGTCCGTTTTATTGGAAGCCTAATGGCGAGGCGGAATTTGAGGAATGTGTCCTGTCAGCGCCGCAAAGGTAATGACTTTGCAAATACGGGCCTTTGGGGATCTGAATAGATGGGTTGCTGGATGGCTGGGCTGATGGTCTGACGGTTTCGTGCTGTGATGGCTGGACATCATCACTCAGGGCTCAGGGCAAACACTCGCACCGTTCGGGTACATCAACCTGGCTAATTAGCTCCGTGCACATTTGCATATTAATTGGAATTCATGCTGTTTGATGACCAACAATTTATTTATTTAAAAGTGGAAAAGAGCAGAGAAAAAATTCCATTTATTGAAGTTGTTGCCGCGAATTAAAAGTCAATTTCTTTCGGCCGTCAAAAAGGAAATTTTTGCCGTGAATTACACTTGCTAACCCAACATTTTTACATCATATTAAATATATTTTGTTAATTGTTCCATATGCTAAAGGCCTAAAAATATTTATTGCATTGTTGTATTTACAAATTTTCTATTTCTTTAATATATTTATGTTAAAGCCAAAAAGACTTAAGTCTCAAGCAAGTGTTTTTTTGTGGGCGTTCTGTTCAAGTTAAAATCTTCAAAACCAGAGTGGCGATTTCCGTGGAGCTCCATTCACTGGCACTTCATTCATTTGCTTTTCACGCCACATTAAATGCTCTCAATTTTACTTGCAGCCACAACAAAGGAAAGTTCGTGGTTGCCAGCTGGCAGGTGACAGATTCGCAGTTTAACCTTTGCGCCTTTAATTTGCGGTGGTTCTGTTTTGCCAGCTGCAGCAATACTCGTATATAAAAGGGGGGCCCACTGGGTCCCATAATTGAGTATTGACCAAACAGCGCGGGCCTGTCGTGACCCACGGCAGTTTCCGCAAAACGGTTTGTACGAAAATAGCTCCCCCCATTTGCACTCGCCACAGATGTACGAATATTTATATATATATAAATGTTAGAGTATATAAATAAATATCCTTTTACGGCAGACGGCGGACACTGGCCCCGCTTGCCTCATAAAGTGTTAATGGGCAATTAAAGCCCGGCTAAGCCTAGTCTGAAATTCGAAATTGAAATTCCCCCGGGGGCTTGAGGGGGCAAGTGGCACAGAAACTCAAACCGAGACCCAAAGCCACTCCAGTGACGGGCGACCACACGGCGAATCCGCAAATCCAAGCTCAGCCTTTGAGTCGAGTGCAATCAGGTTAAGTGTTGAACGCTTCCGCCAGCGAATCCTTATTTCGAATTGGCACAGTGGTAAAGAACTCGAATTAATTGGAAATTATAGATAATATAAATTCAAATAACAATGTTATATTTTTTTATTGACAATTTAAATGTAATTTTAATGATTATGTATTTTAAAGAAAATTTGCAAGGCAGCCATGGGTTTTTCGCTTTCAAATACCTAATGGAAATAAGGTCAACAGACTAGGGAAGTATTCTAAATAATATATCAATTTTAAGGAATTATCGTTAATATATCTAGCAAACTGAATTTAAAATTTAAATGTACCCTGTTTCTTTTTTTTTTATAGCTTACCCACTGTTTCTCTTATAATCCCCTTTCCAATTGGAGCCTTAACCACTGTGCTGGTCCCCCACCTGTATTGTGTTCGTAGTGTGCATTCTGCATTGAGCCTTTTGTATTGCGTATTCCGTATTGTGCATTGTGTTTGCATTCCTCCTGTCACTCGCATTGTCAGCAGCCGGATCAGCTCTGCTGGCCTCAGCAGCAGCAACAGGAACCGGAAGTGGAGGCAAAAGGAGCAGGGGCAGAACCAAGGCAGAGTTCAATTGCATTGTACGAGAACTAGGAGTACGTGTAGACTTGGGTGTGCGTGTGCGGAGTGCAAGTGACGCCGAGGACAAATGGAAACGAATTGGTTTTACAATGCACAGTTTCACATCCAGAAAATCCCATTTGGCTTTGGCCTTTCCGTTGGTGTTGGTTCTGGTTTCGTTTCGGTTTTCGCACTGAAGCACTGAAAGATTTATATGCGCCACTAATTCCTGGCTTCGACTCCCTCAGTTAGTCAATCCGGCACTCGTGTCCACTCAACTCCTATGGCAGATGGCAAACCTCGGACAAATCAAACAACTTTTCATTTCGATGCTGGCTTTTTGCAACAGACAGGCGGGGGAAAAAATAAAAATCAATATTTACATGCTGCTGCTGTGGCCTGCAGTTAAATGGGCAAACAACTGAACCAAAATGAATTTCCCTGAATACCAAAAAAGGCCACTGCAGCAGTCGTAGAGAAAGAGCCCAGACGAGACCACAACAGAATATGCGAGTGCATCGAGGGCACAACAACAGATTCTCTGTAGTTTTTCTACATTATCCTTGGTATTTGCAGGGTATAAGGGTGTGCTGGAATTTGACAAGAGTGGATACAAAGAAGGAATATTTTATGGCCTCCTCATAAGATTCTACATATAATTTACAATACTATATAATGTACCTGTAAAATTAGTCAAGCATCAAATAATATATTAACTGAATGCTGGGTAATATAAGGTCCTGGCATAGCATTCGTTCTCGTTATTTCTTCCTTTGGGTCCGGCGGAAACAAAAAACTTTCGGCATAGCACCGACTTGCATGTCGTATACGTAATGTGAGCAAATTAAGTTGCTGAAAAAAGTAAGTAAGCAAAACTGAAATTGAGTCGAGTCGACTGGTGGGTTAAGCTGTGCGGGACAGGACAGGACAGGCCAGGACCGAACAGGGACTGCGGCTGGCATGGAGGGGTTAAGCCAAAGTATTTTGCGATTTTCTGGCTTTCACTTATTCCACTCTCGGCAGACTCGCTTTGCCATTGTCATGTGGCAAGTCAAAGGGCGTGAAAGTGCTCAGAAATTAATGAAGCAAGTGCTGTTAGATTTTAAAGCATGCATAAAAAGGGTTGACATTCCGAAAGTGCTACCTGTCACAGAAGAGTGTCCCTCGCCCGTATGTTTGTCTGGCTGCCATTAGCATTTTGCCTTTCCCCCCTCCTCCTAAGCCAAATCAGCATAAATATCCTGTCAGGACAAGCCAAGTGGGCTTGTGGATTTGCATATATATGTATACATATATTTTTGGCTTGGGTTTCCGCTTGAAAATTCTACTTCATCTAGTCGCAAGCCAATTTAAATGTTTGATTTATTTCGGTTGAAATATGTCAGGACTACGACGTTGCAAACTAATTAATGCAAATTCCGCTAGTGATATATTCCTTTCATGATTTGCCACAAACTTAAGTTGATTATGCCAATTAAAAGTGGCTCAAGTTCCTGCCAAAGAGAGAATCAATTGGTATTTTCAGCATATATTAATTATTTCACTTGAAAATGAAATTCTTGATAATTACTTTACTTCGTTTAATATTTATTACAAATGTTGGTTTTATGATATTCCTTTTAGGATAAGGCACAAAATAATACAAAAATAAACATGTTTAATGTTGAATATTCATATTTATGCATATTTTCACAGACTTGTTTATCTTGTTACTATTCGCCCATATTTTTACTGCCATATACATATACCATTCGGGAATCTGAATGCCAATACCCGTTTTTATAAAATATTTTACCATCGTTCGAATGCAATTTATTTGCGCTCTTATTTAATCTATTGTGTTTCCAAACAGTAATCAAAACTGACTGCAGTTCGGTCGGAAAGTGGGTGGGAATTCCCGCCCGCAGCACAGAGAGCACATAAATTCCATTTTGAAGCTCAAATATGGAAAACTTTAGCATGTTTCGTGCTCTCCCTGTCGAACTCACGTCCTCTTTAGTTTTCCAGTGCTGAACATTTGTACTCTTCTCGAAAGATTTGTTATTATTCTAACAAAATCAGCAGGAAAAGGGTATAATTTCTTCAGATATTTAGAGATTTTTGAGTTAACTGTTTAAGAGAATTTTTAATGACCTATTAATATACCCAATATTTTGTAAAAGTAGCTTCACAACAGCTTTAAACTTTTTCCCTTCAGTCTCTTAAGTTTTTTAAAAAGATCATTTGGCATCACTGCCTGTGGCTGGCATTTTGAACTATGAACTCCGTGGTCTTTGTGTCCGTGCCAGTATCTCTGTCTCTGTATTCGTGCTGGGTTATAAATTTGCCATATTTCACTATATTAAGTAATAGTTGCCAGTTTGTCTGCTTGGCATTCATGAGCATGGGGTTTTAGCACTGTACAATAGTGGACTTGAATGTGCAATAAAAGCGGCCACTTTGGCGTAATGAGTTTTATGCCAGAACCGAGCAAATAACGTTCATTGCATTACTTTGTCGGGCTTTTCATCTGGGGAGAGCTGTATGTGTGGAGTTGAATTTAATTACACTTGTTCCGAATTCGACTCGAAGCCACGGCATGTCTTTTTCACTCCTTCTCCTCTAATTAGCCAGCTTCACGCTGGAAAATGGCAAATTACAGCGTGTCTGCTTAGCCTTTGTCCTGGCAAACGCGGTGCTGCATTTCCCTCTTCCTTTTTTCCATTTTCCCCCAGCTTCTCCAAGGGACACAAGCACATGCAACAGCTGTCCGCTTGGCTGTCATTGTATTTAAATGCTCGTAAAATGCAAAGCAAACAAGTGATAAAAGTTCTCCACATGCACGAACACTAAGAAAAAGTGTGCTTGTTAAGTCTTTTAGAGTAATTAATTTAATTAAGTATTAATCCAATTTAGTGCTGTTGCTGAACACAAAACACAAAATCTATAAAAAATTAAGAAATTAACCTTGATTATCTTATCTTGCTTTACTCAAACTATTTATTTAGTTACCTAAACACATTTTCGTGCAGTGCAGAAGTCTTAGCCGCGAAAAGTGCCTCGTAATGCTGGCAACATAAAAAATGCATCAACCGCTTGTAAAGTCTGCTGCAGGGCACTCGAAATAGAGGCGGGAAATGGGGACCTTTTGGTCCTCGGGCGATCGCTAATGCTATGAGGCAGTATCCTGCCGGCAGCTCCCCTTTAAAGCGCTCCCAGGGACCTGTCGGAATTAATTTCACCAGCAGACGAGTTTGTTTTGGCGGAAGTTCGAAAATTTTCAATTGTTTCGACGGGAGCTTGTATCTAGACCAAATCCCCTGACAAAATGTTGCTCCGGCGTTTTCCATTAACGTAAACTTTTTACGTCCGGAGAGGGCTCTTGTGTATTTCCCCGCCATGCACAAACCAAATACGCGGGCAATTAACCCTTTTTTCCGGCAATTAAGCCCGTGCTTTATGCCACATTTTTCCATTTTGCCATTTGCGCCTTTTCCCTTTTGATGTTTGTTTTTTACAGAAAGCGAGGACAGGGAATCGAATTAAATATATATTAAAATCGCTCAAGGTCAAAATGAATGTAATTGCAACTCAATTTGTCCTTAAATGTAATAAAAATGACCGCTTAATTGTTTAATATGGCCAACATGAGTTGAATTACGTATACGACATGTTGGAGGCATGTGCGAAAGCCAACATCTGTGCCAACTTTAAGACCAGGCCCACGTAGACCAATAAAATGTTGTATACAGATGGACACAGTGAAGTCGCATTAAAGCGAACTTTCGAGAGGTATTCCTAAGTATAATAAGATTATGAAGTTGGAGTATAAGAAATATATAAAAATATAAAAGTATAATAATAGAGTCAAAGTTTAGCATTAGGCGTAAAATAAAATAAATAATATTCTTTAAGGTATTTATTAAAAAAAAAGTCTAAGTGTTTTCCTACTTTCCATTGCTGCATATTGTACAATGATACTAATAAAGTCCAACCTTAACTTTATGACCTTAGTTAGGCTTGTTTTGCTCACATTTGTGCTTGTTTTAGTTTATTTTCGGATTTATTTTAGTACACGGCTTTAAGTAGGCACATCAAATTGAAAATCTGTAGACGTGACCCAACATCGGGACATGTCCTTGGCTGTTTTGCCATCGTTAAGCATCCTACAAAATGCATGTGCAACGAGCCAAGTTTTCCCCACAGCCTGAGAGCTGATTTGCCGACGCTTATTTCAACATTAAGGCAAGTGGAGGGGGACAGGACACATGTCCTGCCAACGACTGCAGCAGCGACGTCCTAAGTGGACTTCTTTGTCTCCGCCTAAGTGGTTTTTCATTAGAAGCACTCGCTCTGGCCGGTCTGACTTCGCAAAGTTTTCCCTCGGCGAAAGTTTTCACTCAATGCGGAAAACGAAAATCGTAATTGGAAACTTTTCGGCCGCGCTAGATATGTGAACGAATCCAAAAGCTGAAACTAGGACTGATGTTATTTAATTAAATGCGGAATAGTCGAAAAAGGCTCAGCCAGGCATTCAACCCATTTCATTTCCGTGACAATTTCCGGCCTCCGAGTTTCCAATGATTGAAAATATATGGGGTGTTCTGTAGGAGAAAAAAATAGTCATTCGTGATCCAGGCATTTTATGTGTAAAATGTTTGACAATAAATTAATTTCAGATTTAAAAATACAATTTTTAATGTTGATAGTAATTATCAAAAGGAAAATAAAATAATAGAGTTAGTAAAATTTCTTAAGTAAAAAAGCGGACAAATACATGGCCAATAAAATGTAATAAATATCTTGGGAAAATTCTTCAGAAATATTGGCTTGTTGTCCTTAAATTCCCCATATTATTTCGTGTTCAACAATTTTGTGGCAATATCCATATTTTACATTTGAGTCGTACATGCGAGATACCAATTTAATCGAAGCTTATGCAAATGTTCGGCAGCCTGCAGGGATTGCAGCCGGGAAGTTGGCACTGGGCTAATCCAGTTAGAACTCCGAGCAAACACAGCGTTGTGTGTCAGGGTTCAGGGCAACTGTTGCCCGGCCTCTTGCTCAAAATGAAATTAGATGATGCCGGAGCGGCAGCAGACGTGGTAATTAAATTAAATTGCTCCGAGTTGTTGCCATAAAACACACAAACCCGGAGCTCCTGGGCAGGGCCAACTGGATGGAAACTGGAGGCGACATCCTGGGCCACATGTGCCGTGTCAAAGTTCGCGCTGAATCTGCATGCACGCGCACATATCTGGGTTGCCTTGGCAATTGTTGAAAATTAAGGCAGCCAAAAAAATGTGTACATAATCCGACTAACGAAAAACAGGGTGCAATATAATATTATATAATTAATTATTAAACATTTATGTAGTTGTTAAAGTAACCTAAATGATGCTGATGATTCATACAATTTCGATTCATTTGTTAAAATGTTTGTTAATTTTTCATATTATAAAATTTTTGTTTAATGCTTTAATCCATTCTTAACATTTCTCCACTGATGTCCTGTATTCTTTTCCCTACTTTGAAGATGTATTTATTTTTTCCCCATCACCCTGTAAGCCATTGGGTATTTATTTAGACGCTGCTCCAGCCGGTGCCTAATTTCATTAAATTCTCGCAACCTGTTGTCTGAGCCGAGTCGAGGGAAAGGAAACTGAACCGAACGAGTTCTAGCGAAAAAAAATTCAATTTAACTTTGCCCGCAGGCCAAAATGAATTTCTTTTGGCTGCAATTGACATGGCCCCGACCGGAGGGAGGTGGGTAGGAAGCTGCTAACATGTGGTTTCTGTGGTTCCCCGCCTTTGTTTCCCAGCGAGTTGTTAACCCAAGACGCGAATAAAGAATGACAGCGCGTAATGAGCTTAATGGTCGCCATCTGTAGCGGCTTTAAGCGCATATGCATATGGCAGATTTCCCCTCATTTTTCCATTTTCATTTTCATATTTTCCCTCTACTGATTTTCAGATTTTGCCTTTGCCATTTTCCTTTTTTTCGTGTCGCATCTTTATGAGCGACGAGCGGCGTCAACGAGGCATTTAAGTGTTTAAAATTAGAGGTGCCAGCGTGAGAGGTTAATGGAGCATGATAGGTTTAGGAAACTATCTAAGTATGACAAAAATAAATAAATAACTCTTTTACCACAAAAATAACCCATTTAAGTACTTTACTGTTTCTGTTTTTTCGTAAAGATAAAGTCATTAAAATCTTTTAGTTACCACTTATTTTCATTTATCGTGACACGACATGACTTACATTCACGATAAACGAATCTCTGATTTTTCCCACAAGCATCTCTGGATCCTCCCTCACTTCTGCTTAAAAGCTAAAGTCAAGCTTTCCCATTTTTATTGAACGCACATAATGTGTACTCAATATTAACGGTGCGTGCGTGCCTTCTTTGGAGAGTCGTTAAAAGTGCGTTAATGTCGGCACGGCTCATTGGCTGCCGGCTCAATTCGAGTTCTGAGAACCTGAAACACCCATCCTAATCACATTTGCCCCCTGACCCGTAACCCTGGCCACCGGCACAAACACAGATATACAGCAAGTGCAACACGACTGATGCAGTGCTTGGCCCTGGAAAATTTATTGCCATCGTTGGGCGGTCACACGACCGCAGAGTTCTCAGTTTTGTTGAATGATTTCCTGGCTGCAGGCCCCTCCACTGACTTAACTTGGCCAAGGCGAAATGGCGAAACCGAGCCAGTCACTTGTTGCCCCCGGAAGAAGTTTACTGGCTTGACTCCAAGTTCCAAGCTCCCGACTTCCAGCTCCAAGAGTTCGTAATGCTTTTGTTGGCGTAGCCACTAATTGGATTTTCGGTGGGCATAAATAAGGAATTGCACAATCCAAATATCATGGTCGGCCACACTAGGAAAAATAAGTTGTTTATATTTAATGAGCATGATTTAAAATTCAGCTACTAAATATTTTGAATGCATATATAGAGTCGAGCATGGAAAAGGCAACTCAATAAAAATGTTGGCACCAATATACCGAACGAATTTATTTGATTGAAAGCACTTTTGTGGCTATGAGTGCTATGTCTGAAGTATGGGCAAATTCTCTTTGAAACGCTTTTAGACACTGAGAAATTATATTGAATATTACAATAAAAAATGTGATTTAAATATGAATAGTTTTATTATTAATTTATTATTATTTATCATTGATATGTGCATAAATCTTTGAATATTTCGATTATAACTAATTGTTTATAGATATATCCTGCCTTATTTTCCAATGTTTCCCTTCCTTTCCTTATGCCGAAAAATCATGACTTCTTAAATTATTTAAACAGACTCAGCAAGTATTTTGTTTAAGTGCAATATTCATCCATTTTGGCAGCTGCACGTTTGTCATATCCCAATAGCCTCGTGGCAATAAGGGAAGAGCGAACACGTCAAGATGTGACACATTTGATTGAACGCATGCAGGCCAATCAATTTCTGCTGCCGGTGGAAGTGGATTGGTCCGGCTGGGAGCGAGTGGGCTTAGTATTTGAATTCGTCAGCGGCATTTGACTGATAATTGAAAACGTGTCAACAAGCCGGCGATTTCCGCACAGAAATAAGCCAGGCCCACGCAGCCCTTCGACTACGTGCTGTGGAAGTTGGCTATAAAAATTACATTTTGGCCCAGAAACTGGCTCGCAATGAAGTGTGCGCGGCACAGGTGGATTAGGCCCAGTTATCATCGTGGCATTCACATCACCGGAGGCTGTGTCTGTGAAAGCGCTAAACCTGTCCAAATGGAAATCGAAATTTATGCAGCCAAGGCCAGAGCGCTCCGCGAATTAAAATATTTTTAAATTTATATATTGAAAGGGAGGCAAGAGCATCACGTGGCATTTAATAAACAATATGTTGAAGCCTCCAGATACAAGGTTAGTCAATTATTTAAAGCTTCTTCCTAAGGTGCAATTTACCATAAAAAATGTATTTGAGCAGTTACGGAACTTCAAAATAAATCAAAAGTGACTTTGCCGGCATATTGTGATAAGTGAGTTCATTAAACCAGCGACATAAATCTGTCACCTTGCGGCGGCGGGATTTAAATTAATATGTCACACAGCTAGACACTCCAATTAGTAAGTTCTGGTTTTACATTGGCCTCAGGGATTGTATGAACAAATATTTACACTGTATGCTAATGAGGTGTGTAGAGCTAAACACCAGTGAAATAAATAAACATGGGATTTATATCCGATTTTCCAAAATAACAGGAAGCTCTGACAAATTAAGCTTATTTAAATATTTTAAAAACTTTAAGGTAAGAGGTTACTTTCACCAAGGGAAAAACTGTATACTATGAGAATCATTACTTGAGTTTATTTACTACAACATACAATTTTAACACAGAAACTTATGAGGAATTTACATTCAGACAGAGCTAACAACTTAAAAAAGTATCTTCATGTTACATTTTATTTGAATCAAATAAATCCCATTTTATTTATGACAAATTCTGTCCGAGTAGCTGAGAAGAAGACCTTCTGCCTCTGCTTACACTGATAGCACAATGCAGATAAATCTCTAATGCCATTTACATATTTGATCATACAATCTTTATAATTATGGTTCCAAGAATCGAGCTAATACAGCTATACTTCTTTGTAAGCTGTTCCTTCTCTGTGCACTCTTTATATATTCTAATGATAAGTATATAAGAATGAGAAGAAGTGCAAGTCAGTGAGACGCGATATTCCAAGGTAGTTGGACGTGAAAACTACTCTATCGGGTACAAACGAAGCGATCGAATAGAGCGGGAAGGAATAGACCCTCATGATGAATCTTCTCTGTGGTATGGTGCTACTCTTGGCTTCTATCTCGCCTTCAAGGTTGAAGGCCCAAACTCCTGACCAAGAATATTACTGGGTTTTTTCAACAACTGAAGCAATTGATAATTATACAGAAACCGTACCACAATTTTTAATACCAGATGATTATGTCACATCATATCAGTTCCCCAAAGAAATTTTACAAAACGCGACTGATCCAAATTGCTTAAATATGTGCTTTAAAAACAAAGTTACCTATTTCTGTGAAAATAGTACAGACCCGGAAGAGTTAAGATACCTGGTCTCCTGCATTACTCCTTTCTGTGAGCCGGAGGTTTTCCAGCACAACTATGTGACCAGGCAGAACGAGGGATCACTGCACATATCCAGGTGGAAACGGACCAGAGTGGGCAAGAACGGTACTCTGCAGTACCTGTGTCTCCTTGAAAACGGACTGCCAGTGACCAGGGAATGTCTTCTTGGCAAGAACGGAGCCCAATGGGCGCCCACGGATGACTGGGATCCTGTAGTCTGTGTTGGGCTTGTCAAGGAGCACACGATCACCATCGAACTAAACAGGCTAAACGAAGATATGATGGACGGCAGGATAAACCTTAACGATACCCTCGAACGTCGGAAAATAGGCCAGAGGATGAGCACGATTTTCCAAAAAGAAAAGACTATTCTTCCTGCTGATGTTCTAATGGTTGCTGAGATATTCGGTGCGCTGGTGGAGCAGCCTAAGGATGCCTTTGTCAGCGCAGATTTGGTGAGTGTCTGCCAGGAGATAATGTCCTCTGACAGCCCGGTATTGCGTCTGTCCGCCGAGCTGAATGCCACCAACTCACTACTGAGTAACTTTGAGAGCTACTTGAATGCCATGCCAGACCAAATGGTTCCCGCCGAGAGATGTGGAAAGGTGGTGTCTAATAGGAGTAAAACGACAAACTCCGGGGTCGAAAGCATTGACTACTCAGACATCGGCGTTCAGGCATTGACAACCGGCAATCTTAGTGTATTCTTCGCCAACCCCGAGTGCGATGGCATAACTGGCATATCCATCTTCTCCGCTCCAGCTGAGGGAAGAAGGTCTTCCTCAAGCGGATTCTGGTATCGCTTTCTACGTTCCACCGATGACTTGATTGAAATAAAGGAAGAAACCCATCTGGAGACGGCGGCCTTTCTCCCGAAGAATCTCTGGCGAGTGGTGAAGGCCAGAGGAGTTACCTACCTAATCTTCAAGGTCTACGCCCATGATGCTCTCTTTGTAGAAACCTCGCAGAATCGCAGTCGCAGGCCTCGCAGCAAGGTTATCTCCATTTCGATACCGGAACTTGAAGGTAAGAACGTCGAGTGGACTCTTAGAAATTATGACTAATATTTTCCTTTTGCTCGCAGACAAAACCCTTCCCTTGCCTTTACCTTTTCTGCTTCGCAACGAAAACCTTCGCGATCAGGATGTAAGGTCCATAAATCTTGGAACTGGATGCGGTTTCTGGAACTACGAGACCTGGAGCAGTGAAGGAGTGACCACTAGCAGCAGCTCGGATCTGCTGAGTGATCCCATCATCGAATGCCAAACCCATCACCTCACTCAGTTTACTTTTCTGATAGGTGGTCACTATCCAACCACGAAATTTGGCATGAAGCTTCTTTCCCCGCTGCCCGAGAGGATCCTGGACATTATCTCCATAGTGGGCTGCTGCCTGTCGCTGATGGGAGCTCTGGGAATTTTCCTTACGGCAGCTTTTTTCAGGAAACTCTGGAGCAAGGGCCCAAAGAAGGTTCTTCTGCACCTTTGTCTACCCATGTGCCTCCAGTTAGTGCTCTTTCTTTTCCACAATATGAACGATACTGTTGAGCAAATGGCGGTGGCTGGAGATATGAGGTCCTGTGTGGTCCTCGGAGCCTTTATGCAGTACATCATCCTTGTGCTTTTCAGCTGGATGCTGATTATTGCCTTCGTGCAGTTTCAGCTCTTCGTGACCGTGATAGGGATCGATTGGAGCAGTCGCAACATACGAAAGGCGGCGATAGTGGCCTGGTCACTGCCCCTGATTCCCACCTTGACTGTGGCCTTCAGCGATCCCTTCTCCTATGTACCCTCAGCTGCACAGCTTTCCAGCGGCACTGCCTTCTGCTACCCCTCGGGATCGGGACTGGAACTTGGAGTGATCCTGCCTGTGGCTCTGATCACGGCCGCCAACCTGTGCATCCTCATGAGTATTATACTAAACATTTCAAAGTCAGGGGGCTTCAAGTCAGAGCAGGCTAAGCTGGCCACGGAAGTTCGGGCTTCGATCCTTATGTTCTTCCTGCTAGGACTTACCTGGATCTTCGGTATCCTAGCATTCACCCACGCAGGAATAGTCTTTTCGTATCTTTTCTGTATTACGGCCACCATGCAGGGTTTTGTGATGTTCGTTTTTTTTGTTCTCTTGGACCAAGCGAGTCGACAGGCGTGGCGTGGACTGCTTTTTCCTGTTAAGAAGAGTATGAATGTGTCGAAAACAGTCGGCGAGTCATACCCCTAAGACCCAATCGATTGCAGAAAGCCACCCTTCTTGAGAGTAAAAAAAAAAAAAATCTGGCAATATTTGAAAAATATTCAATCTTGAAACTTTATACTGCTACATTACTTGTTTACTTGTTATTTTATTCTAAATAAAATGAATATTTTAATTGGCTTTCCTGAGTGATTTTAATGACTTTTACTTGGGCTTACATTTATTGTTGTTAGGGTAGGAAAACTGATATGAGTTCCATACTGAACCCTTTGATAACAAAGGTGTCAGAGCCCAAGAGACTTCATGTAATATTTAGAATGATAAGTAGCTGACATCGTTTGTCATTAATGCTTTCCAGGTATTAACTTCTTATCTCAGAGCTGAAGCACGTAGCTAATGACTCAGCAAGAGTATTTTGGGTAAGGAAGGCGTGAAATTACGGTTTGAGCAAATAAAACCGAAATACCAACGGCGACGTCACAAGATTAGCATTATTTTGTTGCCTCTGAAAGACCCCTTTCAGATTATTTTTTCCTCAATTGCCGGGTGCGTGTTAATGACACTGTAAATTGTATCAAATGTCGCGAAGCTTAAGTTTTTTTTTTTTTCATAATACATTATGTTCCCGGCCATGCTTCTTATACGAAATTTCGATTAGCGATCGCGCCGATAACTGATAACACACACCTTGGGCTTCTGGGGTCCGCGAATATCGAATAGTTCAGTGAGGCGCGATATTCCGAGAGAGTCGGACGTGAGACCTACGTTTGGGTACAAGTACTTTCCGGACGGATATATTTATGGAGAGTCGGAGAGCTGCACACAGCTGTCGCTATTGAGTCATTCGCCATGGATTTAGCTTGGTTATTGGTGCTTTTTGTGGCGACCTCGACATTGACCTCGAAGTTGGAGGCCCGTGACTCTGGGGAATCGAGCACGGAGAGCGATTCCTCTAATTGCCCCACAGAGAGGCAAATGTGCTGGGGAAATGGCACCTACAGTCACTGTGCCGGACTAGAAGTGCGCTATCCGGGTCAGAAACCGGAAACCAGCCTAGTCTACTGCGACTCCCTGTTCTGCGAACCTGAGGAGTTCCAGCACGATTACATCACGCGCAACCACGACCAAACACCTCACCTGAACAAGTGGAAGAGGGCCAGAATCGGTGAACGTGCCACGCTGCACGACGTCTGTCTCCTGAGAAATGGAATGCCCGTGACCAGAAGGTGTCTCTTGATCGATTCCCGAGCGCATTGGGAGTCCCTGGAGCAGAACCCACCTGTGGTCTGTCTCCGGCGCTTCAGGGAGCACACGATCAGCGGCGACTTGAACAGCCTGCACGACGACGTACTGGAGGGCAGGAGACGCACCAATGACACCCAGGGACGTCGGGAGATGACCGGGATGATGAGGACCATGTTCCGTCAGAGGGAGAGGACGCTTCTGCCGGCCGATATCCACGTCACGGGACAAATGTTCGGAACCTTAATGCAGCAGGAGAAGGATGCATCCGTCAGTGTGGACTTGGTCAGCGTCTGCAAGGAGATCATGTCCAGTGACACCCAGGTGTTGCGCCTATCCGCCCAGCTGAATGCCACCAACTCCCTACTGAGCCAATTCGAGAACTACATGGATGCCCTGCCGGAGCAATTGGTTCCCACTGATAGATGTGGAAAGGTGGTGCCCAATCCAACCAGCGACGCCACTACAACAGCAGCGACAGGAGTGGAAACCTACAACTTCTCCGACATCGGAGTCCAAGTACTGATAACCGGCAATCTAAGCGTATTCTTCGCCAATCCCGAGTGCGATGGCATTACTGGCATAGCCATCTTCTCCGCTCAAGCTGAGGGAAGGAGGTCTTCCTCAAGCGGATTCTGGTATCGCTTTCTACGTTCCACCGATGACTTGAATAAGATAAAGGGAGAAACCCATCTGGAGACGGCGGCCTTTCTCCCCGAGAATCTCTGGCGGGTGGTGAAGGCCAGGGGAGTTACCTTCCTAATCTTCAAGGTCTACGCCCATGATGCTCTCTTTGTGGAAACCTCGCAGAATCGCAGTCGCAGGCCTCGCAGCAAAGTGATATCCATTTCAATACCGGAACTTGAGGGTGAGTACATCTAGTAGAGTCCCAGATCCTATGACTAATATTTCCCATATTTATTTTCCAGACAAAAACCTTCCTTTGCCTTTACCGTTTCTGCTCCGCAACGAGAACCTTCGCGATCCCGATGTGAGGTCCATAAACTTGGGCACTGGCTGCGGTTTCTGGAACTACGAGACCTGGAGCAGTGAAGGAGTGACCACCAGCAGCAGCTCGGATCTGCTGAGGGACACCATCATCGAGTGTCACACCCAGCACCTCACCCAGTTCGCCTTTCTGGTGGGTGGCAGTTATCGGACCAACGACCTTGGAGAAGAGGTCCTAATAACGCCGCTGAACGAGCGCGTTCTGGACATCATCTCGATCGTGGGCTGCAGCATGTCGCTGCTGGGAATCTTCGGCATCTTTCTCACGGCCGCTCTCTTCAAGAGCTGGCGCAGTCAGGCCTCCACGAAGGTGCTCCTGCACCTGTGCCTGGCCATGTGCCTGCAGATGGTGCTCTTTGTGTTCCTCAACACGGACGACATATCGGAGCAGCTGGTGGTAAATGGAGACACCAAGCGCTGTGTGGCTCTTGGCGCAGCCATGCAGTATTCCATCCTGGTGCTCTTCAGCTGGATGCTGATCATTGCCTTCCTGCAGTTCCAGCGCTACGTGACCGTGATAGGGATCGAGAGGCCCAGTCACTACATCCTGAAGGCGGCGATTGTGGCCTGGTCGTTGCCCCTGGTGCCCACCCTGTTGGTGGCCCTAATAGATCCCGATTCCTACCTGCCCTCCGCTGCCCAGCTCTCCACGGACACGGGGGTCTGCTATCCCTCGGGCTATGGCCTCACCTTCGGAGTGGTCCTGCCCGTGACTCTCATCACGGTCGCCAATCTGATCATCTTCGTGTACGTGTTCTACAGCATCTCGCACTCCCTGAACCAGAGCATCCACAAATCCGAGCGGAAGATGGTGGTCAAGCAGATCCGGCTCTCCATCCTGCTGTTCTTCCTGCTGGGACTGACCTGGATCTTCGGCATCTTCGCTTTCATGCAGGCGGGTGTGGCCTTCTCCTACTTGTTCTGCATCACGGCCACAATGCAAGGATTTGTGATGTTCGTGTACTTTGTCCTCTTGGATGCGGCAAACCGTCGGGCCTGGATGGGCCTGATCTGTCCCACAAAGATGAAGATGGATGTGCAGAAGCGCACCACCGAGCTCCAGTCCATGACCACCTCGTCCACTAATTTCACGAGCAGATCGAACCAGTAGTTGCACCAAATCCCATTCTTCCAACGAACAAATTTTTATAATATTTATTTTACTTGCCATTATTTATAGCTCTCTGTTATAACTTATAATTCTATTTAAATTCATACAAAAAAATAAAATAAGAAACTTATTAACCACCAGGTGAAATGTGAATTCAATTTGAAGAAGTGGGAATTGTGTCACTTTCCTGCGAAGTAAACGGTTCATTAAAGACTCATGACTATTTATTAGGAAAAAAGTATAATAAATTGTTCAGACAAGCCCTCGTCAATTTTTAGGAAAGTATGAACGAATCCCCTAACTTAGATACCTACTTAGTGAATCATCTAGAATAAATGCACTTACCAGGCCTTTAAGGAGGCGTGATCTAAAAACAAACAAACTGGATTAGCTCTAGTTTTTGTCTCCATGGTGTCTGTCATATTTTTTCTATATAAATACAATTTTTTTACTATTACCTCTACTGTAAAGTAGAGCTAAATCTGTCGTAAACGTCGAGTAATGAATTATTATACTTCCAAGATAATAGCGACAAACTGTTTATAGGCAAATAAGGGTAATAGAGATAGAAATCACTCTATGAATCACTTCATTTATTTAAGAGCAGACTTAGACTGGTCAGAAGGTGTGAACTCACTCTTGGCACATACATATGTATATATACACAACGACGTCACTTGTTTATTGGCCTTTTCCTGACTCAAAACGAGTCTGTTATTTTGTTAAATAAATAAGAAAGATAGCGGCTCAATGTCACTGCCATGTACATATTATAAAAAGCCATAGTTAAGGCAATTAAATTTGAAAGTACCTACTTGATTTAACAAATTACTATACTTTTAGTTAAGCGTGGGATAAATCAAGCAACATAGACGAACGATTATTTCAATTCCTCCACTAATACTATTTACCAACTGCAATCAATCAAAGAAAAAAATGTTTAAATTGCTCGAGGGCCCGTTTGCATTGAAAGTCTGCTGAAAGGAAAATGAAAGCAGGACCAGGAACAGCCAAGTGCAGATTGATATGCCACTGCAGGGCTTCCCTCGTCAGCTGCAAAGCATTTCATCTTCCAGCAGCAATTTCACTGCCAAGCAAAGCTGAGCACCTGGTAAGTGTTGAAGCCGTAAAAATTTAAGCAAACGTAAAGGCAGTCGGCAAGTGTTTACTTCGGATTTCAATTGGCAGTCACTCGGAACTAAATTAAACCATGTCATGTGGAATGGAATGAATTTAAATTGCGGCCACGCTCCATTGGTATTTTGGCTTAACCGCAAAAGTTTTCCATCAAAACTTGGCAACTCCACACAGCTCCTGCTGACACTCCCCTTTGCTGGCTTAAAATTACACTTTAAATTAGTTTCTCTTTAAGCCATCGGCTGACGCTGTGATCTGGCTTAGACACAAGTGCCATTGCGAATCCATTTTGTGCACTAAATTGCAATTTGAAGTGGGAGCACTTAAGCCGCTTACTGCAAAGCTTTGTGGACCTATATTATATTGCATGCAAGTGTCACTGATTGGCCCATCATACCTAACGTTTATAAAGCCAACATCCGAACGCATTGTTTGGCTGCAATATAATGGCAGATTTTTTATTCGCGTTTGAGCTGACTCTTGGAAATGTGAAGCTGCGAGGTTTATTTACATTTACTTTATCGCCAATAAAGGCAAATGCGCTATATTAATTAACAAATGTTAAATGCCATTTACAGAAAACCAATTTAATAATTTTTTTTGCTTTTTTGTACAGTTTTCGTTGTTAAGCCGTGCTTATCTTATATATTTTTCATACATTTATATTTTTAATAGACAATTCTGATAAAGCCCTATTTCAAAAACAATGTGACGACTCTTATACGAGTATATAGCTAATTACACTAGTTTACAGCCAAAATATATAAACGTTTAAACCCACTTTTTCCGCTTAATATTGAGACGCTGAACACGTTGAACTCATTAAAAAAAATTCCCAAAGAACCGTTTTGAAGATATTCGCGAAAAACCAGATTTTTTCTTCTACATTAAAAATCTTGAAAACCGTAAGTTAAACAAATTTCAAATAAGTACAATCCAAAAGCCAATGTAAACACCTTTCCGACAACATACGGCTCTTAATGGTCAGAGCTCTATTAATGAAGATATAAACATTTAAAGCTAAAAAAGCATGCAATATTTTTGGCTATGTTTTTTATAGCTAAATTTCATTTTCATTTTAAAAATATAAAAAAAAGATATTAATTATTTTGAGTGAACAGAACTAAAGATACCTTTCTCCTTAAAGAGTTAAGATCAAATATATGCAAATCCAAAGAAAATTCTAGAAGTTATGGCAAATTATATTAAATTATCATATTGCTGTTGTGCTACAAAATTGTTTTTCAAGGGAAGTAGCCTGCTTTGTGATTTTGTTTTTTTAATGAAAAACATTGTAAGTATTAGCAAAAATCTGAATTAATTCATGATAATTTTTTCTTCTTTTATATCCTAAAAATCAGTGAATTTCTTTTTGAATCGTCCTCAAAGCTGCTTTTCCTGCAGAGCTTCATGATTTTGTAAAATTTTCGTATGCGAACAATTTTCTTATCTGAGGCCCCACAAATATACCGACTGTGATTTTATTCTATGAGAGTTTTGGAAATTTCATCCTTAAGTAAGCCATTCGCTTGTTGTGCCACGATTTTATCTAATACTTACAATGTTTTTCATTAAAAAAACAAAATCACAAAGCAGGCTACTTCCCTTGAAAAACAATTTTGTAGCACAACAGCAATATGATAATTTAATATAATTTGCCATAACTTCTAGAATTTTCTTTGGATTTGCATATATTTGATCTTAACTTTTTAAGGAGAAAGGTATCTTTAGTGCTGTTCACTCAAAATAATTAATATCTTTTTTTTATATTTTTAAAATGAAAATGAAATTTAGCTATAAAAAACATAGCCAAAAATATTGCATGCTTTTTTAGCTTTAAATGTTTATATCTTCATTAATAGAGCTCTGACCATTAAGAGCCGTATGTTGTCGGAAAGGTGTTTACATTGGCTTTTGGATTGTACTTATTTGAAATTTGTTTAACTTACGGTTTTCAAGATTTTTAATGTAGAAGAAAAAATCTGGTTTTTCGCGAATATCTTCAAAACGGTTCTTTGGGAATTTTTTTTAATGAGTTCAACGTGTTCAGCGTCTCAATATTAAGCGGAAAAAGTGGGTTTAAACGTTTATATAAAAAAAAAATATAAATTTGTAAACTAGTGTTATATATCACGTTATATTATTAATAACTTGTAAATTCTTTATGATAGGATATATATTTTAATTACCTAACAAACCGTAAAATTATAAAAATATCTATAAAAACATTATATTGTGCAATTGACTATCCAATTATTTTATCTTATCTTATCTTAGCCAAAGTCACGTATTTTTTATAGCTTCAACATCCAATGTCAAGATTGATCGACTATTTAATTTGGACTTTATGCAAGTTCAACCAAAAAGTGTCGTACATTTATGAAATTTATTATTAAGGTGTTTAATCTTACTTTCTACCATAGATGATATAGCTATGTTATATATAAAGATCATTATTTAGCTTTATCTTTTATTTATAGATATAAATAAAGGAAAAGAGTATTCTGTGGAATTATTTATAAAAAAGTTTCTTACCAATTAATTGTAAATTTATTTTAGATATAGTACTTCCCACTTTAAGTTCTCGTATAAATCTGAAAGGAATCTGTACAGCCATTCAATCTCATCTAAACAAGTGAGCACACATGCGGGAAAGGAAATAAATCGATATTTCAGTTGGGACCACTCCAATTTCGAATCCTGCACTCCCGCTTACATTGGCACACACAACCAGTTCATACTACATAGATACTCTCGACTCGTATCAATTGCAATCAATCAAAATGTGAAGCGCTTTGACAGAGCCCGCCTGCATTCAAATGCAGAGACAATGAAAGCGAAAGCGAAAACGGAACCAGGAGCAGAAACTGGCAAACTGCAATTGAATTTGATTTGCAGGACTTCACTTTGCCTGCTGCCAAGTTCCTCGGTTGTAAACTTTGATGGCAAACTGCGGCCAACGGAAGCTGAGCACCTGGTAAGTGCTGAAGTCAGTGATTTTTTGCCAAAGTCCGAGCCATTCGGGAAATGTTTGCTTGCATTCGAGAACTTAATAAATGGACGTAAAGTGAAATGAAATTAATTTGAAAATTGAAAAGTCGGACTTTCTCAGAAATGTAGGATAAAGTGAACGAGTTCTGGAAATTCAGGTGTCGATGATAAGCATCCAGATGAAGAGCTTTGTTTGGTAGTATTTCCCATGTCATTTTTTTTTTTCCAGCGATTGCTAACATTATTGAAAAAAAACCTTAAAATGTTATATTTAAGACTCCGACTTAAAATAATAATAAAATAAATATAACTATGGTTTCTATATTTTTTTTTAAATAGTGGTTTAATTTTGGTATCTAACCCCTCTCGTTTGCTAAGAATTAATGCCATGAATCGTTCTCTTGAACAAGCTTAGTGGCAAGTCCCTGACCATTTCCAATCAATTTTCCGCGGAAAATGCACTCTCAAAAGGGGAGCTCCTAAGCCGCTTAACTTCAATGGAGACCAACTCTGGCGGACAACTAAGCGGGCGAAAGCTGTTGGAACAGATATTGCGTGCTACCTGCTCTGTGTAAATAAAGGGGGGAAATGATTGCTACTAAATAATATATTTTTTGCATAATAGATTAATGGTAGATGCGTTGAAAAAATAAAGTATGGGATTAACACGTTTAGAAAATATAATATCTATTGTAATATTATTTGTATTTTGACTGAGTTTAAATATATACCTTTATTATAAGAAAAGCTCCTTTTTAAAATCTCTATTGCTTTGTGTTTTAATTTTTTTTGCTGGTATTTCAGCAATTGATAACGTCTATAATACTGCACGAGCTCTGAACATAAGGCCCGGACTATCTATTTTCGTTCAACAAAAAACAAAAACCCATAAACTGAAAGGTGCGGGCTTTTCCTTGGCTCTCCTCCAGCCATCTTTTCAACGCCCGCCTCACCTGTTTGCAGTTGGCATTTTTTTCACATTCCGTAATAGCACACCCAAAAGGCTAGGCGAGGACATGTGCAACTATTAAAAATTATTTTCTTTTCACATTCCGACGAGTGTACGGCAGATATTTTATGATTCGAAACGTGCAAATGGCCAGGACTCCAGGACTCCCTGGGCAGAAGTCCTTAGGTGTGTGTAGTGTGGCTGATATTTCGTACGTGCACCCACAACATGAACCCATAAATACGTATTGATTTTCCATTCGGCCACACACACCCACGACTGTCTTATCGGTGGAAAAAAGGCGGAGAGGGGAAGGTAAAGAAGAGTCTTCGATGGGGAAGGACCAGCAACAATGGCAGGCTCCTCCAAGCTCCAAGACAGAGTTATGATTACGAAAGTTTCTTTAATGCGGCGCTGTGAGAGCTGGAGCACATACTATAAATGGAAAATAAATGCGAGAAATTTGCCGCAATTTGCGACGCCCTGCGGAGTCACTGAACCGCAAAGCTGCAGAAATGTTGTTTATCAAATATTTATCGCACAAGTAGTTATTTTTCACATAGCACTTTTCGCCGGGCAAATTGCAGCTAGACATGCAAATGGCATGGAATGCAACTGAATGGATTTTTGTTTCTCCATCAGAGATGAGAAATTGGTCGCAATCCGAGTGAGACATGTCTACATCACGAGATCATTAATTCCAACTCCCGTATAATACAGTGCTCTGCCACATGGTACTACAGTAAAGCCCCATATGTTTTCGCTCCATTTGGCCTGACTAATGGCCATACATCGCCGATGCTGGATGGCTGCCTGGCAGTGGCATGTGAGCCGCTGCGTGCCGAAAATGGCGAGAGCGCTCATAACAAATTTGTTAGATGAGCGGAAATTTGTCAAGAGCATTTGCCACAACAAACAAACATGCGACGACGCCAAACACCGCATGTGTGTGGCCTTTCGACCGACTGAATTTGTATCAAATTTACGAGGAAACCAGCATAACAGTTGGACTTTGGATCAAAACAAATTATGGCATGTGGAGAAGAATATAACGAGTATATCTGGCAGAAATGTGTGGTATTTAAAAAAAAAATAATAACTATATACATCATAATAAACTGTGCTTAAAAATTAAATTAAATAATATTAATTAATCTGTTTTATTATAGTTCCCTTTGTTATTATCATATTGTAAGTACTTTAGCAGATTTTTAATTAGGAAAATAAATTTTAGCTACTTCTAATAACATAAATCTTATATTTAATTTCATTTTTTATTATCTCTCTGCAGCCTTGACCATAAAGCATAAAACACTAATTTATTCAGCAATTGCGTAATAGTTATATATACTTTACGGGTGAGTTATTTGCGGAAAAATTATGGCAAACACAATAACGAAATGTACTTTCAGCTGCATCCAAAGCCGCCAATGCCGAAGGCTCTTGGGCAGGCAATTAAAACTGCCAAAAACTAATGCCACCGCAAACTACAGTTGCCAGTTTTACGGTTTCGAATTGGCCACGAAACACCCGAGCCCGAACTCGAAATGTTCAACAATGTGCCAGCAAAATCGAGTGGCTGTAATATCGCTAACAAAAAATGGCACGAGAAATCCCTTGACCAATGTCCCGGAGTCCAATTAAAACCATTGGGAAAACTCCCATCGATTTCGTGGAAGGACGGCGGTCGAATCGAAATTTATCATCAAACGACGGCAAACAGCTGCAGCGGCTTAAAGCGGCTTAAAAACTTTAAGGCCGCTAAGCCCTTCGGGCCTTATTGTAAGGGACACTTGACACAAAAAGGGATGGTCGCATCAAAGAAAGTATTTTTTAATATTTTAATTGGCAAAAAGGCAAATTAAAACTGTCGCCAGCAGGCAAATGAAAAAACATAATTTGATATTCCAAGGGTCCGGCGTGGGGAATTAAAGGGATATTGGGAGGAAGGGGAAATTGAACCTAAATAAAAATAAAGAGCATCTGTACTTCAGCTGGTGCTGCCTTTTTTATGGTTTTCAAGAGTAATAATGAATAATCTTTGCTCTGATTTCTTAGCGTTAATTAATAAAGTGCATTTGTTACATTTTAAATAAAAATTTAAAGGGCTTTTAATTAAGTGTGTCTTTTATACAGCCCTTCTCAAAATAATAAATAAATGATTTATCTTTTAAGAAAAAAAGGAGGAAAAATGTCGATTTGAGTAATTAATGTTATTTAATCTCAAGACTATATATTCCTATTAAGAACTAGTATTATAATTTTATTTTAAAAATGTACACATTTATTTTCATTAAAAATTTACATTATTTTGGTTCTGTGTGAAATAAATTAAGCAAATAAAACGCGGAAATTAATTTCTGTAAATGTTTTGGTAAATATTGGTTGCTTTGGTTAGGGCTTATAGCCCAAGAGAACAGTAAAAGCCGCTGCTATCTAATCTGTAAGTATTCTCATATTCCTTTATCTATGCTACAGACTCTCAACCTAAAAGACTGAAGTTCATTTGGGCTTTAACAGTCTAAGAATTAAGTCGCGGTTTCTTAGTAGAGGCATTTGAGTCCAAAAGAAACAGATTTGCCAAGCAAAACATTCATAAATCATCCGAGAAAGTGAAACTAAACAATTGCCGAGGATTTGTGTGTGTACTGTCTGGCGTCCCTTTTGCCATTTCATCTCGAAATAATTAAGCCAAACAGAAATGAATTTGTGCACGTGCTGCGTTTAAGAAATTGCTTTTGCCCTCCTCAGTTCTCTGGGGCGCTCTTGGCTTGGCTTACTCGACTTTTCTGGCCTTTTATGTTTCGGCTGGTATTTCCTTCCTTGCAGCCACCCAGTCAGTGAGCAAGCCCCCATGTATATTCAGTTCTTGGTTATATTTTTTAGCTTTTTGTATTTTTTAATTTTCGCCCGACTTTGCACAAGTTGCCCCTTGCCATTTGTTGCTGTTGCCTTTGGTTTTGTGTCAACAACACAAAGCCGCACACATCGCAAACAGTTGCCCCAATCCCGTTCTCTTTCCCGTGCCCGTTCCCGTGCCCATTCCCTTTCCATTTCCCATTGCCATTACGGTTTCATGTTGCGCAATGCCATCCAAGACAATAGTTGCACGAACTGAACCTAACATGTGCATGTGCTGACTGAACTGAACTGTGCTGCGAACTGCGACTCCTTTGGGGCATTCATATCTGCCAGCCGGTCTAATATGGCTCGCCGGTCCTTTGTTTTCCCGCCCTTTTCCCGCGTTGCCCGCTTTTCTTCCTTCGTGATGCGAGTTTGGCGAACAATGGAACGCAAAGCGGAAAAGTTTACAATTAGCTTGTCAACAATAGCCGGGCGTACGCGGCGTATGCGTGATGTACCCAAAACAGAGGAGAAATGCTGCACCATTATTCTTATTATTTTTTTGTGCAGGAGTAATACAGTAGAAGTCGCTGGTGTATACAGCCACTTATATGCAAATATCCTTTATATGCGTAAAAACTTTACAATTAAATTGCTAGGCGTATGCGTGATGTTCTTTAAGCAACGGAAGTTACATGGAAGGGTTTTACCCTCTTTTAGAGAATACAGTAGATATGGTTAATACTCGTATGCTAATATCGCTAAAATGCAAAAAGTTTACAATTAACTTGTCAGCAAGGCTCGGCAGACGCGGCGTATGCGTGTTATGCTGAAACTAATTTAAAACTTCGCTCTATTTTTGTCTGACGTTTGGTAATACAGTAGTTATTGGGAATAATAAATATTTTATATATAGATATACTTAAAAATGTAACTTTTCAGTTGTTTTTTATACATATTCCAAGATTTTCACACAATTAAGTTTTTAATCAATTTTATTCAGTTTTGTCTTTTAATTTTATTCGTTTACTATATGATCTCGTACAATGCTGTTGCTGTACCCAATTAAGCCAAGTTTACTGTATGTCAACTATGCGAGACAGTTAATAAAAGGCCACCACGCATTTTATATAACCTCCTCCCAGGCCCTGGCTGCCCAAATTAAAACCCCAAAAATAATTACCAAATTATTTTGGTAAACGTTCTCCGCTTTCCAAGCTGAAAATCTTTATGCATATTTTATGCTGTGAGCCACGGAGCCAAAGAAGGGGAAAATAGTGATGTAATAAAAAGCGCGAAATAAGCGGGGGCGAAGTGAAGTGAACGACGGAATACGGAAAATGTTCGAGGGAACGTGAGTCGACGGGGGCGTGGCACCGGCAACATGTTGCCGGAAGTGTTGGCCTGCAATTTACACAGGAAAAGTTGCTGCCGCCTTTCCAAATTTCGCGTGTGTGTGCGTGCCGCAGGGGGCAAAGTTTTCCAGCATAAAAGGGTTAAGTGCAGAGCCCTGTATTAAGAATCGTGGAAGTTATGCTTGTTTGTGAAAGTTCACATGACGGAGTCGATGTTATGCTTCTTGCGATCTGTTTTCCACATCTAAATTTTAAATGAACGGAACTCATGTTTGTACAACCCACAAAATGTAGATTTTATCCAGCGCTTCTCCTAATTGTTAGTATACATTGTACAAAACCTATTTAAGTTGGTGAACACCGCTTAGCGATTCAGTTCGTGATCGGAACTCAATACGAATAGAACGCGGAATCGCAATGAATTGCGAATTTTGCTCACCATTTACCTGAGTAAATAATAAAGTCAACGATGCGAAAAGTCGGGCTCAGGTGTAATTAATAATCAGATTGGATGAAATATAAGCGTGTGCCAAATATAAAGTCAAGGTCGAAAAACAAGTTATATAAAATATCTTATCAATGTGGAATCGCTGATGCAAGTGCAATTATCAAAATAAATATATAAATATAACAATTTATATACATCAAAGAGCAAATAGTGTGAATAGTAAATAGTTCAGATTAATCAATTTTATCAATCATTTAACACAAAACAAAACTTCAATTAAATATAAAACAAGTTTTTAAAACATATATCAAAAGTACTAATTAAAAAAATAAGCCACAGTGCTACTAATGATAGTATAACCAACAAAAACTGTTACAAATTATTTAGAGGGCTTGACTATAATTACGTTAAGTGATAGTAATTATATACCGGCTATCAGCTGAGAGATTTGTGATGCAATTAAATTAAAGCAAGTGAATTAAATAAAATTATATATTATATTTGCGAAGTTATAAATACGAACATTACTGTTATATTATTAATAAATAAATAACAATTAAAATGACCGAAAAGGTCTCTTTGGCCCGGCTTAGAAGCCTGGAATGGGGACGTCTCTTCAACATGTTCTACATAGAACCGGTGATTTTCATGCTTATATTCGCGCACGTGCTGTCAGGTGAGCAGATCTCTTAATTATAATGACGGCTATAGAACGATCATCCCATTAGGTACCGTCATGCGTAATCAGCTGATTTATCAGACCTGATATATTTCAGTATAATGACAGCGACTGCAAACTTTTGGACAGTAAAAACACCACAGCAGAAATTCAGGTAACAAGTTAAAATTAATTGGTATTCAATTATAAATAATGTGAAATTTTCAGGCCATAGAGACGGAACTGCAGTCGTATGTGGCAAATATGTTTCTAACGCGGACCCTTTTCGAGAGTATTGTGCCGGCCATCTGTGGATTGTTTATAGGATCTTGGTCGGATCATTATGGGCGAAAGCCTCTCTTGATTGTCTCCATGATTGGTGGGTACTTTTTGTTAATTAAAATAAGTAGAAATTCTAAGAATTTTATGTGTTTATTAGGCTTCTCTGCTTCCGCACTGTTGTCGTCTACCATTTGCTGGCTGTCCGATTACTATATGATTAATCCCTGGTGGTACACCTTGGCTGCTGTGCCTCATTCCCTTCTCGGAGGACTGTGTGTCTTTACGGTGGCTGCATTCTGCTTTATAACGGACACAACGGACAGGAACACAAGGCCCTACAGGTGAGTTAATAATTCACTATGAAATCTACGGAAGGAGTAATCCATACATTAATTAATCATTTTTGGTGTTACCTTCGAGTAGGAAAAAAATTTGGGAAATTTTTGCAATGCAATTACTTAAATAAAGCAATTAAGCCTTTCATAAAAACCATCAACCATTAATTTTCTAAGCCTTCAAAGCATTAAAATTTTTTATTTAAATAATTATTTTTCATTAAGTGAATTAATTATACAATTTATAAAATAGTTAAAGTTTTTTATGTGACGCTCTCGAAATAATAAAATTAATATGGTATACTATTATCGTTTCAGAATGATATTCATGGAATTTATTCTTTTTGTGGCCCTTACCAGTGGTTCATTGCTGTCCAGCTTTGTGTATGCAGCCACCAGTGCTGCCTTCGTCCAGAGTCTGTCCTGCTTAATAGTTATCCTAGCCACTCTGTTTATTATTTTCTACCTGCCGGAAAGCTTGGGAATGTGTCCGGATCAGGATGAAATTCCCGAAAAGGAAAAGGAAATTGTTGTGACAATTTCCGAACTAAAACCAGAAGTACTTGAAAAGCGTGATGATCCACCCAAGTACGAGACTATTGAAAAACCAGACATTGAAGAGAAGACTAAAGAGCCAGGATTGCTCAGCGTTAAACACATTAAGGACATGTTTAGCACTTGCTTTAAGAGAAGAGAGAACAACGCTCACTCCATCATTTGGCTGGTTACCTTGTCTGGTTTTGTCTCCATTTTTGTTACCGGTAAGTCCTTTATTTTTCTTTCCACTTAAAAAAATGATTGAGCTGACGACATCCTTGTAGATGGCGTCATGACTGTGATGTATTTGTTCGTGCGTCAGCAGTTTCACATGACAGTGCGCGAGTTTACCATTTTCGAGACAGTCAGTCAATCGGTGCCAATGCTGGGAGCTCTGCTGGGAATTCTCATTCTTAGGAAGGTAAATATTCTAATGTCTATAATAAAAATATAATTATAAAATAAAATTCAATTTGTTCTCTAGCTCTTTGGAATGTCTGTGGTCGCCTTGGCATTACTTTCTCTATTTTCCGAGATCCTTAGCAATTTGGCCAGAGGATATGCTTATTTAACTTGGCACCTGTATTTATCCGTGGCCTTGGGGGTATTTCGCTCCATTCAAGGACCCATGTGTCGGACAATTGTATCAAACATAGTGCCAGCTTCGGATACGGGTGAGAAAAATAACAATAAATGTTTATTTTCCTAATAATTAATTTTTAAATCATCACAGGCAAACTCTTTGCCATTGGCAATATTGTGCAATCGTTTGCTCCATTTGGTAAGTAACATCATTCTCCTATTAATTTTCCCTATTAATCATATTTAATCCCCAGTGGCTGCTCCTCTTTATACGGCCATATACAAAAGTTCCTTGACCACAAATCCTGGAGGATTCAATTTCCTCAGCGCTGCATTCTATTTGATAGCGTTCTTCCTAATTGGGTGAATATAAGAGCATATCCATCATCGAACTCAATGATTTTCAATATATGTACTTTCAGCTGTGTGATGCGAATTAAGTTCAAGCACCGCAAGTTCTACGCCAAGTCGCTCAAGTAGCCAAAGTAAAGCCCTCAATATTGATTGTGGCAAGTTGGCCAACTTTACAAAGCATTGTTTCCGCTCGAGTCGAAAACTTTGTGTGGCCTGGCCAGTATTAAATAATTGGATTTTGTAAAAGAGTTTTTTGTATTTAGCTAATTTAATTGAAAACCGCAAAAAGGGAATTGGATACCATTGCGATTTGCATCATGTGCAGATACAAAATTAAGGGAAATTAACATTAAATTTGCCAATGACAGCTGGGCAAACGTTCGTTTTCCACGTCAACTAACCAAATTACAAATGCTAACTAAATTGCAGCCATCAAGAACTCCATGGCGAACTATTTATCGAACTATTTAATTGCATCAACTGGACATAAGTGACTACACATTTCCATCCCGTTCCGACGAGAATTTATCTAATTGTTGTCTGTGTGTGGGTAAACCTCTGTTGTGGGTACACCGAAAATAATAATACAAAAACTTTAAAGACAAAATTGAAGTTCGACTCCAATAAATAGTATAAATATATTTAAAATTCGAATTCCTTATCTTTATAGTCAAACATATTATAATTATTATTACTTAAAAAATCTTTACTTTATTCCGCCTAATCTATTTTTTCTGGGTGTATTACTAGGCCAAGTCCTTGTTGTTTTGCAATAAGGACATGCATAAGGCATGAGCTTTTAATAGTGCATAATTTATGGGGCAAAAGTTTGCGCAACATATCGCAAAGTTCAAACGTATTCGGAGAATCATTTGGATTCATTTGGACTCGTTGTGACTTTGGCACGTTCCGCATGAATTTGTAATGTCGCCAATGCCAAAAGTTCAGGGCACAATTTGCGGCAATTTGAATTGTTGAACGTCAACTCGACGATTAAATATTAAATTGCGACTCTATTATGCGCACAAAGGTATGCTATATGCTACATTCGTCGGGCACGCGTGTGTGCCCAAATTCCTTTCCTATAAACCAACGCACATTGCCACCAGCCCCACAGCAATCAGTATCGGGTTACTGGAATCGGCGAACCGAAACGGAGTCATCAAATCACGCTCTTGTCTGGGGTTAAGCATTAAAGCCACGGGTGCTTTGAAAATGCTTTGAAGAAGCTTTGAAATCGTTTTGAAAACGCTTTAAGATCGGCGCGCGTGCAACAAATAAACGAATCGCCACGACAATTCGCAATTCGCAGGGCATGAACTTGCACTTGCACTTGAACACGCCAACTTAATGGGATGTGTGTCTGCGGGTGTGCGTGAGTGTGCAAGGGGCGCGTGTACAGGGGTGTCTTTGTTTGCGCAGGAAAAGCGTTCGCCATAAAAAGGGAAACTTTGATGCGGATGCAAGTGCTGCCGCCAGCAGTTGAACGTTTAACATTTCCGCTTCTTGCTGTGGCTGCAGATGGAAAAAAAGTCGCCGAAAATCAATAGGACTTGGCTTCAGTTGGAAAATTCGGTGCCGCTATTAATTTTGATATTATTTTGATTACTGTGTGAGCTTTTCGGTACAAAAGAGATTTTAATAGATTTTAAAGTGACAGTCTTACTACAAAATCCAAAGAAATAAAATATTGTTGCTTGATTGAAAAAGATAAATAATAAAACAAATATGGATATAATATAAACTCCAAATAGGAAGCCCCAGTTATTCTTCAGAACTAGTGAATAATTCTTATATAACATTTTTATAATGTTAAATTTTATTTCTATAATCATCCAGATCCTAATTCTTATCTTCGCACCCATTTATACTTAGTGCCAGAAGTTATCAAACGTCGCTGTCTAATTGAGCAGCCAGATAAGTCGCACATAAAACTTTAAACGGAGACAGCGGATAACAAAGTAGCGGCCACTTCCGGTTGTCATGATTGATGGCCGTTTTAGAGGCTCGAACAGGAACGACAGCTGGGGCACGTCAACGGGGCGCATACGTAATCGTTTATTAAACAAAACAAATTATGAGCTGCCAGCGGCCAAACAACATGCAAGTGTTGACGAAGGTCAAGTTTGGCATTTACCCAGCGAAAGGTTGCTACCAATATAAAAGCGGCAAAAGAGCAAAAGAGCTGTTTTCGCCGTAAGCCCTTACGTTATTACGTATACGCAAGGCGAAATTCTCGCTCTCTTTTTCTTGCCGGATTTCTCTTTCGCCTTTCCCGCTCATTTTCCTATGAGAGACTATAAAACGGGAGAGCCGAGGACGAGTCGAGTTAGTTTTGCTGAAGACTTCGCCACGAAACGGTCGCCAGCGGTGGTGGGAAACCAATTTTCCCGTGATTTTCCGACTTCGCTTATCGTTGTTGTCCGCTTATCAGCGTCGCGTCGTTGAAATGCCGTCGGTGGAAGTGCAGTTCGCCTAGTTCGTTGCCTAGTTATCCGCGCTGCAACATATCAACTACGCCGCACTTTTGACAGCATCCTGCAATCATGTTTTGGATTTTACGACGCACCGGGGCCGCCAACTTCTTCAACTCCTTCAACAACAACTGCAGCTTCTCGAAGGGCAACGGGAACGGTGGCAATCACAGCAACAGCACTCAAGGTAATCCCCCGATCCTTACTGATACCTGGGCAATCAATTAGACGCCAAAAGTCCGCCCTCCATTAGGATAATTCATCAATAATTAGCGGAATAATCACATTAAGTCTGCAACTTCTGCGAGAGTCAACCATAAATATCGTTAGTCTTGATATTGTGATTTTATTGGGCTTGTTGGTCAGAAAAGTGGGGAACGCGAATTAAATAAAAGCGATTAGATAATAAGGCAGTGTTGCCCCAAATTGGTTTCAATTACTTAAGTAATTAACTTTGTTTCGAAATGTTATTCATTTTATGGAAGCATTCATTTAATGTCAAATTGAATAATTTAAGATAGTCAGTATACTATACTATACTATACTCGAATAAATTTCTTGTCAGAGAAAATTTATTTTTTCCCCTTAATGCCGTTAGCAATCATTTTCATATGCAAGCCTTTCAGTCATGAAATTCTCAATTAATTGGAAAAACACACCTGACAGAGTTAAACAGAAAATCACCAGATTGCTTAATTGCCTAAGATGACAATCTAGATGAGCCATGCTAATGCTTCACATATTCCTGAAATACCTGGAATTGAATGACTTTCCTCTAGGCAATTGCCCGATCAATGTTTCAACAGTATTCACATTTCCACGAAATCTAAGCCCGCACAGGAGGAAGTCCTTGATCTGTATGCCAAACATGATCTAGTTTAGGCACGGCTTCTATTCATAAGCCAAACCCTCCACTTGTTATCAAAACAAGTTAATTAAAATTCTCGAAATGACTTGTGGAATATACGCGCCCAATACATATTGTACTTGCTGCATATACTCATATTGTTTGCCTTTATCTGTGCCGTATGGCAAAGTGGGAACAACTGGGCCGAAAGCCAAGGGAAAGCCGAGGGAAGAACTGCGGAAACAAATGCGCAGGAGGACCTAGGAAAGTAAATAAAATTGAGGCCCTACAACCCACGTAATAATGAGACTGCGTGTGCGTGTGGGGAAACGTGGTGCGGATGTGACTGTCGAAAATAAAACACTTTAGGTTTCGGTCCCAGGATGCTTTTGTCTAAGCGCTAAGTCTCGCACCCTCGCCGAAAATGGCAGGAGATAGAAAAGGGAGAATGCAAAGGGATCGGAAAACGGGAAGAAAAATCGGGGTGGTAAACGCCGGAGGCAAGCAATCGGAATTTTTAGTCGCTTTTGTTGATTTTCCCAGACAAAGTCCAAGTGTTTCCTCTATTCCCTTTCGATTATCTCCTGCATCTCAGCTCAAGTTTGATATTCAAAAGCGTTTCAGAAAATCCACGAATCAATGAATTTGATAATCTTATATATGCACAAAAAATAGCCTCTAGAAATACGCCCCCAGAATAACTTAGCAGTATTGGACATCCTATTTTTAGGCACACAAATTACTGTTTACCTAAGGAAAAAAATTCAAATTTAGGGTACAAGTAATAAGAAAATATTTGGTTTCCATATTTATGGAATATTATTTTATTTCCAACATATTTTCTCCTTTTTCGTATATTATTGTTTTAGTTTTTTCATCCTTTGCCCTTCTGAAAATCCTGTAAATCACCCAAACTATATCCCGCAAACTATTTAATGATATTCAAATGCAATCAAGTGCTTTAAAAGCATGTATTACCGTTTCACCAGAATTACCTGAAAAACGATCCATGTTATTAATTAATTAGCTGAATGGCCGGGAACAAATTAAAAGCAAACACGAACAAATTGCAATTAAAATGTTAATCACGAATTTTAAATGATGTTTGCAAACTCTCGTTGTTTGGGCCAAAATAAACCATAGTTTTAGCCATATTGATTTTAGCTGATTGAATTTTCGCTACACAATTGGGAAACGTTAGGTTATTTGTTCATGTAATTATGTTTTTAATTACAATTTACTGTGCATAGTTGGGCGGAATAAGCCCAAGAGAACAGCTGTGCAATCTCGGTTACTTAAAAGGCTTCTTTGATTTGATTTACTACTCCGAGCAGCTGTTGCCCTGCAGAAAAACAAGTAAACAAGAACAGAACATTATCTGGGGTTTTGCAAGAGAAATATTTAATGAGTTTGCACAATAAATTCAACTTGAAACAGAGCTGAACTGTAAACAAAGTGCTTAATGTCACGGCAATAATTGAAAAACCTTTTTCACACATCGTACAAAATTGCCATTATTCACTTTTGCAAATTCGCAAACATTTATGACATTAATAGCAACGCCAACGACAATTTTTCCAATAACTCGCGGCAGGCGCGAAATTTAATCGTAAAAAAAATTTCATTTGCCAACTTGAACAAATAACAAACAGCAACAACAAGGAGACGCCGCCCTTAAGCTTTTGTCAACATATGTATTGTTGTTCACACGAGGATAAGAGGGAGACAGGGCGAGGGGGCGAGAGAGCGAGAGAGATTTATATGTGTTATGCAAATTCTGGGCAACATATGGCTGCGGCATTAACCGATAATTATGACAGCCATTTGTCATTGATAATAATGCGTTTGTGCATTCAATTTGCGGAATCTGTGCGGGGAAAATTGTAAAACAAGCAACGGCAATTAGTCGGGGGTGTGTCAGCGTTTGTCTGTGGCTATCTGTGCGTGTTCACTGAAAAAAAAATATAAAAAAAAATTCCTTTCATAATTATAGAAACTTATTCAGAATTTATGTTATTTAATAAAATACATTTATTAAAATAGGCTAATAATATATAAAGTTCATTTAACCCCTAAAATATCCCCATTAAAGCAAACAACCTATTCCCCACAATGATAAAAAGTCCTATATTAATCCTTAAATTCCATAAAAAAAATATCCCTAATTTAAGGTTTAAAGTGTTGGTTTATTTTCCTTTGTTTCTGTATGTATCTCGGTGCAATGTCCAATTAGCTGTGGGTCCTGCAGAAGGTCTGGTTGGTTTTGTTTCTTTTTCCATTTTCAGTTTTGTTTGGTTTCTGGCGACCATCAAATGCGGCTCTTTTCGCCCGGCGGCATCATTAGTTCGTGTTTTTGGCCAGACATCAGAAATAATAATAACAACGGGAGAACAGAAAATGTATCATAAATTACGGTTGGCAGTTGCAAAAGGAGAATGTATCCTGGGCCCAGCATGCGAAGAATTATTAGGCATTTATCTGGCGTATTAATAACGCCGCTCCTGTCTGCTGGCTTGCAGTCTTTCCCGGCGTGATTTATATCTGGTTGCCGGCGGGCGGCATCATTTGTAATAATTTGTGCTGTAATTCTAAAGTAGAATCGAGAGAAACTTTTATCTTTCGAGATTACACAAGTCACAAGCACCGGGCACAAACTTAAAGGCGGAGTCCGGAGTCATAAATTTCCATTCATCTGTGGCTGAATCCGGGACCAGAAAACATTGCGTTAAATGTTTGCACACTTTCCGGCCCCACGCTCTGCGGTCCGCATTTTGGCGATAAAATTGAGTTTTAGTTTGCCTTACGGTCTGGCGCGTTTTTCGGAACCTCTTTCCACTGGTTTTTCCACACTCTTTTCCGCTCTCCGCTCTCCGCTTGCACACCATCCATCAGTAATTTTCACCGAATGTCTGCTCCCCATATGCGTTTTTTATTCGCTTTTTAACATGGCACACTTTCGTATTCATGGCCGTTTATTTTTTTAGGGAAAACCACAGCAACAGAAGCTCTTAATCATTTTTTATTGTTGAGTAAATATTTAGAGGTCATCAGTCCAGAGTATTGTTTAAGGACAAAATTAAGTGGGTTTTTATGAGTTGAAAAAATTAAGAAAATATTTATTTGGACTTCTGTATAAATTGTCTTGTGGTATGAAATATAAAATGTAAAGAAAAGTGTTACCAACGATTTTATATCTAGTTTGCAATACTTGGCTTTTCCATTAGATTAAACATTCGAGTAAGACCGATAGCAGTCAATAAAACTTAAATACGTTGCCAGCTGAACTTTAGGTTAATTGAACATTTAAATGTGATTAAACCCTCAGAGTTGGCAATTTCGTGTCGTCACGTATACGCACTGTTGAACCCGATTGCAATTAAAGGCAGCACAGAGAGCCAAGCCCACATAATGAGCTGCTAATGGGGGCTCGAACCGCTAGTGGGTCATAAAAATCCAGGGGCCATTCATTTTCGTGCCGTAAATAAAGGCTTCGTAGAATCTCACCGCCAGCAACTATTTATTGTCTTTCACCCCGCCGATCACACCCTTCCAAGCACAAACAAAGCCCCCAATAAATCTCATTTTATCACTTCACGACTCGAGGACATGCAGGCAAGAAGACAACAAACAAATAAAGAACAACAAAAAATGTGCGAAGAATGCGGAAACTTTTTGTGTCAGAGCCACGGCGCACTGCGAATTTCAAAAGCGGCACAAAAGCCGCCATAAATTCTGTGATGCATTGAGAAACATTTCTCAATTTCGAAGCCTTGCGCCATAACAACGAAAGTTTCCCGTAGAACGGAAAACAAAAGTTATACACTGGAAACACTAATGCATTACTCGGGAAAATATACGCACGAGCCTCTGCGAGCACAAAACCATTAAAAAACAAAACAATCAAAAAGCAATTGTGAAAGTTGGGTATTGCAATTTCCGTTCTCTGCTAAAAATATAAAAATGGTTTATGTAGAGGTAAAAGCACTTACAACTTCCGCAACCCGATTTCCTTATTAAATTTACGTTGTGTCAGCGGCGTTTAATGAAAAAACATTTCAATTGAAGTCAATAAAACTACATTTTATTATTTTATTATTAAAGATAAAGATAGTGCTGAATATACATATGTATTTCAACCGTTTTAATTTATTAACAACAAATTATTATTCCAGACTCAGTACTTTTGGGAAAAATAACTTGTTACTTTTTATGCATTTCTTTAAATCAAATTTATTATTTATTTCAAGCTTGTTGCCTGAAAAACATATTAAAATCATTTAAAGCTTCATAGCCACAGCCTTAAGACATATTACTTTAATTAGTTTAAATATCATTCAAACGTTACAGTGCTTCCGTTCTTAATTTAATATTTATAGCAAAGTTTTTCATTTATATTTCGAACTCATTTTCTATTCCCGTTTTCCGGAAGGCGAGTGTAAGTATATTTGCAAATGAAAAATGAATGAGGAATCCCCCGGCAATGTTAATTAATTACGTTCAAGTTAAGTAAATGGGAATTTTGTATATGGAATATATACTTATTTTCCAGAACTATACTGGAATTTTACCTGAATAACCCTCCAACAACTCAAGTTGACCTCCGCCATATTTTCCAAGAATCTCTCTAGCTATGAACTCATTCTCCAGGGAAACAGAATTTATTTTCATAAATATTTTTCTAATATGCAAGCTTAGATGAAGAGAGCGACCCCCATTGAGTTCCTTTGAAAAACAGACCTCCTGGGACTTTGGCAAAAAATGTTTTATCAATAGAACCACGCTTTTGTTTAGCAAAAGTTTTTCATGCATTTTTCCACCTCATTTTCTGTTTTCATATTCCGGCAGACAAATATGTGAAGCGTCCCCCACGGAAGGCGTATGGGCGCCTCAGCGCCGAGGCTGACGATGCCGTGTCACTTGGCCACAAAATCGATGATCCGTTCGATGAGCTAGACGACTTTGAAATGCTGGCAGCAAACGCAAACTCCAGTGCCGGCTGTAGCAGTCATGCCAACAATGGCAACGGCAATGGCAATGCCAACGAGCCACCAGGTGAAGCCAATGGCAACGTCAATGTCAACGGCAGTGCAGGTGGCATTATGGGTGGAGGAGGAGGAGGACTCGGATGCGGGAATGGGAATCTGCTGGCCTGCACGGATGCCGATTGCCAGGGCAACTACGAGGTGGAGAGCGCCCTCTGCGAGCTGGGCCTGTGCCAGGCGAAAGCCAAAACATCAAAGGATCTGGCTACGGGGGCCACGTCAACATCGAAGGAGATTAACGAAAACACAATAAGTCGACTGCACGCCCTGGCCATGGCCGACGATGATGATGACTACGGTGAGTTTTGCTTAAGGTCCGGAGTCCATAATGGCGCCTCTGATGAGGCAAGGAGAGGTACAGTGAAGGCTACTCTAATGAGCAAACGGGTTTTTCTGGGAGAAATATAAGCCGGTTGTGAGACGAGTTCTTGACTTAAATTACAAACAATGAAAGTACTAATTAGTGAATATTAAATATATTTCTTTAAGCATAATATCAAATGGTAAATATTGTATTAAAGTAAAGAAATCAATTGTAAATCAATATGTAAAGTATGATATAATTTCTACTAAACTAAAGCAATGCTAACAAATGCTGAATCATAAGCTTAATCAAGTAAACTCCAAAAAATCGTGCTAAGAAGTTTAAAGTGAAAATAATTTTTGGAAGCTTAAGAATATTTTTTTAATTTCCGCCATTGTATAGAACTTACTGTATAACTGCTCATGTACTACATATATCCTACATATATTCCCATAATTTCCAGATGAATCCCTTACCTGCAACGTGTGCGACCGAGCGTTCCATTGTCACCGGCAGCTGGCGTCGCACCAGCAAAAGAAGCGACACTTCGGGTAAGGGAAATGCACTTAATTAAGCCAGCTGCCGCTCTCACTTTTCACCTGCTCACTTTCTCCCGTTGCCTGTCTGTGTATTTTCGTTGGCTTTTGCCTGGCTTTCATCTGGATCTCCCCTCCGAAATTCGCACCTGGCAGGTGCAGTGGCTGCGATAGTTTGTTTCCGTCGCTAATGCTGCTGGAGCACCACAAGGAGGAGTTCGAGCACTGGAGCGACGAGGAGATGGGCCGGCGGGTGTGCTGTCGCCGGAATCGTTGTGACGACGACTACTTCACGGACACCGACTCCTTTATCAGTGACGCGGAGAGCGAGGATCTGGAGAGGCTGTTGTAATCGCTGGACGCGGCAAAAAAGGAACCGAGGGAAGCGGGACTGACGGGACTGAAAGTGGGGATGCTGGTCTCGACTAAATTTGAATCCTGGCCCCGGGAGTGGGCGTGGTTCTGGCCATCTCATCCCCATCATTGAGGCAGCAGCTAGGGGGCGAGGTCGAGGCATATCCTGCGGCGAATGGACAAGGGACATCGGACTTGGGCGCTCGTCTTCTGATGAAGATTGACACACGGGGCGGACCTAATGAAAATGAATTAAACCCCAATCTGGCTGAACGCAAAGCCCCCAAAACAAACAATGAAAAATGTTGGCTAAGGCCCAAAGCAAAAAACAGAACAAATAATACAAGAAAGAATACCAGTGTTGCAAAATTTCAGAATTTTCTCGAGCAAATAAGTTCTTCTTTAAGATTTATTTTGTTATGAACATATATTCTGTACTTTATTTTAATTACTTCTGTAACTAGATTGCTACAGTTTGATAACTTTTAATATAATTTATATAAACCTCTTCTTCGTTAACTTAAATTAACAATTTGCCGCAACTAGTTCCCCTTACTTTGTTCAAATATTTAAAATCAATGAGAACGGATACATCGTTGTAAATAATTTAATTGGGATTAACAAACATCTTTTCCTGTTTTTCAAGTAGCTTGCTGGCAGCACTGGGCTAAGACAAAAAAAAAAGAAGAATAAAAATAGATGCCAGGACGGAAAACAAGATATAAGATACTTGTCGACTGTGTTGTCTGTATTTTTAGAGTTCAACTACGAGACCCTTTGCGCGGGGGTCTAAAAACCCCGTTATATATATATATGTAAATGTAATTGTATTATATATCTATGTGTGTGTATAATGAGCTAGTCGAATACGAAAATCCATAAATGGAAATCATATCATTAAATGCATATGTGTAAACCCTCAAAGAAAAACAAATGCGAAACTATTTACCAAGCAACAAGAGAAACCGCAAGAAAGGCAAAGGATGAAACGATGAAAACCAAAAGTATTTTTCAATAAATAAAACTGTGCAAACCAAGCAAGCGAAGCGTGTTCGGCAATCTGTACTCATTCATTAAAATTCTCATAAATTTCCAATTATGGCCGGACGACACTTAAGGAAAATTGCTCGCAATTAAAATTTCAGATTTCTTCGCCTTCGCCTGAGCTCATAAGTATGCCACAATATAAATCGTGGGGCAAGAAAATAATGCCCCGTGGACATTTCTTAAATTATTCAGCGGGGTGGCTTTATTGTGGCATCATTAAAACTTGATTGACTTGATGATGAGCGAATGATGTGGGCGGAGTGAAATCAGCGCTGGGCGAAAACTTTGCCCGCCTTCAAGGCCGTTCTGGGCCCGCTCCAAAAATAATTTCCGCCACCACAAAAGTTCAACATTAACCTTGGTATGAGCCCCGTCTAAGTACTATACATATTCGCTAATGTTGTTCGCATTCTGGTAAGCAATCTCATTTCGCCCCGAAAGGGTTCATATTTCGCTTTAATGGCCTTGGAGCTGTGATAACTGCTTGGCACGAACGTTCGATCAGGACTGCTTGAAGGAAGTGACTGCTTGCCGTAAGCAGTGCTAATGATGGCTTCCGGTGATTCTCAGTTCGCAAAAAAATCGCGTGAAAGAAATTATTGAGCGAAAAAAAAGGTAATAAACATTACAAATATATACTTATTCTGTAGCTAAGTTCTCTACAATTAAGTACATTAAGTACATATAAATAATTTCTCAAATAATCTCTACAATAATATCACTATTATTGTCAACGAAACGAAATAAATTCTTTCTTTTTTATTAAAAAAAATAATAGGATTAAACTAAGCCACAGGCAATATTAGCAATTTCAATAAAAAACATTCTATTGAAAAAACATTTACATCAACCATCAAAACTCAAACCACTCTGACTCATAAAAAAATTCGATTTACGTTTAAATATTTATCAAAGTATAAATCCATTAGGATATCGAGACTTTTGTTTTAGGTTTTTGATCAAATTTATTATTTAAATGAGGCTTACTACCTACCTTCCATTAAGCTGATTATGAGGAGAGTATATTTCAAATAAAGTCCCCACCTTCCGCATACATTAAACGAAAAAGGAATTGTATGTTTTGGGTTTTTGATGATGATTTTCGCCGGATGAGGAAATCAGCCATCGGAAAAGTGCCAAAGGGCAAGGGGAGCGGGGTATTTGGGAGCAGAGACAAACACGAAATTTCCCTTACAGATAAGTAAATTCATTTCTCATGCTCGACCAAAGAAGCGAATGAACTGGAGAGCGTCCTTGCCCTTGGAATATTCATGGCAGGCACGTAAAATGGATTAGCAGAAAGTTTTTCACGGCGCCAAGCGTGAGTCCTGGACGGTCCTTCATTTCCCCACCGAATCCTGATTGATGCTCGAGCGAGTTCCGTCCTAGAAAAACCGGATTTGTTTGGGGAATTCCAGGGTGAGAGCAACAGTGAGCACACAGGCACGAGTACAAGCATATCCATATGGGCTGACCATCTCGTGTGGACAGGTCATTTGACATTTTGATGGATGCAAAGGCATAAAAGGATCTCCCTGAGTACGCTCCACTCCTGGCTGCCCTGGTCTTGTGCAAGCATTAAATTTTGATTTGATTTTATTACGGCACTCGTAAACATTTTATGCGTACATCATACGCACTGTTGGCCAGGCATTTACATAAAAGCCAGCAGATACGGCCAGCTACATAGACAAAACCACAGGACAGCGAAATGTTTATGTGGCTACATATTAAAAGTCGCTTTCCGAAAGGCCATTCAAGGGCTGAAATTTACATAAACCATTAAGTGTCCTTTTAGCAGATGTTTTTTTTTACTTCTCCCCGTAGATTGTAGGTATGCAGAGAAAGAAATTGATGGATGGAGTAGATAATATTTTATTTTTGATATTTAAATATATGCAAAGTAAATATTAAACTTGATAATCATTTTAAATTGACTCATTATTTATTATCTATAATCATTATTCAATGTGGACATAAAGGGTATTTATTATCTCTCATTTTTTAGATAAATGTGAACCCTAAATTATGTAATTTAAATTTCAGTCAAACAATTTGTTATTTTGTGTTGTTGTTTCTTAAGTGCCCAGTTTTCCAGTGAGCCCTTTGATCTGCCATGATTAGTGGCTCAGCAGGATGGCCGTGTCCAAGAAAATTGCATTTCCACCGCTTCCGTGAATCCCCTGACAGGGCATCAAAGCCTTAGACAAAGTAGGGAAGACATCGCATTATTATCAATGCAGCAGGTAGGAAAATGAAAAAAAGGGAAAGGCCGCTGCTGCTTTTTTTGCATGCCAATCAGGCCAATTTGTTACGTGGCAAATTGAGTTTGAGCCGGCAAGGCAGTCTAAGCTCTTTTTCGTGCCTGCAAGGCCGTTCGGCAGCAAGGCAACCATTAGCTAATTAAGACGCTCCAAGTTGCCTTGGCACCCCAAGAACCCTGGCCCAGCACCCACAAAAACACACACACCCCCGGTACACACATTACTGAAACCGCAGACAAAGGACTTGCCAGGCACGAGGCGCCAGGAGCCAGGAGAATTGCGGCCAACGCAGAATTTCACACATAACAAAAACTTTGGAAACCAAAAATAGCAGAAAATAAAATTGCAGAAAAACTATAAAAGAAAAGACAAGAAAACTGTTGCACCCCCCCCAAAATTCTTGAAATTGTTTCAAAGGTTTCTTGCCTTTAACATGGCCTTGAATATCTAATTTGTTTGAAAATAGAGAACTTTATGAGTTTGAACTTCTGCAACGCAAAGTTCTCTAAAGGACCAACTTTCCTTTATTCTAATTTATATAATTTGTAAACTAGTTTATAATAATTAGACTTAAGTTGACCTGACACTTAGCATAAAGTAATTGGAACTTATTATTAAGCTGAAACTAGCCTGCCAAAACCCTTGAAAATCCACCCACCACGTTAGGCTTTAAATTTAATTCATCACAACAAAATTGTTCGCATTCCCTTAAATCCGGTCACCCATTTTCAGTGAAATTAGCTAATTTCTAGCTTAAATCAAAGGCTAACCACAACGATTTCCTCCAATCCCCGCTATGTATTTTTAGTCTTTAATTTCCGCAGAAATGCGACGCCGGCTTGTAGAGTTAATTAAAAACCGCTGACTGTCATCGTCGTTTTGTCGGGCGCAGTGCGAATGCGTTCGTCGCAAATGATAATTGTTGGCACGAAGCAGGAACTGCGACACAATGGGTTAATTAAAATATGCCAAGTCATTGTTCACTGAGGACGAGAGCGAAAACCAGAGGCAGTGGGTTGGTGTGAAATCTAGTTAAAAGGTAATTTCAATTTTCTCGCGAACACACACGTATGTGTCTGTAGGCCTCCAAGGGTTAATTGTGCAATAGCTAATCAGATAGAAGTGTGTGCGAGAGATCCTCACCGACGCCTACATAATTGTGTTGGGATGGCAGTGCACTTTGTATTGTCAGTGCCAGGAACATATTAGAGCTGGCAATAACTCGATAGAAATGATTGTTGTCAAGTATTATACTCTCTAAGTTTTCTTTACTTTTTCTTCTTTCAGCTCTACCTACCATAGTTTATATTTAAAATTCAAGTTTTCTCACCGTATAATTTAAAACAGAATTAAATATATCGTGTTCAGCTTTGTAGTGACCTAGGCACCTGCCATCACTATATGCTGTAGAGTGCCTTTTGTGTACGCATCAGTTTCCCTTTGGGCCCTCTTCAGTTCCTGAATGTAAAGTGCAGACGTGTTCGTAAAAAGTCCCATCCACATGCCAGGAGTTATTCAATGTTCATTGATTAGAGCGTACACACACACAGCAGCAGCCAATGATGTGTATCAAAGTGTGTATCTAAGTGTAATGCCAGATAATTGAAAACAAGCCGGCAGGAGAAGGAGAAGGAGCAGGAGCAGGAGCCGAAGCAGAGACATGAGCTGGAGCCCGTAGAAAGGCAAAGAAGCTGCCAAAGTAGCAACTGGCAAAGGCTCGAGTGCCTAACAAGCTGCCTTTGCCTTTGCCCACTCGAAGTATAGTATCTGCACATAGCCCAATGCCTCTGCTAATGGATGGACTGCTGTGCTGTGTACATTAAAGTTGTCCTTCAATCGAGTTGATAGTTTCGCCAAATCGAGCCAAATTGGGCGGGTCCTTGGGGGAGGACACGGCCAAATATTAACTGTAAGCGCAGCTCAACGGATATAGAATATGATGGGCAAATATTTGATGTATTTAAGCAGCGATGGACGGGAAATCCAAGCTCACCTGGCGTTCCGAGTGTGTGTATTCCCCATCAAATCCCATTCCAAGCAATTCCCTTTTTTTTTTGTCAAGTGTAACCAGTTGAAAAGCCTTTTCATGTTTGAGATTTATTTATGATTGTGCTCTTCTGATTGATGCTTTAGATAAATATAAAAATTCTGCATTTTTGGCAAAATAAAATCAGATTTAATTTCTTTTATGAAAATCGATGTGCCCCATTTTATATTTCAGGGAAAAATTGTGATGAGTGCAGGATGATTTTTTGCCACGCATTATATTCACTTTGATGCCATTTAATAATTTACACACATCAATTTCCGGCAAACTGACTATTTAATTAGCTTCACTAGCGGCCAACGGCTACAAAAGTGATTGTCCCGCACAAAAAAAAACTTACATTTTTCCATTTTATCACAAAAGCATTTTTAATTAAATTGATGTGGCCATTTATGGGTAATTTCCAACCACTTCGTGCCAATGTGGTGCTCTCGTCCCGTCTCTTCTGCAACCGCAGAGCATATTTTGTCATGTCGGCTGACATTTATCACAACCAGCTATATATCCAGCAACATCCGCAGCATGCGCAAAATTCGCAGCCTTCGGAGCACAAAAAAAAAAGAATAAAATAAGATTATTGACAAATATCAATTTGATGCACTGGCGGCAGAGTTTCTCGTCTACCAGCAATATGATAAGCAGCATTTGCCCGACGCTGATTGATGGCTTAAACGCGAGGGCGGTGGTCCAAAAGTGATTTTTTGGCTAAAACCCCCCGCTACGCCCTCCTTTTATACGCCCCGAAAAAAAATCGCTTTGATTGATGTGCAAACAAAATTATTTTGCTGCATACTTTCAGGCGAACGCATTAAAGCAGTCGCTCAGGTTTAGTGTGACTGTGTTTGCACTTCTCACGGGGAGTTGGGCGATTTTTTGGGAGGGCGACGATAAAAGACCTTCGTCTAATGCTGCCCGCCATTAAAATCATCTTACCTTTCTCGCTTTTTCTGTTCCTTTTCTTGGGGCGTGGGTCGCATTAAAAATTCGAATATATTTCGGTTAAACGAGGCAGGTAACATTGAGTAAGCAACTAAAACCTTTAATGTTTAGTCATCGAAGTTTAAATACACTGACCGTTTTTCAATATTGGAAGCTTAGATTAAAAGAAAAAAATAAATAAATAAGTATGAGCTCTTACCCATTAAAATAATAAATACGAGTTTCATGGAAAACCTTAAGACATAAGCAGTGAAGGTTAATATAATCATATCATTTTACTGTAGGTCCCTAAAGCTAACAAAAACTACAATTTAATATTTCCAAGAAATAAGTCACACCTAATTTATTCACACGATATATAAAACCTATAATCTAGAGAAATATTTGTGATTTCATCTTATAAACACGCTCCATCCTGAATCTTAAATGTGCGCTATAATGTGCGTGCTTTTGCAAGAGTATTAAAAACGAAACGAAATTTCAATTTACTTTCAAGTAGACGACGCACAACATACAAACGAGAGAAAGAAAGACGGAGGCTGGGCTGCGGCTTTTGCATTACATTTAACTTTTCTCGCCTTATATTTTATTCAAATGGCTCCACATTATTATTTTTCTTTTTGTTTTGTTCGCCTCTCCGCAGGATAACTTGAGTTGCTTGAGTGCCTGACATTTTCACATTTTGCTGCCGTTAAAAACCAAATTGCAGAGGAAAACAACAGCCAGAATGCGGCCATTACTCGGCCCCAACCATTTTTCTTCTCCTACATTTTCGTTTTTGAGCAGGCTGGCACACTTTCCAAGTCCAAGTTGGATTTGCCAAGGGGTCACTAGCAGTGCTGTCGAAAATGTTCGGGCGAAACTATAAGAAAAGAAAAATTAGAACAGGCCTTAGAAACTGAAGAACTTGGATTATTATTTCGATCAAGATTTATAACGAAAAGTTGATTTATTCTTTCGTTGTGTATTAACCCGGGAAAAGTAGTATCTCAATTTAATATGAAATACAAAATACATAAATACACTTTAGGTAATAAAGTGTGATAAAAATGATTGTAAAATTTTATATTATACATATTATATTATTTACAAATGTATGTTATTAACTAAAAATCAGTATTAGATACGCTTTATTTTCCATCAACAAAATGAACAGAGAATTCTGACTAGAAAATGTTCAAACTATCAGCACTTTGCGAAGGATTTCAACGACCATTAGGCGGGGATCGTGTGCAGCCCAATTTGAATAATATTTTCGTTCAGACACGAGCTCAGGTGCTAAGCCCCGGTCTAATGAGAGAGGTCCGTGAATAAATCCACCCCGAACAATCGGATCAGCCAAGTTCTAAGTGAATTTAAACCGAGACCGCATGGCAAAAGTTTCCGACTCCTCCATTAATTGAGTTACGCCGAGAGCACAAGGCAACAGAATTCCATTACGCATACGCCCCGCTGCATGACCGGCAATAAAAAGAGAGAGGCCAGAGTTCGGGGCAAAAGTTTGCTGCAAACGTCATTAGTTTTAATAATATTTAAACAACCGCGCCGGCCGACGCACAAAGGCAAACGGTGTCCTTGCCAGGACGTGAATGGGCGGCGTCAGGCAGTCACAACATTTGTTTGGCCTGTCCGCCTCGAAAATTAATGAGGAATGACATCCACATTTGCTGCTTCAGTGCATTCAGTGCCCCTGCCTCTAATTTGCCACGTGAATACCTCCAGTCCCTCACTTAGCCCCAAAATCATTTCGCTCTCCACCGCTGCGCGTCAATCAAAATTGGGGTAAATTAAATTACTCTCCTAATCTTTGGTTCATCACTAAGCGATTACCAAAAATGTAAATAAATGTAAATCGAAATTAAATGAGTGAATTCTATTTATCAAGTGAATTCCTATTTATTCGCATGAATTAGAAACAATCTAGATATTCTGGAAATTGGACTATGTAAAGAAAGGTGAATTAGATTTTTAATTACTTATTTAAATAAAAATATAAGAAAATACTTTGATTAATTACATCTATTCAAGCTAGAAACAGCGTTTCTCAATTGTAATTTGTGTACTATTTAATAAATGCATAGTACTCATAGAATAATAAAACTCATATCTCAGTCGTTTAATAAGTACATTTATGGAACAGTTTACGGAAACAAAAGAAGAAACACTTATTAAAAATTACCTTAACTATTATCTCTAAGAATACAAGTATACATAAATATACTTACAGTATTTTTCCCGCAAATGTTTTAAATAATTTATTAAAAACCCAATCAGCTTCAAATCTACCCCATTGAACAACCTAATTGATATATTAATAATGCAAGCTCATTAACTGATTATTTATTTTGCCCCCAGAACTTTTCGAATTCTTTGCCTTTGGTCCCTGGGCAGTTTTCGATACTTTCTTGTAACTTTTTGTGGCGCAGTAATTCCAGCAAATCGGCTGCCCAATCGGCGGTCGCGAAATCGACAAAAATAATTTACATAATTAGTGAGAAAGCGTCTGGCGACTGGCACCAAAACGAAAAAAAGCGAACAGAAAATCTGAAAATAAATACTGTACATAAATTATGCGAATAAATAAACAAGGGGGTTTCGGTAAATGTGTTAATTTGCAACTTTCTAAATTAATGCATACACATACATATATACACATTTGCGTTTGTATATCGCCATTTTATTTTTCCGGCCATTTTTGGTTTTCTTTTCTTCTAATGTTCCTCTTCGTCGTCTCTTCGTATTAGGCTTTTTTTTTGCATTGCTTTTGTTTCCCTTCCCTGTTTGCGCTTCAATTAACAACAACTTGTTATAGGCGCAAATTGAACTTAAGCTTCCAAATTTAAATAAATAAAATAAATGCTGTGCTAAATAAAAAATTCAAAGGAGAAAACAAACAGAAAATAACGCGTCCGCCCCATTCGAGGCTGAGTGTGATTTTCATTTTATCTCAAATTGTTTTGCTCTGCGAAAAAATGAAGTAAAATACTCGTTTTGGTAGGCGGGTGTTAATTTTGTTGGAATTTATTTGGGTTTTACAACGGTTACAGGTGCTTTTAAAGCACCAGGTGCCGACACGCACAGATACCCACTCGAATATTCAGAAACGAACCAGAGAGTGTGGGAAACTGTTATAAGCCACGCCCTTTCGGAAGAATTTCTGCCAGCCACGGGCAATTTAAAATTGCAGATTTTTCGTCAGGTTTATTCGGAGCAAAAATCTGGGACATTGATATTAATTCCATTTGTTGGCCAACAACTGTAAATTGATACAAATTGGATTTGCTTACCTCTCTGACCTCGCTCTGCGAACAAATTGTTTCATTTTCGTTCTCTAATTTATTTATTGGGGTTTATTGATTCGAATAAATACAATTCCCTTCATATTTAAAATATTTATTTGCCAAAAGATTTAATATAAATTTATTATTTTCCAATAGTTTAACATTTTTCATTTTATATTTGCCTTATCTATACATTTTACTTAGCTTTTCTACATATTTTGTATACATCTGCGAAAGAAAGTATTTCTCTGCCTTGTTTAAATATTATTTGCTTACTAAATCATATTTCAATAAAACTATTAGTTTTTATTGCTTCCAATTAGCTATGATATCAGCCCCAACCATGGAGATTGCTTTGCCAAAGCAAAAACATCTCATGAAACAATTTCCATTTGTATTGGCTTGGCATTTCTTTTTCGATTCGCATTCGAATCGCATACTTGCGGGGAAGGGCGGGGAAAGGAGAGAAATGCAGCCATAAACGAAAATCGCTGCGATTAGCTTAAATTGCTGGGAATCTTCAAAGAGACCCTCGAGCCAAGCACCCGCACCCGCACCCGCACTCGCACAGACATTGCACAGACAATAAACCAATAAACGAAAGCCATCTGAGTGACCCATAAAGAGGGGAGGAATTTGGAGGTGAACTGGGGTGCCTGCACAGAGAAAAAAAGTACAACAATGTTTTTTACAAGCCATTTAAATACTTTTCCTAAAAAAGCTTATATATTTACTATTTACTCACTCTGATAATGTGATTATTGTGTATTTTATAAATAAAATGTTTTAAGCTGATTTCTATTTAATGAAATTAAACCCATGTACAAAGATCGATGTGAAAATAATCCCGACTTGAGAATTTACTCCTAAAATGATAACAGATTATTTTATTCAGCCAAAAAGGGTCGCTATTCATAGAAAAATAGAATTTATCATTTTTCTGGCAATGGCTTTAAGGAACAATACCAAATAGGATAAGATATATTGAATATTAGCTTAGATATTTCTGTGACTTCCCTTCCCAGTGTCCTAATATTATTTCCCTCTGTGCAGGGCAACAAATGTGCAAATTAAGTAGCTTAGGGATTGACATAAGTGTAAGTGCCCCACAGATGATGCTGCGATGGATTCTGATGCTGCTGCTGATGCTGATGCTGCTCCTGCAGTGGCTGCTGCAGCTCCTGCTGCGAATGCTGCTGTTGCGGAGAGGGAACACTCAAGGCGGGGGCCAGGGAGGCAGTTACTCCTGCACTGGCATTGCCATATGGCTGCTGCTGCTGCTGTGGGGCAAAGGGCGAGCCCTGGGAGCCCTGATTGCCAACTGAGGAGGAGGAGGTGGTGTTGGTGTAGCCCAAGTGCTCGTAGTAGGCGGCACACTCCACCACCGGCTGCGAACTGGCACTGGAGCAGGCCGAGGAGAGTGAAGCAGAGGAGTTCAAAGGCGGCGAATGGTGATGCGTCATGGGCAGCATTTGATCCATGAGATACTGGTCAATTTCCTTGGGATCGATGTCGGCGGCGGAGGAGGAGGCGGAGCCACTGGTGGCGTTGGTGGGCTTGTAATTTAAGGCTCCACTGGCCTGTGACGCCTGCTGATGCTGGTGCTGCTGCTGGTGCTCCGCGCCAAATCCTCCCCCAGTTGCAGTATAGGAATAGCCAGGGTAACTCACCCTTCCGCCCGCATAGCCGCCGTATCCATTGATGTTCTCCAGGAAGTCCATTTCCTGACCTGCCGCCGATGCTGCCGCCTGTGCCTGGTAATTGACCTCGCCCAGAGCTATGTACTCCCTACCGGCCTCCAAAAGGACTCCGTAGTCGTGGCCAGAGCCATTCGCCACCGGCTCACTCAGTTGCCGCAGCAAGAGGCTCGGGTTATTGCCTACTGCTGCTACTGCAGCTGGCACTGTGGACCGGCAGAGGTTCGCCGAGGAGGAGGCTCCACTGTAAGGCGTAGCCGGGGGCGTCAGCGAGGAGAGGGAACTGCCCGTGGAGCAGGGTGAATCCAGGCCCGTTTCACTGCCCAGGCTTAGGCCCTGCTCCATCAGGCTGGCCGCACAGGCACTGTTCAGGGACTTCATGAAGGCCTCATTACTGAAGACATCGGAACTGCTGCTGCTCAGCGCCAAGTTCGCACTGGAACTGGAACTGGAGGCGGCCACTGCACAAAGACCCAATCCTGATGCACTTCCCGATTTCCCAGCTCGCCTCTGGCCATTGCTGGCCATTGCGGAAGTGCTGCTCCTTGGCTTTGAGCTCGCCGGACTGGATGATGATATTTCGGCTCCAGAAGCGGCCACTCCTTCTCCCTGGCTCTGTGGCTGCAACACGCGGGCCTTTTTGCGACGCGGCTGGTACTTGTAGTCGGGATGCTCCTGCTTGTGCGTCATCCGCAGCTTCTCGGCGAATTCCATGAAGGGCTTCTTGTCGCTATCCTTAAGATTTCTGCAAAAAAAAATAGACGGAAAATTTTAGGAATATTATAATAAGATTCTTAAAGTATTTATTACTTTATGAAACTAAAAAGGTTTTAACTGTTTAATAGCATTTGTTTGCAATTTTACTCTATTTTTCTTAAGGTTTAAGATTTCATGTTCATTCCAATTAATTCTTCTTCAGTGTTTTTTAAAGGGAAAAATACCCTCTGTGACAGTCAATTAAACGGGTTTTATTTATGGCCTAACAAATTGGTCCAGCTCTCGCATTCCCAATTAGCTGAGGCGGATGCTTCGCTCTCTTATCAGTGGAAGAACGCTTATCTGGCCCCCGAAGCGCTGAACTGTGAAATTTTAATTTCGAACCGGACAATATTTTATTACAAACAATGTAGGAAACCGACGCCGCTGTGGCGCAGATCGCCTTTGGCCTGACAGTTTGGGATTAATCTGATCCATCGGCGGCAGATAGCTTTCAAGGGAGAAGCAAGTGATTCACGCGATCGCAAATATGTGAATATTTTATTTATGTTTTTGGAATATTTGTTTGATTCACTCAGCTGGTATTTCATAAAATATTGTCGTTCTAGGTCGGAGATTTATTTATTTACTTATTTTCTTTTAATGTAAGCTTGGATGAAAAAGAGCTAGAACTAATAAATCTAACATCAAATGTTTGATATGGTCTAAAAAGGTAAGAATAGTTTTATTTATCTTCACTTACATTAGGTATTTAGCTAACATTATTTGCTGTTGGCTTAGTTGGTGTTTCCTTTGAGTACCTGATATCATTTGGTTGGCACTGAGAACTGTCTCCTAATGCAATTCCCTGTCTTGGCCAAAAGCCCTTAAATAAACTTTGAGGGGATGCTCTCACTCACTGACCCCGTCTCCTGGTGGCTTCTTTGTCTGGCCGAGAAGTGGAGCTTATAAAAGACACTTTCAAAGTGGTCCATGCCCCAGCGTTTATGCTGCCAGAGACGTGCTTCTCCCATTTCTCCAGTTTTGTATTTATACCCGATACTAAGGAGACAGGCCAAGGGTATATTGTACTCGTGAGGATGTATGCCACAAGCAAATCCAACGATTTAAGATAAATCATTGCCATATACTGCAATTTATTGCCTACATATAAATGGCTTTACAATAAATTTTAATGCTTTCTGCTTATTGATTTTTTTTTCATAACTGTTAAACACTGGGTAGCCACTAGTCCTTAGAAATCGCACTTTTTCTTGTCCCTTTCCTCAGTTGAAGTGGTATATATATATAGTATACTTACTTCCAGAGTTTGCCCAGCGACTTGCTGAGCTCCGAGTTCTGCAGATGCGGATACTGCTTGGACATGACCCGACGGGCTGCCTGCGCCCAGACCATGAAGGCGTTCATCGGGCGCTTGATGTGCTCCTTCTTGCGATCCGTGGGAGCCCTGCAAGTTGCAATGGAAAGGAATCGGAAAAGTGAAAAATCAGTGGGGGCTTCTTAGTGACTTGTTGGCCGGGGTAAATAAGTTTTTATTAATTGCAAAACGACGTCCACGAAAAGCGAGCGCAACAGCGAATAATGTCAAACTGAAAATTGCAATTAAAACTTTTCGTTGCCCCGTGGCCAGAGCTGAAATGAAATAGTGGTAAATAAGAGCGAAAAGATGGATTCAAGGCCGGCCGGAGACCAGAAAAGTTCAAGAGTGCAGTCAAAAATATATATTTCGCTTTACTCGGATTGAAAATAAAAATAAAATGAGCAACCGGACGGCGAAAGTGAAGTGCAAACAAAAGCAATCAGAGAAAGCGTGCAAAATGCTAGAGAAGTGAGCTCTGTGCCTGCTTGGGGAACTAGGGTTCAAAATCTATTTCAAGTTGTGCGAAAATTTTGCAACTGGAATCCTTTAAGTGGTTGCCAAAACTCTTGACTCTGCATAAAGTATGCACTGAGTATTCCTCTTTGTGAGTCCATCAATTTGTCTTTTGCCGGGCCTTCCAAATAATTCAATTGACAAGACGTTCCGAGCTCGTTCAAATAAAACTGACGAGGCGTATGATAACTTCTCTAGTCCACATCGAGGCATTCGAGTATATATGCGAGTCTGACATGGAATATTGAATATTTGTGCACAGGAAAAAAATATTTAGAAGGCAAAGAAAATATTTAGGAAATGCAGAAATATTTCGTTGACATATGAGTTACTTTTAAAATATTATCAAACATGTATTTTATTGAGGGTTTTAGTATTTTACAAAAAAATTTGTGTTTATCTGAAATAAAAACTCATAATAGGCCCCATTAATTTATATATGAACTCTCCGGAGTAATTGAACTTCATTAACTGTTTCCTAATGTAAATCCTTACGTTAATCCAAATATAAATATATTTCTGACAGTGCTAAATCCACCTCCCTCTAGCTCACACATACGAGCTCCTTCACATTGTTTTTATCTATATATTCATTTTTATTTAGGATTTCGAGCAACGAGGAATACAATAAAGCATGAGATTCAATCAAAGAGATAGGCGTGCCAGGAGGCGGAATTGGGATGGCACTGTGGCACAATGCCGAGATTTCCCACTGGTTGCCCACCTTTTCGGAGCCATGCATATTGAATTATTTATCCTAAGTAAACATGATCAGGGCCAGAGATTTGTTAGGTAAATCTTTCAATTGAGTTGAGCGAGCCTGTGCGTGGGAGTGCTAATGCCTCACTGTGGGAGGGTCCATTCGATATGCCTGGCTGCATTCTAGGCCGCAAAAAGTACGAAATGTATAGTAGAAGCTGTTTTCAATCAAAGCAAATCAATATACAGGTGTTCTCGTGTGTTTTTCCTGACTCCTTGCACTCAAAGTGAGGACAATCCATGAGCAAATAAGATGTAGATAACTAAGTGGGGAGCATTAACTAAAAAAATATATGGAAACTTAGCTGGATTTAATTGGAAATATAGGATTTTGCAAGTATTATATTATTATATCTTGTTTTTCTCAGCTGTCTCCATTTTTATATAATTTAAACACATTGCTCTTGTAGATTTCATTATTGTTGTTTTCTTGCCTAGACTAGGTGCACAAAATCCTCTGCATTACATCTCCCTATTTTTTTTCTTGGCTTTTTTGTTTTATTTCTTGTTATTCGCTTTTCGCCTGGGCTTAATTACAAGTTCGGTCGGGCTTATTAAGCGATTAAAAACGCGACCGGAGGCCAAATGGACATCGGCTTGGGGATTCTCGGCGGCTGTTATCTGCCTTTTGGTATCGTCGGCGTCGTGACCCCGCCCCCTGTCCCTGCCACTCCCCCTTCCGCCCCCACGCAGCATCCTATATGTATATATTTATATATGTATATAGAAATCCCCGCCTCCGATTCACGAGTATCTGCGAGGGTATATGCAACTCTCACGCTTGACAGCACGCTAATCAGAATCAAGTGATGTTCGTTTGCTGCATTCAGTTGTGGGATGTGCGAGGTGCAGCACCATGCACCCTGTACTACACAGAGAGAAATTACGGGTTATTCTAAAGAGCACCCAGAAAGACTTAAGATTTAAAATTGAGTGCTTATGAGAAATAGCAGGTGTTTTATGGTAATAAATTGCATAATTTTTAGATTGAATATTGAATTTATATTTTATGAAAATCTTCCCACTATAATTGAATTTTATAATAAAAATAGCTAAATAAATATGAATTAAAAATAGTCATTAAAGATAACATTTTTTTTACACAAATTAACCCATATAGAAATCATCATATTTAGAGCTTTAAATATAAGACCAAAAACAAATAAAATTTTGTTGAGTCCATTGCACCCCCAAACCCCTCAGATCCGTACAGCAGATCCCCCGGGCCACTTGGCAACTCAAGCACGTCTTCATTATTTGCTGCTGTTGTTGCACTCGGAGATGCGCAAATCTCATTAAGTGATATCTTCAAGTGGCCGTTAGCTCATGAGCAAATATGAGAAATGAGCGGCGACTGCGGGGAATTTTGAATTTGTGGCTTTCCATTTTTTGCATATGCCAAGCGAAACAAGATACACACTTTGGCTTTGGCTTTGGCTTGGCTTTTGTTGCGCATCTTTTATCGGCAACGGGTCATTTGCCGCTTTTGTTATTAAATTGGATTCAAGATGGATGGGGCGGGGGAATCCCAAATATTTACAGCTTTAACACGAAGCTGTAAACAACGGTCGAAAATTTCCATTTCCATCCATTTTCATGCCCATTTTCATTTCCAATTTGTAAGCGCATGTCAAGTTGAGGACAAATGCGCCTAATTAGCAGCGCTGAGACGTCTCAGCGATTTTCACAAGTTCACAAATACGAAATGTATCTAACAGATACAGCGCGTGTAAACAAATTGCAGCCGCCGCTGCCGTATTTTTTCATGGCTCTTTTTCGTTTTCATATTTTATGTTGTTTACTTAGGCAGTGCCCACATTTTCCCACGCACTCGCAGCCGTTTATACGACACTTTTGTCAAACAAATTCAAACAAAGTTGCTGCCGCTGCCTTGCCATTCGGGCCGCCTTCAAATGCATCCAACGGATGCAGTTGCTCGTTTCGTGTTTGCTCTCTGCGGTCGGCCGGCCTTTCTTCTTTTGTGTTTTTTGTTATTTCTTTTTTTTTTGGCCCTCGCAGTTCGTCCGAAAAGGTGGTCAAACATCGGGGCACACTGATAAGGTGATAAGGTGGCACTTTTCCGGAGGGCCATCCCCGCTTAACCACCGAGGCGAAGGTGCTGCTACCGTGAGAGTTGCATCTGAGTTTGCTCAGCTTTTGTGGTTCTTGTTTACCGAGAGCACTGGGAAAATGGTCTATGACTTGGGAAAAACTGGATTAGGTTTGTAGAAAGAAGTGCGCCGAATTCAAATTAGAATTTAATACGTATTTTAAAGCCTTTTTAATGGTTTATATATTTTATTAAATTTAATAAATCTGTAGGTATAAAAACACAATATTTCTTAAAATAATTTTGTTTTTTCGTGAGCTTTTAGAAGAAACTTTAAAACTATCAATCCTGTTTTAGACTTTATTTGTAAAAAAATACGTATTATAAATAAAATTGTAAATATTTCAGTGATTAAAAAACAAACCAATAAATAAAAATAAATATAACAGTTTTAGGCAAATAAGCGCCTACCCAATATCTTAGATTTCCCTCAGTGCCCCAGCGGAACTTTGTGTGGTTCCGGTAACAAGATAAACATCTCGATATTGCCCACTCAACATAGGTCAGGGATCAATGGGACTGGAACAACTTGGACGGATCTTATGGGAAACTTATCGGAGTGCCCGTAAAGTATCTGCACATGGCGACCTCTCGAGACTCGAGACGAAGCCCGTTTCCCTTTCGATTTAAGCCGACTTTTGGCCCCATTCTTGGGCCAACTCGACGCCGCCAGTGCCACTTCATCCGGAGCCCATTCTCTGTTATCATTTCATTTGGCGCTGCTCCTCTACGACCACGTCCTCATCCATTTCCACTCCACGACCACTCTCGTTTTCGTTTTCATTTTCTTGTTTTTTTCAATTTCCAAGTCAATTTATTTTTACAGCGGCTGGGCCGCACTTGAGCCAAGTGACAGAGACCCGAAAAGGACACGAATTCCCAACTAGGAAAAGCTGCTGGATAGGCGTGAATCGAGAGGCGGAAAACGGAGGCCGGAAAAAGGAGGCGTGGCCCGCCGAGCACGCAATGAAGAGCGACAGTTTAAGTGGCGTGAAGCAACAGCCCTGCATCATTCTTCCTTCGCTCTCTTTTTTTATTGTGGGCGAGTTTGGTTCGGTTGCAACTACAATCAATGCTGTAGATTGTCAGCTGGGAATATGTCCCTGACATTTGATGATTGTCATGTAGTGGCCCTGGCATCAAGCTCCAGGCGAAAAGGCACTCCACAGCCCAAGCCACTGGTTTTATAATGTTGAGGGTTTACCAATAGATTTTTTCTTAACCAGTTATAGGATTTTTAAAAGCTTATCTGTTGATGAATTCGTATTTATATTTATGAATCATTTAAAACCTTTCTATCACTTTTATTATATTCTAAACTGGTTTGAATACACTCATGACTCATTTGTTATCATAAGCAGCCAGTATAAAACTTGTCTAAATATTTATACAACATACACCCGTGATTCATCCAAAATGCAAAGCAGGTCAATATAGAAAACTATTTATTACTTCCTGTCCAGAAAAGTATTTCCTTGCATTCTAGTGTACAAATTGTGATAAAAAGCTGCGCAAATTTTGGAATCTCAAACAAAAAAGAGAAACTCGCTATGCTCTGCCACACCTATTTTCCCGCTGGCGATTTTCCGACCATCCATCGAGCATTTCTGAACGGGATTTCCGTTGGTCGCCGCTTTCCAAAGAATAATCGCATGGGTGTTCCTGCCCATGGAAACTGTGGCCACAGAACACCAAGCACACACATACACTCACATACACAGTCGGATGTGGAAGGAAAAAGGATGCGGAAACGAAGCTGCGCTGAGCTATTGAACCCTTTTTGAAAAGCATATCGAGCGGATTTGGGCTGAAATGTACTTCGGGTAAAAGCTTATGGCCGGAGCAAATGTGCCTTAAATTTTATGCGCAAATGTTGTTTAATATTTGGCAAAATACTCCGAGCTCAGCTAAAAGTGAAAGGTTACCTGACAGCTGGGTGCCCTTGGAAATGTCTTTAAGTTCAGCTTTAAAACGAAAAATAGTCAGACCGTAAGAAAACCAAAATGAAAATATTACAAGATACAAATACATAAAGTAATAATTTAAAAAAAAATATTAATATTAATATTAGTAAGGATACCGTTTGTAAACTTTATACAAACTTTTCTAATAGAATAAAGATTATTTTAACAATACTTTTTAGTCAACAAAACTCTCAAAAAAATAGTTAAAGTTTAACTACAAATAATTGTTTAAAAAGCCAATCAAAATCACAATCAATTATGTATGTTAACAGTTTAAATAACTTTCATACCCTAAAAAATGGAAAATCACTTCCAAGGAAATCGTACAAATGCAGAAATATTAAAAAGTGACAGGCTCTTCAGCTCATCAAATCGATGTTCCACTTCATATCCGCTCCGCCGGGAGAAGAAGCCTTTAACCTTCTGGGATTTAATCGGGGAATCCTTTGAGCCTCACTGGCTTTGGCTCACATCGTTCCGCCGAATTGGCTTACCCGCCTTTAGTTGGCTGGCAACTTTTTCGGCCATTGTCGCGCCATTGCTCACCTGCTCATAAATATTCCCATCGATGGGGGCTACAAAATGGTGTCACCGCCGCGCAGAGATGATCCCAATTAGGGATGGTAAAAGGTATCGATACATTGGTATTGCATCGATAGTAAGGGAGAAATATCATGAAAATGATATTATCCCTAATCTTATCAAGAAAATATAATTATACTTTCAGTTGTTAATTACCAAATATCGATACAAAAATTTGTTTACAATCTAATTTTGATATTACGATTATTTCGATATTATTCCTTCCTCAAACCACATCTCTTGACGTTCACGAAGGCTGAAGAAAAATGCTTTGTAAATTCTAGCTGCAGCTCAGTAAAAAGTATGCAAAGTGAGAGTCTAGGCTGAAAACTTTTTGGCCAGCATTTGTGGTTATTTGTGGTTATGGCCACCGCAGCGACACCCTATGCCAGCAACAACAACGACAACAAAAACAGCAGCATCAGCAACATTGGCGGCAACAACAAAATCAATATTTGCCTTGTAAGCCGCACGTGTATCTGTACTTGCTGTTGCCGCTGCACAAACTTTTACCGGCCACCAGGAGCTGAGGTTGCTGGTCCTCTTGGCAGGAGGCGGGCCTCGATGGAGGAAGGTTCAAGGGGGTAACCGGGGAGAGAGGGTGTTACCAACATGAGGTGGAGCAACAGCTAGCAACATGTTTGCCGGCCCTGTCGGCTTCACCAGCAGGCAAAAGGCAGGACCAACGGTGGGATGAATGTGGTATTTAGAGAGGTTTTAAAGAAGGGGGCAACTGCTGTAATAATTCCAAAATTTTAATGGATTTCTAAGAATGCAAACCACTTATTTTCTTTTATTAAAATTAAACTAAATTAAATTTTTATTCACACTTCCGGATTCGCCTGGTACTCCTGGAATTTGTTCCACTGTTCCCCTGGTTGATGGGTTTATGCGGTCTGACTCCGAGTGGAGCTTCCTCCACACACTGGGAATCGGGGGAAGTGTTTGGTTAGGCTGCCCGAGATGACTTGTTGGGGCCATGTAAATTGACTCGTCACAGCGCCGAAAGAAGAGCTAGTTTCGGGATGGATGATATCAGAGTTGGGAACCAAGAACCGAGAACCGAGAACGGAGAACGAAACTCCCCACCACCTGGTCGATGGGGTGTGTGATAACACCTCGACGGGACACACCGGACACTCAGATAAGCAACGGAATATTTATAGCGCTATAGCGTCGCTAAAGTCCTACCCGAAGTCGAGGCTCCTCCGACTCCATTCCTTATTAAACTCCATATCTAATCAAGTCGAGCAAATAGAACATAAGAACCCGAAGCTAATACTGGGAAGGGTTCCGCCAACGTGCAGCACATGGTATGTGTATTATTTAATAACAAACCCCGCCATACCAATACTTAAAGCTATATGTACTCACATAACAGACCGCTCAAGTGGGTTCCCAGCATTTATGTGGGGTTTCTAAGTAAGCATTTTAAGCGTTCGCCACCAAAGAATGATTCACGCGAAATTCATTTAACCAGATCAAACAGTTATATAAAGTTTGCGGTTTCCCCTCTGCGCGAAATGGATCATAAAAAATTAGCAAAATAAAACCACAAAATTGTCAGCTGTGGGCGACACTTGCTCTGCGCTATTTTTTTGACAATTTTATAATTAAATAAAGGGGATGCATATATACTATAAAATATCAAATGCACAAATAAAAATAACTTTTGAAGCCAGTAAAGTATAAATCTAATTAATCTAGTTCTAAAAGTCCTTTTAATGACTTGTTAGCCATTCCCAAGATACATATTATTGTAAAAGAAAAGTAGCAACTGTTGAACAATAAATCGTGTAATTAAAAGGAACCCCTTTAAATTCCGACCGCCCTTAATCAATGTACATCCAATGAAAAAAACGGAAACGGAAAACCATTCGCCATCGATTGCTGCTGTCAATCAGCGCCAAGAGTGAAGCAATTAAATATATCTCCCGCACCGATTTATTACATTTTTTCACCATTTGCAAGATTTAATTTGGAATGTGACAGACGCCGAGGCGAGCGGGAAGAAGCGATGTGCATTTAAGCGATTTTAAGTGGAAATAAACAAGGCTCATAAAGCGCAAGGTAAACAATTTCTAGTGCGACTGTGTGGCAGTATGGGGGGACAAGGAACATAAGGGGGGAAGTACATAGAGGGGAGAATGGTGGCACACAACCGTGGATAGATAAAGGAAAGGAAATGGCGCTCATATCCTTGTGCAAACACACACGTGCTCTTGACAGCGCTTTCTGCGCATTTTGCAATGAGCAGCGAACAGCGAACAGCAAAGGGGTTTGGGTTCTCGAGTACAAGGGGAACTATGCCCAAGGATGTTTGTCCCTGGACAGCTGAGAGACGACCCCCATCCTCCCACACTGAAGGGAAAAATAACATTGAAAAACAATGAAAATCACATGTATTTGCTGTTGTTTTCCCGAAAATAGGTTATTTTAAAAACTTTTAACAAAAAATTCTGAACAATATCATCAATTTCTGACAGTCTGCATAAAATATATTACGTTGTGTTTTATAATATAAATAAATAAATAAATAAACATATTTAACAGTTTAGTGCTTATTTTATAATAAAGGTTATTCAATGATAAGAGCTAAAAAAATTAACTAATTTTAACATGATATGGCGCTTATAATATTTATAAAAAAAAACTTTGAAAGAGATAAAATTAATATGGTAACATTTTGCTTTAATCTGCTGATATTTCTTTTAACTTGAAAAACTAATTTTTCGAGTGTAACCCCTGTGATAAGCGACATCAACAAAAGAGAACAAAGCGCGACGAGGAGGCGGTGGTTGTCAGACTGAGATAAGGACTGGGATCCCGTCTCGAAGACCAAAGACCGAGGACCGGAGGTGGAAGCCCCGACATTTGCTAATTGCCGGTCAAATAGAAGAGCGGAGCTGCAAAGGATCCGGAGAATCTGGGGGATCAGAGGGATCAGGCCGTCTTTCTCACGACTCTGGACCAGAGGCTGAGGCGCGGATGGAGCCCCAATGCGCGATTGTCAAGTGTCAACGTCAGTCGGCTCCCGCGGTTCGCTTGGGTTAAGATCGGCTGTGGTTAGGACCCCCGCCACAGAGCCCCAACTCCCGCACTCCCCCACCTTGTTAGCAGTTAGCGTCTTTACGCTAAAAACATATTTATTCGCTTTTTATGCCTGAATTGATTTGTCGTCGTCGTCTTCATCTCGAGCATTTTGTTCCTCTGCGCCACACATTTATTGAGGCCTGTATTTTTTTGTATCTTTGCATCTGGCGTCTTGTTATTGCCATTTCCTATTATTCCTGCCTTTGGCCAATTTGTTGCTCCCAACACTCAGAGGCACACACAGCCAGTGGCTTGTGTGTTGTCTAATATGTGTGAATGTGTAAATTCATTTATATTTACATATGCCGACAGATTCCCAATCGTTTCGTTCGTACTACAGCCGGCAATATCTCTCTTCTTTTTCTCTCTTTTCTCCCTTTGCGGTTCGCCGAGTTTGTTTATCCAGTTAAATAAAAGAAAACCCACGTATATATATGCATATATGCCTGGAAATTGTGTTAATCAGCGAACTCATCGAAGACTGAGCCGGGCAGGTTTAGTCATTCATGGGTTCTTCTCTGGGCTACAGTTCCATTGAGGTCTCAATTTGCTCTGCTGGGGATTGCCAGGAGACTCGGAACACATTTGGTTTTCCTGGCAAACATTTAATTATGTAAATTGACTCGGAAGGATATCCATATTTATGATTTAACAATGATAGAGATTAGATTAATTAAAGAAATTTGTAACTGTTTATTAAGTGCATAAATGTAAGCCAACCATTTATGACATATTTTAGTTTAACAAAATGCAAACGACTTAAGTTTTCATAAAAATATTAATTTCTCTTACATAAATTTTAAGATAAATTTAAAAGAAACCCCTTCTCTTTGAACTTACTTCGCAGACGCCTGAACTAGATTCCAGTCATATCCCTCGAGGACCTTCATCACCGCACTCGTGATGCGTTCATCCTCTTTTCGGCCACCCTGACCCTGGGCCTTTTTCTGTTCGGCTTTCAGGGCGTAGTTGGCCAACACTAAGGTCTCCACCGGCTTGGCCCGATCCTTGGAACAATTTGGATTGGAACTTCCGCTCATTATGGCAACAGCACTGCAAAAATCTCTGTCTGAATTATGATTAGTTCTAGCACTACACACGAAACTCCCGGCTCGCGAACGCTAACTTCGAGATCTCGGGAATTAAGTCGGGCTTATCGGGAGCAGTACGGATAAGGTCGAGACGCGACGAGGCTGACGGACGAACTGCGACTGATCTTGGGGCTCGTTGCTCGGGCCGAGCAGCTGTGGGCTCGCCCCCAAGACGAGCTCGGCGATCGTCGGTTCGCCCCGGACGATCGTGGCGATAAGCTAAAGACGGTGGTTGGCTGGATCGTTAGTCGGGTCTCTATAGAGATACATGCAGTGTGGAATGGGGACTAAGGAGCTTAAGGCGGGGGAGCTGACGATACGCGGCGGGGGCGAACATAAAAATCGCGGTACGCGTGTAAACATTAACATGTTCATGTGAAATTAGGTGGCCCCAGAGCGGAATCGAATATCGGACGCGGGGTGACGGCTGTCGCCGACAAACAAGATAAACAAGATAATGATATTCGACAAACAGATACCCATTTTTGAGATTATCATAATAAACTTAATTCAAATACAATGGCAAAAAACTAAAATTATACCTATTTTTCTAAATCATTTTCATTAATTTTATTAATTTTACTTAATGGATTAATTAAATTTAAGAACAATTTTTAGTAGCGAAATATTATTATTTTTTTCAGTTTAGGTAATTTTGTTTGGACAATCTAAGGAATATTATTCTTTGATTATTATTTGATATTATATATACCCCCAAAAATAACATAATCCAGGGTAGCAAAAAGAGAGCGATCCGAGAGATGGGCAGAGCTAAGGGACATAAATCGAAATGGAAACAGAAACAGAAATTAGTAACACTTTACAGCCACATGTGGATTTATGACACCTTCCCCCGACTTTGTTGCGGGTTAAGGGGTAGACCCTCTCGGGATCGTTAGAGACCTGCCACTTGTTGCAGCTGTATTTGGGAAAGGATCCTCATCGATCCTCAATGAGGGGCTAATGAGAAGTCGATAAGATCATTAAGGATTTAAGGGTTACAAAAACTGAATGGAGTGACAGTGAAGGCATTGGGGATGTGAATATGATCAATTGGTTCCCAGGGTTGACAGACGCGGTTAGGATTTGTTTACCTTATTTTATCTTATTTTAATTTATTAAGTAAATAGCCACGAACAAAGTTTCCACGGTGGTTGTAAGATAAGCTTTAGAAAAATAACGAATAATACAAACAGGTGGTTGACTCCTATACAAATTACTCTTATTAAATTAACACATCATTATTAAATCTTAGCAAACTAAAAATAATTTAATTACAAGTTTGGTCACGCCAATCAAGTTGTAAAATGTATACTAGAAAACGTTGCGTAAAAGATTGTATTTATTAAAGGTGATGATCGGTGCTAGGTTCAGAATATGATGTTACCATTTTATTTTTATTTTTTTGATTTGCTAATTTGATTTGGGATTTTTTTAAACCGAAACTATAAATAATTCTTATGAGCCTTAAACCAAATTTAGTTTTATTTCCAACAACATAATTGTTTTTTTTTTGTTATTTTAAAATCATCAACAATTTGGCGCTTCGGGTTCAATATACTTTCATTTTTATAGCCAGGAGAAATGTAATTTATACGCATATTTAATGATGGATCGGTTAACAGAATCAGCTAGAAGTCAATATCAGGTGATCTGGTAAGATCTTTTCATAACCACTTTGCACTAGTTTCTTACCTATCGAAGCCCAACCCGATCCGAAATCGTAAAATCCCGAAGAAAATCCCAAAAAAGAAATGAAACCAGAAGAAGCAGGCAGCGGAGAAGAGCTATTCATTTCACGATCGTAAAATATCGAAGAAGCGTATGTAGTTTTGGTTACGCTTTTGTTTTCCAGCTGGTTTCAACTGGAAGTTATGGTAAGGAAACCAAATCTGTATCTGCACCGCATAACTTTTACCCGGCAAATACTTCTTTTTTCCATTTTATTTCGGTCGCGGGGGGATTTTTACAACTTTATAATTTTTACAACTCAATTAACTTTTTTCAAACGCCGCCGCTGGCTACGAAGATCGAACAAATCGAAGTAACAAAAATTAAACAATAAAACAGAAAAATGCATAAACGGAATCATAAATACCTAGTCCATTTCAGATATTTTTATGCGAATGGGGGAGATGAGGACCGAACCGAGTCAAAACTGACGTCAAAGCAGCGCCCGTTTTTTTGGAAGTGTCATAAAAGGCATCAAAATGAAAATTATATGATATGTAATAAAAAAAGGAAAATACTGAACACTCTGCAGGCTTCGCTGCCACTCAGTGCTGTCAACAATATATTTAAAAGAAAGCAGGTCAACTCAAAAACAATAAGCATCTAAGGGCAACAAATTAAGTATAATAATATAATATTATTTTAATAAAAGGGCAGCAATTTAAATACACTTAAATATAAGGAGTTTCAAATAACTTAAAAGGTTTCCTAAAATAATTATTAATTTTTATTATTATATTTAATTTTAACAACTCAGATAATTAAGACTTATAACCGCCAAGAACTAAAAAATCTAGAATTATGTGACCATGCGCTTCCGGTGAGAAAAAGTGTTACCATCTGTTAAAAAAAAGTCAAACTGACAGCACTGCCGCAGTCGACTTTAGTTCGCTGAACTGCAGCAACTGGAAAATTGATTCGCGTCTAGGAAATTTAATGGGCCAGCATCTAACAGCTCCCCCGCCACCCTGAACATTTTTTTTCTTCCCCCACCGGCGAACTTCAAAGCGTGGCAACTTGTTGATAAACAAAATGTTCGGAGCGCAAAAAAGTGCTAAAAATATTTTGAATTAATTAAAAAATATTGTGCGCTATACAACAGAGGCAAATTAATATTTTTCCTCGGCATTTTTTCGCTGGTTTCATAATCAAATTGGAGCACACATCGCAGAAAGGTCGAAATGCATCCTAAAGATACGGCAAACGGGAAAGGGAAAGAGGGCGGGGCGGCGGATGCGACGACCGCTTGACAATTTGCGACTTGCCATGAAATCGCATTATTTGATCTAAGCCGCCGACAAGCTATAGCTCGAATATATACATGTGTATGGCTGCAAAGTCGGCGCTAAACGAAACCAAATGGCGCATTCGTAGGCTGCCGCCGTTAGAAGATGCTGAAATTGAGGAGGGACGGGGTGGCTGATGAGGGGGCGTGGCAGGCGGAAGATGGGTAAGATGAGGAAGGAAGCGAAGCCTCCAGCCGTGCGACATGTGCTGCGGAAATATTTTGTAAACAATAAAAGCCAAGACGGGCACTCAGGAAATATGCAAAAATACGAGAAGACCACTGGGAAAAATAAAATTATAATAATATTTAAAGCAAAGAAGCCCAAATATTTATAAAGGATTTTAAAATTAATAAATTTCTGATACCTATTTTAGATATATTTCATTTTATTGATTTCCATTAGTTTCTATGTTTTGGCGCCTTTAAAAATAATTACCAGTTACCAGTTTAAAATTTTGTACTGATTTTTAAATGTTAACTTTTAATCGGCTTATGCTATTAAATTGCCTAACTTTGTAAAATTAATTTATAAGATCATTAAAGATTTGATAAATGTATATTTTTTGCGCTGTGCACATTCCCTTATTGTCATCCCGCTCTGGCTGGGATCATTTCCATACACGCGCCGAAACACCCACACTCTCTCTCGTCAGCAATAAAATAAGCTTTGTTATTGCTTCTCACCTCTATAGCTGCTCTTCGCTCATTTCCAGTTTTTAATCGTGTCCGTGACTGACCATCGGGCATTTCCATTCGCCAACGATCGTCGTTTGCTCTAGCTGTGTGTTTGTGAGTATGTGAGCAAGTGTGTGTGAGAGCGGTCTTGCGAGTTTTTGTTTTTGTGTTTTTATCTTCAATTGCTACGTTGAGTTGCTTTGTTTTCTCTTTTCCAGCCAATGGGAAATAAAAGGCGGGATTTGAAATAAATAATAAAATATCCATCGATACAATACAAAAGAAATTTGGATAACCACGGAATCTGGAGGTATTTTTCTTAGGCCTTAATGCTATATTAATAAACGATATAATATTGTTTTATAATTTATATTAAATATTATTATATTAACTATTATAATTATTATATTTCTATAAATACATTTTTTTTAAATAACTCAAAATAAAAAACTATTTCGGCGAACACAATAACAGATTGTGGTAGTACTTAAACGTAAAATAATTTATTCTTGTTATGTATAAAAATATAAGAAATGCATTTTTTAATGTTAATAAATTGTACGTTCTTGTTGATATTTGATGATATTGATATATATTTGATATTTTCCTTAAGTGATATTTTCCTTTAGTGGCAACTTTAAAACTTTTCAAAAATATCATGATTCAATAGTGTTTTATTAGCCAATTATGATGATTTATGTAGAGAATATTTCTTTTTAAATATTTGGCACTTTCAAGCCCGAATTCTCTATTTTCCCTGCACTCCAATAAAGAAGCAGAAGGCGGGTTGCTTATCAATTTTGACTGATTGCTTATCTACCCCATTCGAAGCTTGAAATAAAACACACCTTGACACAGTCACACACACACACCCTCCATCGAACATATTTCCCATATGCATATCTACATTTACCCCTTGCTTCCTTTTTATATGTCACCATTTCTTCAGTTTCACATTCGGAAAATGCAGGGGTGGTGGGTGGAGGGGTACCTACGAAGGGGGGCTAATGGAATTTACACGTGCTTTGCTTTATTGGGAATCGCAGCAATAAAAAATGTAAGCGTCAGTCAGTCAGGTATTTCGTTACCTAAGAGTAACTTGATATCAAAATTGGCATCCCCTAAAAAAACGCGGAAAAATATGTGACAACGATGATGGTGTCCTTTTTCAACTATTTACTTGTATACGGAAATTCATATGGGTTATGGGAGTTTATTTAAAGTATTATACGAGCTGAAAATAATTGTTTAATACATTCACTAAGATATTGAATCCCGTTTTTTAAAAATAGGGGGAAAGCTTCAGTCGAGTGTGCCTGACTGTGAGATACCCGGTGCCCAAAGCATTATGGGTTAAGCCTAGAACTCAGATCTACGGAAAGAATGTCTCTCTCGCATTACTTACGAAGACTTTTCGTCGATCTAAGAACTAGGCTTTAAATTTAAGAGCACATTAACATGGAAAAAAGAAAATGTTAACAATGAAGACAAAGTCAAATGTTATTAGGAGGTGAAGGTGTTTACACGAGGAGGTTTTTGAATCGGTGGACAACCTAGTTCAGGAGTACCCAGTCCAATGGACGGAGGACCCAGAGGAGGGCCAGAAGAACCCAGTCCCTTGGACAGGGCACCCAGTGGAAGACCTTAAAGAGAAATGGTCGGAGGAGCAGCAGCAGCGGGCGGTGGAGCAGGCGAGTTCCCATATATACTACCAGCACCTAATGAACCGGGGTCAGTGCCGAGTCTACTGGCGTACCACGGGCTCACGGGACCACTTCCGCCGTCATGGCTGCTCCAGGATTTATTTGAAAGATCAAGACCTGTGGCGTACGAGATGGCATCGAGTCCGTCTGTCAACGCAAAGACTTCTTGACATGGTGTTGCTCCAAAGCAGCACTATAGACATTCTGGCGAATTCGAAAGCCCCTATTTTTTTAATTAATTGTTTTAAAAGATTTAATTTGTTATAGTTTTTTGGTTTTATTAGTTAAATAATTTGGATAAAAAAATTCTGCTACAAATTTGAATAATTTCTTCTTTTCTGTGTTTAAAACCCTGTTTAAAACACTGCTAAACGCAGTTCCCAACGTGGCCGCTAGAGGGCGGATAACGACAAGTTTCAAACCTTTGACTGTCGCCAAAGCAGTGCACATGAACTGCTTGCTCTGAACACTTTTTATTCAAGTTTCCAACCTTTTCCTTTGAAACTGAAATGGCAATTTTAGGGTATTTATTTTTAAAGGATTTTTCATCTATATCGGCGCGGTCACACTGAATATCAAGATGGCGTATAAAGATTTGTAAAATCGTCGAAAAAATCTATGTGAAATCGCCGAGAAAATTGTTAAATAAGAGCGCAGCGTCGATGCAAAACGTAAGTGGCTAGCAGGTGTGTGTGCGTAACGGGGCGAGCATAAGCGGCGGCGACGGTGACCACGCGCAGGAAAAGTCTACGTTCACGGATTTCCCAGCAGCAGGCAACTTTTGTGTCTCACTCGCCAGTGTGTGAGTGTGTGCGTGTCCGTGTGCCGTGTCCGTGAGTCCGCTGGCTGTGTGTTGGTGTGAAAATGCTGAAGCAGAGGCGCTAGCAACGTGCTCGCAGCAAAAACAACGGGCGTGCGAAGGAGACGACCAGTGTGTGTGCGTGCATCTCTTTTGCCAGGGCATAAGTTTTGCTTTTTTCTCTCCTTCGCCGTTCGCTGAAGTTCCGTTTCGTTTATTTTCTTAACAATTGAAGGCGCCATAATAGTGTTTGGTTTTCTATAACGTGGTTATAAAACCAAAAAAACTACGCAAAAAACCGCAGAAAGTTGAAACTAATGCAATGTTTTATTTGTATTATTGCGTAAAATGCGCTTGCGTGTGGCCCCAAAAGTGAGTTAGTGTGTGCGGGTGTTGGTGTGGACAGCGTGTGTGTGTTCGTGCAGTACAACAAAAACAAGTCGTGGGGCTAAAACAAAGAAAATTCAGAAAATTCTGCAGCCGCTCTTGTGGAATAATCAAATCCAATTAAATGCAAAAATTCGATTTCGATTTCAGTCGAATTAGAAAAAGCAGCAGCAGCAGCAGGCAAGGGTGAAGAAGCAGCGACGCCAGCAGAGCAGCAGCGGTAGCAGAGAGGTAAAGGAAGTGGAAAGAGAGGAGTCACCGAAAAAAGAAAACAAGGTAAGATTCAAATGTGTCCCACTGTCTCTGGGTTTTCCTTTTCACACTCGTCCTTATCAGGCGCCGTTACTCGCTCAGTGCAGTGCAAGTGCCGTTAGTTTTCGGAGGCCATTGACGTAGCTAAATTAATTACAAATATAGAATTGTTTATTTGTCCGATTTCCGTTTTTATTTTTGATTTTTTTTTGCAATTTTTTCTGTTTGTTATTTTTATGGCGCCTGATGGAACAACTGTTTCGTTTTCTCCACCTCTCCGCCCCTCCGTTGTTCCGCTCTTCGCCTCTTCTTTGTTCTTATTGTGTTTGTGTGGCTTTTTCGCTTCTTGCGGAAGCTTTTCGGCTGCCGCCAACGCAACGTGCAGCTGTTTTGCAATTGTAATCATATAATTTGTTTAAGTAATTCAGCCCGTACAACTGGGAAATACCCTATCAAAAGAGGTATGCCTAATTGGAAAGCCATAAATAACTCGCTTCGAAATGCGTTTGTCTCGCTTGCACACCGAAACAAGAAAACTAGAACATAAGTAGCCACAAAAACAACGGTACATTTCGGTTACAGTTGTCTCTAGTTAGAATGGAAGAATATTGCTGACAATTTTGTAACTTTATTTTTCCTTTTCACATTTTATAAGTATTTGTGGATTTATAATAATAAAAATAATTTTGTAAATATACATAAAATACATGTTTATAAACAATATTTTATTTATAAATAACTATGTAAAGTCAAACATATTTATTAAAATCTGGAAACTATTCACAATTAAATTGTTAAATTTAATAAGGTTCACGGAATCAAGTCTTCACTGTTCGGATAGTTCACAGTAAATCAAAGTCAACGCGAGAACAACAACAAACTACAGACAAGTTTTGAGGTTAGAACAAGAGGGAGGGAGAAGGAGAGCGCGTGAGCGATCGATGCGTGAGAGGTAAAAGAAAGCGGAGAGAAGAGCTCGCAATAGAGAGAGAGCTAGATATAGAAAGAGCGCTACGAGGAGAGAGCCAAAAACAACAATTAAACTTAATTTTGTCATTTATGCCCGGCAAGTGAAAACTTTCTGCTTGTTGCTTCTTTTCTCCTCCTCCGTTTATTTTAGTGTCGCTTCACCTATGGCTTCTTCTATTCGTTTTATCTCGAGTTGTTTGTGCTTTTCCCCACAGAAAGTGTCATTTAAGTGGCATTTTTACAGTCTACGTTTTATTTGGTTTTTCACTCTCCTTTGTCGGCAATTGTTTACTCCTCGCACACACATTTCTTTTATCTATTTGTTGTTAATCTTTTTCTTGGTTATTTTTTGTTGTTTTGGTCTTAGCATTTTTTCAGCTGATTCATTTCGCCGATTGTTGGTGTCGTCACGTTGACGCTTTAAATTTCTTGGAAAACTACACTAGAAAACAAGACAAACTTTTAATTTCATCACATCATGTAAATTAAATGAATTAAATATAAAACCAAAAAAATTAAAATCTTAAATTTTTCTCTATACCACAATAAACAACAATTCCTGTTTATATATAAATATAAGTTTTGTAAATTAATAGTAAGATAATAAATATCAGTAAATTCACCCAGCTAATACTAAAAGTAAACGTATAAACGTATTTTCTTTGTGCCCCAGTGTCTATTTTACTCAGCATCATTTGTTTTTCCCATTCGTAATCAATACAACCCACACAAAGCCACACGAAAACAAAAATAGCCGAGATCCACTTTTATGTTTGTGCGAGGTTCGGGTTCTTATCTTTTCGCTTCGTGCATTTTAATTTATTATTATTATTATTATTTTTTTTTCCGAATTGCATTTGCGATTGCCTTTGCTATCACAAAAGCTCGTTTTGCTCCCTTCCTCTCTCCCTTATCTAACGGTTCCATACATTTTCGATATCGATTGCTTCCTGTGAGTTTGTTTTTATTTCACGGAAATCCTTATCACCTAAAAAGAAACAAACAAATATGAAATATACACGATTTTCGAAAATGTTTACGCTGCCATTTGGTAGACAACAAAAAATGAGGTTTCCCGCTTTGAGCCGCGGATCACGTACGCCACAAGAGAGAGAGAATAAAAGAAAAACGTACTCATTTACCGCTATATTCTAGAAACTTGTCAACAAATAAACTTAAAATCACTTGTTTTTCAGAAAATCACAACAGACATCCGGAAGCGACTGCCTTAAGTAAAAACGGAGACGGAAGAAGAGACGAAAGGACAGCGCCAGGTGAGAAACATCTAATAATAAGTGGGAAATCCGGGAGAATAATATTTTACAAGTTATACTAAGCAGACGGAAGGAAACTATTCTTTTAAAGGAAACTTTAACTTTAAACGATATTTTGAAATTGTTAAATTTTTAGTAGAGTTTAATAAAGGTTTCTGGGAATGACTGTCTATAAAGAAAATAACTTAATGGATTATTTTTGATTATAACAAGGGTATAAACTTTATACTACACATCACTTTTCAAATTTGTAATATCCTTAAATATCCTACGGTAAATCCTACATTACTATTTTAATATTTATTATTTAAAATATATGCTGTATCAAAAATAGCATAGAATAGTTTTCAATAGAAGCATGAAAGACAATCATATGGTATTTTTTTTAATACTGAAATCGATATACCGAAATCGATAAACAACGTACAATAGCAGGCTGTCAACTCCCAGAGCAGTTGTTGGACGAGAACTTTCAACGTAACCGGTCAGAAAAAACTCAAACAAAAAGAAGTTCAAAGGAGTCGTAGAAATAAGACTTGAAATTTAATTTTACATCAGTCATCATCGTAGTCTTCATTGAAAAAGCTGTCGGTGTTCTTTGAAAAGAAAAAACAAAATTCAATATCCAACGTTATTTTCTCATTGTTTTCATATACGAGTATATCTTACTATACTGCTTTATTTTGAAGTTTTCTTAAGTTAACGTTGAAATCTTAAGTTTACTTTCGATTATTGAAGACATTTATTGGTTCCATTCAAGAGGTTTGCAAATTACTTTCTTTTTCTATTATACCATTAATCATTTTGGATAATTTCTACAACGTAAACTAATCGATTCTTCTTTTCCCTTAGCGAAAGGCAACGCACGTCGTCGCCAGCGAAAGGAACTTGCTCACATCCGAGTTAATCTCACTCTGCACACAACACACAGACAGACATCCGACATGGAGCTGCGCGTGGGTAACAAGTACCGGCTGGGTCGCAAGATCGGTTCAGGGTCCTTTGGCGACATTTACCTCGGCACCACGATCAACACCGGCGAGGAGGTGGCCATTAAGCTGGAGTGCATCCGCACCAAGCATCCCCAGCTGCACATCGAGTCCAAGTTCTACAAGACGATGCAGGGCGGTATCGGCATACCGCGCATCATCTGGTGCGGCAGCGAGGGCGACTACAATGTGATGGTAATGGAGCTGCTGGGGCCCTCGCTGGAGGACCTGTTTAACTTCTGTTCGCGCCGCTTCTCGCTGAAGACGGTGCTGCTGCTGGCGGACCAGATGATCTCCCGCATCGACTACATTCACTCGCGGGACTTCATACACCGCGACATCAAGCCAGACAACTTTCTAATGGGCCTGGGCAAGAAGGGCAACCTGGTGTACATCATTGATTTTGGCCTGGCCAAAAAATTCCGGGATGCCCGTTCGCTGAAGCACATCCCGTATCGGGAAAACAAGAACCTCACGGGCACAGCCCGCTACGCCTCGATTAACACACATCTCGGTATCGAGCAGTCGCGCCGCGACGACCTGGAATCCCTCGGCTACGTCCTCATGTACTTCAATCTGGGCGCGTTGCCTTGGCAGGGCTTGAAGGCGGCCAACAAGCGACAGAAGTACGAGAGGATCTCGGAGAAGAAGCTGTCCACCTCGATCGTGGTGCTGTGCAAGGGCTTCCCCAGCGAGTTTGTCAACTATCTGAACTTTTGCCGCCAGATGCACTTCGACCAGCGTCCCGACTACTGCCACCTGCGCAAGCTCTTCCGGAATCTGTTCCACCGCCTGGGCTTCACCTATGACTATGTGTTCGACTGGAACCTGCTGAAGTTCGGCGGTCCCCGCAATCCGCAGGCCATCCAGCAGGCGCAGGATGGAACGGACGGCCAGACGGGACACGATGCGGTCGCCGCAGCAGCTGCTGTGGCAGCGGCAGCCGCCGCCTCATCGCACCAACAGCAGCAACACAAGGTGAACACTGCGCTAGGCGGTGGTGGTGGTGGCGGAGGCAGTGCAGCGCAGCAACTCCAAGGCGGCCAAACACTGGCTATGCTGGGCGGAAACGGAGGCGGCAATGGCAGCCAGCTGATTGGCGGCAATGGACTCAACATGGACGACTCAATGGCGGCCACGAACTCGTCGAGACCGCCTTATGATACACCGGAGCGACGCCCATCGATACGGATGCGCCAGGGAGGTGGTGGAGGTGGCGGCGGCGGCGGAGGCGTCGGCGTGGGTGGCATGCAAGGCGGCGGGGGCGTGGGAAACGCCAAATAATATTTTATCGTTTAAAATGCAACGCTGGACACGACACAGTACACAGACAGAGAACTCAGCAGCAGCAGCAAAACTATACATGTAGAATATATAGTTATATATACCTAATATATATATATACGATACTTGCTTTATATATGCGGTAAACACATGTTGAATGTATCCAAAACGGCAGGAGGACCAGGTCCCTGCCGAAATATGATGTGAGATGAGGTTAAAGGATGGACAAAAGCAGTGGAAAACCAGAGAGAGAGAGAGAGGAGCAGAGGCAGTGCAGAGCAAAGCGCAGCGCTTTCCTTCTTATCTCTTCTTTTTTTTTTCTTTTCTTGTACATTTTCGTTTTGTTTATTGACATTTTTGGTTTCTGCTCCAAGATGTTCTCTGAATAGAAAAGGAGAGACGGGGCGCGCTTATTATTAATAATTAACTAGCCTATGATTAATTTAATTTATAAATGTAGACCATAAAACGATTGCAACTTGGCTGCAAGAAACTGCAACACGACTGCAACATTGTTCACTTTGATTTGAGATCCTTACGAGAGCATGAGCAGCGAGGGGCAGCAGAGATCGGTCTGAGGAGGAGGTTTTGGAGGGATTTGGAAGGATACCAGCCAGGATGATACGCAGGCATTTATTCTGTTTTGCATTTGATAACCGAACTGGCTCTATTTTTTCGTTGTTAATTCAAGTCCCAGCCCCGATCACGATCACATAATAATTCGAGTGTAAGTGTAATATTTGTGTAAAAGAAACAAAGGACACCCACGAGATATCCGTGAGTGTCCCTAACCGTAGTCTAGGCAATAGCGTAAGCGAAACCAATCCATTCAGAGCAGAATTGCGGCATATAAAGCAAAGCAAAACACACCCACACCCCATGTAATCTAAGTTGAATCACGATAATGATTTATAGATAAGCTAAAACACAGTGCAGTAGAGGAGGGTACGTTTCTTTTTAGCTTTAAGCAACGCTCTGATTTCTAAGGCCCCTCCTATGTTATTAAATCTTGATGTAACCCCCCAAGAAATCCCCATATATATACATTTATATATATACTTTTGTGGTCTGCGCTTTAGCTGGATGTGTTCATTATATATTTCTCCCATTTTTTCAAACACTTGTTTCTCGAGAGGTAGGGGGGAGACATCCCCCCGATTAATTGAAGTGGAGCTTTCTGTTTACGCAAAAGATGTAACACAAATCATGTAACTAAGATAGAGGAGAGCGTCTAAATAGCGCTTAGGATTACACAAAACAATTTGCATAAACATTTCGATTTAAACTTACAAAATACGAGAACGAGAGAAGCCCCTTCAGCATAACGCTAGCTAATAAATTATAGCTATAATATGAAATTTGTCTATAAGTAATACCAAACCATGGAAAAATATAACAAAAATACAAAAAACAAAACACAAAAAAAAAAAAAACGAAAAAACAAAACTTAAATTCTAAATGCGCCAAGATGAAAATGGGTAAAATTTAAATAAAAATATATAAACTAATATACGAACTATATCTTATGAGAGAACACGTAAACAAAAACACATGTAAAATCCCGCAGTCTAGGAACTAACAAAACTCAATCGAAACACAAAATCGGATCACTGAACGCAGCAAAAGCCACTAAAAACTTAAATAAAAATGCATTACGTGATATTTCTTACAAATTGTTTTTTATGTTTCTTTGGTTTCCATTGCCATTTCATTTCTATATCCAATCCAAGCGCACGCCTTGCAACTCGACCAACTTTGTAAACACGACTATATACATAGCTCAGCCAGAGAGATCGGGGATCCTCCAGATAGATAGCCCCCACACCACCACCTTCAGTCCCGGAGAATTAATAATGATAATTAAGAACCGAATGAATAATCTAGCAAGTGTAAATACGAAATATCCGAATTAACCCTAAACGAAGTAAACAAATTAAATATATGTGTGATTTTCTTCCTAGCATACAAAATACTAAACAATTAGCATTTTATCGAGAGAAACAAAAACAAAAACACAAAATCGAACAAATCGAGAAAATCGAGAACCGATGATTCAACTGATTCATAATAATTATGAGCCACTAAATATGGAAAACTAGGCGATCGTATGTATGAAAAGTCCATTCAGCATAAGCGAAAAATAGAGAAACTAACAAATTCGAAAGTTTTGTATAATTAACTGTATATGTATATTGAAAATAGAATTTTGAACTATAAATAACTAATTGAACTTGAATCGAGATCGAGTCGAAAGTAGAATATCAAGTATATCATGGGCGATGATATGAAAACAAAATATTAACAAACCACCAACAGTGATATGGAATAAACAACAAATTTAAATAAAACAAAAATACACATAATAAATCGAGACGAGAGAGTTCATGAAATTTGAAAAGTACGTTAGATCCGGAAATCGAAAGATGTATATCGATAAGTACACGCCACATTTATGTAATTAGCAAGTATTTCGAATTAAAAACAAACCGAACATGAATATGTATGTGTGAACAGAATAAAAGCAGCCACTAAATAAGCCACACCACTCACAATAACAATTACGAACGAGGCATTAAAAAGCTTAAACAATAATATAACACATATCGGAATTCATTTTTGCAGCGAGCTTTATCGAGTAAAATCGATCTTCGGGGGAAATATGATCAAATCAAATTGATAAAGGTTTTATTTAAGGCTGTTTCAGAAGGGTTTCCGTCCTACCTCAACATTGATCGTGGCAGCTTTAGGCTAGAGAGAAAACAGCGCCAACGAAGGAATCGTATTATTGAAATATTTTCCATTACGGTTGTAAGTTTGTTCCCTTTTATTTTAGATTTTTGAAAAGTAAAATATTAAGGAGCATTTTTTTATATTTTTAAATTGTTAATACTTTTAATTTGTTTGAGGACTTCCGTTGACTGATTTTCACAAAATTAACATTATGAAATGGAATTTCTTGGTATTGTGGTAGTCTGTTTCGTAAATAATTAATTTTTAATTTGTTTTATTTACAAATTAATAATGCCATAATTTTGCTATAAAAAATGCGATATGGCAAGGCTGTTTCGAAACTCTGGCAACGCTTCCAGAATCAGCTGACTTTGTTGTTTTGTGGTATTTCTTCGCCTTTCCGTTAGGGTCACTCTGAGCACGTCTTATTGGTTTTTTTTATTGCAATCTTTCGCCGAAAAGGTTAATAAAAACGCCGAAATAAACAAAAATTTGTGTTGGATAGGATTCCCGACACTCGGAATACAATAATTAAGTAATAACATTGCAGGTTTACCACCAGGAAGTAAAAGGAATAGCCAGAAACCAGAAGATGGGCGCCCGACAGTCTCAATCCCGCGAGCCTCGATCCGTTTCGATGGAGAATCCAACTCCTGCCGGCGTCATAGATATATCCGACGATGTGGTCAAGCGCCTGAAGGCGGGCATCTCCCAGCAGGGTAAAGTATTCCAGTAATTAATGCCATAAATCTGAGAGATTTAGCCCGGAAATTGGCTGTGCCCGGTGTTATGCAACAATTGTCAAAACGGCCAATTGTTTATGCCAACCACAGGCCAACCTCGCTACGACGGGCTTTTTTAAGTAGGAATTCCTAAAACTAATTTCCAAAACCCCCTTTCAGCTCGTGAGCACGCCGCTGCTGTGGAAGACTCTAAGCCATCGCCACCGAAGGCGGCCGCCAAGCCTGTCACATCTGCGCCCGCCGCCCCAGCGCCTGCTCCCAAGGTGTCCTACCCAACGGCCACGCCCATCTACGTGCAGGGCGGTGGACACACCATCAGTGCGGCGGATGTGCAGCGCCAGATGAACCAGGAGCTGATTAAGAACGACGAACTGTGGAAGGACCGCATGACAAAGCTCGAGGAGAACCTCAAGAAGACGAACACCATCCTCGAGAAGGAGTACGCCAATGCAGTGGAGAATGTGCACAATCGATTTGTGAGCACAGCGGCGGCCCACAAGGTGCCGCCCTGCCAGGAACTCAAGTCCCAGCTGCTTGCCTGCTACCGCTCGCATCCCGGCGAGACTCTCAAGTGCATGGAGGAGGTGGCCCAGTTCAGGCAGTGCATTGACCTGCATCGCGTCAAGAAGCTGGATGCAGAGCCCGAGGCGCCGAAGGCGGCCTCAAAGGCCACAGTTCCCGTCGCCAAGGCGGGCTAATAGACTCTCCTTTATTGTGTCCTGAGTTGTTGATCTGTTCTTGAAGGCCTTCTACGGGTTTTTGTATAAATGATTGATGGAGCGAACCAAACGCGATATCATAAGCGACGAAAGTGTCATTGCGAGCGATAGTAAACTAATTTAAATGAATCAAGCGAGGCCTGTTTTAATGGTGGAATTAAGTCAAGTAAAACACTGGTAAATAACGTTTTAGTATTTCTATTTGGTAAATATCAACGATATCTCTTCTTCATTCACTCACATTTAACAACACAATCCGTAAAACAATCCGTAATACTAACTAAACCAACAGCAATCACACCAAGTTATTCCACAGGAAAAAAGTTGATAAAACAGCTGCCGCAATGGGGATCAAAGAAGCACCCAAAGCGGCGGCATTACTTTCCTTACTCTCCACGTGATCCTCGCAGGAATCGTCAAAGTTTTTGGCTGGACCCATACAGCCCGCATAGCTCATCACGTAGGCCAGATAGTTCTGCTCGAAGACGCCGCGAACTAGACTGGAACCAGGACCGTAGGCGAAAACCGCCACATCTTCACCTCCGTGGGTCTCCTCATTTCGGGGAACTGTGGCCATGTGGCGGTAGGTGGGAGCAGCTCGCTCCTCGTCCGTAAACTGCTTCAGGGGCAGCCACATGTTGGAGCTATTCTGGGGCCGCGAGTCATTGGCCAAGTGATCCCAGTAGCCGGGTCCATTGGCATACGATATGGTCTCAAAGACCATGGGATCTTTTTTCTCGTGCGAGTTGGCTGATCCCAGTATATCTGCCCCTCGGAGAGCATATCCATTGAAGGTGACCGCATGGGAGTGATCGGCCGTAACAAGAATCAGAGTTTCCTCGGGATTCGTGTTGTTGACCGCCGCCTGGATGGCCAAGTCCAATTCGTAGACCTCGTGGAGGGCAGCGCGGGCATAGTTCATGTGGTGGCCCTGATCGATGCGACCTCCCTCTACCAGGAGCACATACCCTTTAGAATCGTCGCCTCTCTCTAGGACTGCGAGTGCTGCCTCTGTCATTTCTTCCAGAGATGGCTCGCCCACCTCTCTGGCTATCGAGTAGGTGATGTGATTGTTTCGGAACAGACCCATCAAGTGATCTACCTTCTTGAGATTCACCTTGAACAAATCCTTTCTGTTGTGAACTAAAGCCGGAGCCACTGAATCGTTGGCGTGATGAGCCAACCATTCGCCAGCAAGATTCCTGCCATCGCCTCTCTCGCAAATGGTTTCCGTTGGTCCCTCAAAGGGTGTAGTGCGTACCTCGGAGGAATTCAAGATGCCCATGGGCGACATTCCTCCTCCCATAATAACATTAAAGCGATTTCCAGGGGCATTTTCCACCAACTGACGTGCTATATCCACGTGAATGCCCACGGACTCAGTGGGAACCATCGTGTCGCACTCCCAGTCCCGGTGATAAATATGGGCATAGGTGGCCGCGGGCGTGGCATGCGTGATCCTGGTCGTGGTGACCACTCCAGTGCGCTTTCCCTCCTTTTGGGCCCACTCCATAATGCTCTGGACGCTCCCCGACTTGGCATTTGTCTTGGAGCGAGTGGCATCCATTCCAATCGCTCCATAGTGTGTCTTAGATCCGGTGAATAAGGCCGTGGCCGTTCCCGCAGAATCAGGAACCTGTTTGTCCACATTGTAAGTCTGTCAAGAAATAGGAATCATTTGAATTTCTGAATTAATATTTTGTATTTATTATCCTCCAAGACCTTAACTATTCATGTTCTACTGACCTTTGCCATTCCTGTATTGGGGAAATCATCAAACACCAGTGTCTCCTCCTCGCCATGACCGTGCTTTAGGTGCTGACCCTTGTAGATGCGTCCTGCACTGATCGTGGATATACCCATGCCATCACCAATGAAAACAATAATGTTCTTGGCCTTCTTCCGGTAGGATTTCTCGCTAACTTTCTCCGCCTGCTTGATCGTTTTCTCCAGCTGCCTCAGAGCCACTTTGTGCCAGAACACGGCATCTGAAATAGGAATAGTAATTAACTAAATCGGAATAGAATTCGTTGGGTAAGTCACAGCCATGTCACGTATTAATTGCCCATCTCCAGTGAGATCCAGTTGACACTCAAATCGTTTCTAGTTCGAGTAGTTAAGTAGCCGGCTAGTTATTGCGATTTATTTTCGCGGGGAACGATAAAAATATCTCGAGCATTTTCAACTATACAGCTTGAGGTTTCCGCCTTTTAAACCGAAAACAATTTTTCCCTAATTTATGCATTAGAATATATTTCAAGCTTGGGCCATAAAATATTCAGCCTCGCTTAATATGTGCATTATTATAATGCAATTTGAGAACAAACTTTTAAATTAGGTATTCCTTTTTTATACGACAAAGTCATTAATTACTTAACTGCTCGCCAAAGTTTATCTTAAATCGATGGGTTTTCTTACTACTTAGTTCTGTCACTTTAAATTTGAATCTTATCTAAGTTTGCCTTTGAATTCAAATAAATGGTACAGGGTTAAGCAAAATTTTTAAACAATAAATTTATTCAAATTTAATTGTGATTTATTAATATTAATATAAGTTCAAGTTCAAGTACAATTTTTTTAGGCAATCTTTTTTAATTTGCATTTCCTTTCTAAAATTTGGAACGTGCACTTGCTGATTCACTTGCGGTGATGATTATCATTTTGTTGATGTGTAATTAATATTCAATTGAGGTAGCTTAAGTATGGGGTCTCTTCCACCCACTTCCACGCACCACCCACCGCTCCAACGGCCCCGACACTGAGACAGGTTACAGTTAAGCTTCACTGCTTGACTGCTAATTTGGGGTTGCCAATGAAATTTAAAGCCTATGATTAATACATTTTTTTTTCTCAGCTTAGTTAGCTTCAAATACAGCTTGCTAATATTATTTAGCAAAAGCATGTTTAAATTAACCAATTAGTGGAGACTAAGCAATTGCGGTTTTAAGTCAATCTTGTTCTTAACCGCAAAATCAGTTTTCACAGCACCACGAAAAGTTGCATTTAAGTGTCTGTTTTGTGAAGCTTTTAGTTCCACTAGACAGTGATTATGACGAAAACTAGGTCAAATTCAAAACTCAATTACAGATGAATAAATAAATGCAATACCATTTTTATGGGCTCGTGCATCTGATAACTATTTACGGATCTTTTTTTGATGGGCCTATTCAAGTTCTTCTCCACCTCTCATAACTTAACAAGTGAATGCCAGGTACCTTAATCATATGTAAGATCATTTGCTCAAGATTTCGAAACCTTAATAGAACAAAAGCTTAACTACTCGTACTCGTTGCATAAGTGAACTATAAAACTGTTCAAGTTTAATTTAAATAATTCCACGTACTAGGCTTTAGTCCGAATTTTGCACGTTTGGCTTGAACTTCTCTTAGATACGTCGTAATTTAAGCCTCAGACTAACCTTCTGTTTCCTTTTTCACGGACGGTTGATCTTGCGGTTTCTGGTGCAATTTGAACTGGGGACCAATATCCCCTCCAGCGCTTAGCGTTCGAATCAGGGGCGGAGGTTGGGTGGTGGCCGCCCAACTAACTGCAATCAGGCCACCGCACAAAAGTCCAAATAATGCCAGGGAATGCATTTCTCTCAAAGTCGCGACGAATTAAGGGTTTATTTTCGGTTCTGCGGAGATTCCTATTTATATCACAGCTCGGCTTGAGGCGCAGATTCGCAGATTCAGCAGGCCATAGAAAGTGATACGGAGTGCGCGGAACGATTGCGACTCGGGGGTTCTCGACAAGACTCTCGTGTCCCCAGTGGATCTCAATTAGCGACTAACGCCTCAGTCGGCCCTCAAGCGCCGTTATATGGTGAACGATCCGTCCGAGAATCCGATCGGCCAGACACGAAGCCCCGGCACTAATACATCCGAATGAAGTAGTACCAGTATTCGGGAATTATATCCAGTACCTGAACTTAATGTGTAGTCGCGTGGGTCTGTCGGACACGTAGAAATCCCCGGTTTACTCTAACTTGTATTAATTTTACAAAACGTGAGCCTACATAACTAATTTCTCGTTGAAAATTAGCATCACCTATAATAAAATTGGTATTTTATATTAGCATTGATTGCTTGATATGGAAAATGTTTTTAAAATCCCTAAAAAACTATTGCTTACCTATTATGATTACTAGTATAAATATTTTACTTTTTTAAACATTCAAGTACTGTAATTATTTAATAATTATTTTATATTTGAATAAAAATTTGGACCACTTTTTGCGATACCATTTTTTATGGGTTTACCTATTTTGTATTTTAAATACTGAAAATGCAGGGCTTGGAAATAAAGATATGTATGATATAAAAATTAATGGTACAAAATAATAGAACGTTTTTATAGTTTTATTATAATAATTAAAAATATAACTTAAGAATTACCTACAGGATACCTTACAGGTTCATAAAAGTTCCCCGTAACAATTAAGATCACCGCTTGCTTGCACTAACAAAACGTTTGTCTCAATTAAGAGCACTCCGGCAAGATAGATCCATAAAAACGTGCAAAGCTTTTACGAATTAAGGGCCCTACGCCATAAAGATTTTAACGATCGTCTGTTTGCCCGAAATCTTGCGTCGGTCTCCGGTAAACTCATGTCGATGGGCTGATTTACGGCGAAACTTGCACGTGAAGCGGCTGCCATTGTCGGCTGCTGGTCGTGTGATTTCGGTCATATCTTTATCTCGACCGATGTCTGTCTGCAGATGATGATGCCGGTGCCGTTGTTTGTCTTCCCTCGAAATTGATAAAAACAATCAAGAAGAAGGGTACCTTCAGCGGCACACATTGCGTATGCGTGTTATTTGCAACAGGCTGGCAAACATTGAAAAGAGTTTATCTCCCGTTGCGACGCCTCAATGCCACTTATATTTCATTTAATGGGATCTTTTTATAGAGCTATGTCTCTTCATTATAAGTACAATAGAAAGCGAGTCATCGCATTCAGTCTCGACTTTAAATGGGGGGCCTATTGTTACAGAATTCGTCTAGCCTTTGGGTGCTCTAGTTGGTATGTCGCACTCGGATTTATACGTATGATAATCACCTTAAAGTCTAGTGACCGATTGCGTATTTAGGAAGAACCTCTGAGAATTTTTTCAAAATATTTGTTTTCCTCTGAAAAAGTATGAAATATGGTCTACAAACTAAAATTTAAGATCATCTTAACCAAAATAGAAGTCGAAAGTGTATTAAAAACATCTTTTGTGTATTTTTGATAAGGTATTTTATTAAGTAAACATGTCTGGCTTTAATGTTTAATGTTGTGACATTATTATTACGGCGAAAACTTTGGCTGACTCAAGTTGCTGGTCATTTATAATCTGAAAGATCATAAATATTTGTTAACTTGTTTCGGGAAAACTTAGAAAACACGTTCTGGTTTTAATGCCAACTTTACTGACTTTCATTAGTTTTATGTTTGTCCAAAGACCGGAGGTGAGTTCAAAGTCAATATTAATCTTGACAGTTGATTCCATTGCGGAATAGCATTTGGTCGGGTGATGATAGATTGTCGACACTTTGCCTCTTCATATTGTAAATCTTTATCTGCTCTACCAGATTATCTCCTAAGAGCTTTTGTCTCCGTGCGCACGTTTTTAGACAACATTGCCAAATAGATAAATCGAAATAAAATAATGGGGAAACTTCCACTGCAAAAGGCGCTCTTCTCGCTCTCTTTCGGCACCTCAAAGTTTGCATTTCGTTAATGGTTATTACATCAATTCGTGTTAATCTTTTACGCTTGACTTGAGAAGCGCCTGGTGCAGGTAAATAATTACTAGATATAATTATCGGTTAAGCAGTTATAGGTGTTTTTAAATATAACGTTAAGGATTTTTATTTCTTTAAATAAAATAAATTCCGTTGTTTTTCTTACCTTGAGTAAGTATATTTCATGAGAAGTAAATTATCTATTAAATGCTCCTTTTGAAACCACTTTTGTTTGTCATCTCAAAGCACAAACAGAATTTTTTTTTGCGCTATTTGCTGCCACTTTTTATTGAACTGTTTGTCATGTCACGTATAAATTTTTGCTAAGATTGCTGGTGAATATGAGTGTGTTTTTCGCCTTGGGATTTTTCGCGGAGAGATTCTATAAAGACTGTGCCTACAATCGAAAGCTTTACAATTGAGGGTCACATTTTTTTTATGGCTTTGACTAGAATTAGAGAAAGTTTCTTGTATAAAATTTTAACTAAAGTTAAGGGCAGACACATAAATACATTTTCACTTCCTGTCGAACTTGAATTCTTAATTTTTAGAAATTTTAAAAATTCTTTTAGCTGGTGATAAAAACAAGTTGTAGAAATGACTGACGTTTGATACAAATATTTTTATGAGTCTGACCTTATCTTAACCAGTACGACTAAGTGGGTAACAGAAAGTCGAAACGAAAATTATAAGTAATAGTATTGAGCAGGGCGGAGAGCCCTTCAACTATGAGAACTTCTTAGAGGTGAATCCTGCCCGCACATTGCTGGTGGTGGCCGATTTCACAGTCGTCCTGCTCGTCTTGGTCACGGTTGTGGTGTCATTACTGCTGCTGTTTTTGCTGCTGCTGCTGCTGCTGATGGTGTTGCTGTTCTTTGTCGTCGTATTATTGTTGTTGCTGGTGACCGTGGTGATGCTGCTGCTGCTGGCACTCATCAGCAGCGGACGGCGCGGCGGCATCCGTTCGTTGACCGCATCCATGCCCTTGGCCTCGGCAAACGAGTGGATTTGCGTTCCTGCGGTTAGTCCTTGCAGAGCTGCAAGTGGGGTGACAAAGGATGGTCAGAGTTCAATTAATAATCATCAATAATAGTGTCTTGAGGGGAGATTGAACTGTACGCATGGATGCACCTCTTAAAGCCATCTGTGAGGCATTAAATGTGCTGTTTCCAATGCATATATTTCAACCAATACTTATTCATTAAATATAAATATTTATTTATTGTTTATTAAAAAAACACAAGTTAATTTTGATTAATTTAAAAATTATTTAAATTTTTTAAAGTAATATTTTATTGTATTTAACCAATCTCCTAACCCCACATAATAATATTGACTTACAGACTACCAGGCTTTCCTTACATAAGCGGAAAACAATTTCCAGTGATGATTCAAGATAATTTAATAATCTAATTTTATATAATGACATATAAATTGTTAAATTCCAAATTCAATTTTAATTGGATTTTTGCTCAATCAATCTCAACAAAATATATATAACTTACAACGCTTCACATTGTTAGTCGATGATGAAAGATGTGTGCCAAACTGAATAGTGTATTATTGGCATTTACGCTCCTACTTTTGGTTGCAAAGGTTAAATAAGTTTATATATTATATTAAAAACAAAAATTCAATTATTGGTATACTTAAAGATCTCCTCAAAATTTGAATTTACCAACGTCGAGTGCAATTCTTTGGATAAAAAATTCGATGACTTTGAATATTGCTTTCTTAAGTCGGTTAATCGGACCTACAAGTACTTATCGCTGAAAGTGAACTTATTTAAGACGCCTATCACCAAAGTCAAGGTATGTAAATACTAAAGAAAAAACATATCAAAAGTATATATTTTAGGTAAATGCAGCGCTGTTCAAACGGGTCAGCGGCTACAGGCCCTTCATGTTCAATGTCACAATAGATGCCTGCAGATTCTTAAATAATACAAAGTCGAACTCAGTGGCAAGCTACTTCTTTGACTTCATTAAACCTTACTCTAATATGAATCATACCTGCCCCTTTGATGTGAGTATATTTAAATCAAAACAAACCCTAAATTCATCAATTTTTTTTTATGGCATGATCTTATCGTGGAGAAAATTTCTGTAGGCTTTATAAATCATCAAGTCACAAAAGTTCTACCCTTTCCAGAGGGAGCTTACTTGTTGGAAACACATTGGATGGCCTACGACATCGATCGTGCAGTGGTTAAAGTCTATGGCACTCTATCCTGATTTATTTGTGATGATGACGAGAGTAAATGCGAATAAATGCTCAGTTTTTTCCCATAAAGTGCAATTCATGATATGTTATATAATAATAACTGAACCGATCTGCTCTATTAATGCTAATTTTAGAGCTGATGTTTTAAAATTAAATATAAACTGCTGGAATAATCTCTAGACTTCGTTTTAGTCGTTTTAACGACACACTGCCTCTGCTTTGTTTCTGATTTTTAATGTGTTTTTAACCATCACGATTTTGCCATAAATTCAATTTTGAGTTTAACAAAATTAAATCAGTACTAAACCATGTGTGTAGGACGAAGCTTCTTTATTGTGCTCTTAGCACAGCAATATTTAGTTTTACAGGTTAAATATACTCAGATATAATAAGCAAATTAATATATTTAACACTTCCTTTCAAGATCTCATCAAGGGTCGAATTTACCAACATTAAATGTACAACTTTGGATAACAAGTTTGATAATTTTGAATATTGCTACATTAAGTCGGTTAATAGGAGCTACAAATATCTATCGCTAAAAGTTAACTTGCTTAAAACGCCGATAACCAAAGTAAAGGTATGTAAATATTAATAATTAAAACAGAAAGAATTTCATATATATTAACTGAACATTAATCGTTTTAGGTCAATGCAGCTCTCTTTAAACGATATAATGGATACAGGCCTTTCATGTTCAATAACACAGTAGATGCCTGCAGATTCTTAAAAAATACACATTCCTTTGCTTTGGGCAATTACTTTTATGACTTTTTAAGACCCTTCTCCAATATGAATCATACTTGTCCCTTTGACGTAGGTTTTTATTTAAATACATTTTTTAAGCAAAGATTAACCCCCATTAAATGTTCATAGCATGATCTCATCGTGGACAAACTGAACGTTGACTTTGTCAACACACAAGCTACGAAAGTTCTACCTTTCCCAGAAGGCGACTACATGCTGGAAACTCACTGGATGGCCTATGACATTGATCGGGCAGTGGTTAAAATATATGGCACTCTGTCCTGAGCAATTTTAAAACCATTTCAAGTTAATTATTTTCAAGACTAAAAAACTTTTACCCGTTCCACGAGACAGTACATAATAATATATAGTAATATAATAATAATAATAATAATAATAATATATAATATATATATGAAATATATCTAAAAACTGTTTATATTATAAATTGTAGTCAACGAATAATTAACGCATAATTATTCGTATCTCTGGATTATTTTTTTACAGTTTTCTTCTAACTTGATGTAATGCCCAAATTGATAATAATATGTATTAAAAACTGAAGCTTCTAATGAGGCTTTAATTGTGGGCAAAGCTTGGTTCATTAATAATTCAATTTCAATTTATATTTGTGGAACCTAAATACAAATTGAACCAAACTGCAGCTTTAAGCCATTGTTGAAAGATGTGTGCCAAATATAAGTTATTAATTTTTCTCCTTTCGCTTCTCTATACTGTTCCAAAGGTGAGCTGTTGTAAAATATATAGAAACCAATGTAATCAAAATAAGACATCTTAAGATCACCTCAAAATTCGAGTTTACCAACGTCGAGTGTACATCATTGGATAAGAAATTCGCTGACTTTGAATATTGTTATATTAAGTCAGTTAATCGAAGCTACAAATATCTATCGCTCAAAGTCAACTTATTTGAAAAGCCAATTACCAAATTTAAGGTATGAAAATGCAATAACAAAAAATATATCAAAATTAATTTCTAAAAAATTACAGGTCAATGGGGCACTCTTTAAGCGCTTTAATGGCTACAGGCCTTTCATGTACAATGTCACCGTTGATGCCTGCAGATTCATGGAAAATAAAAACTCAAACCAATTGGCTGGATTTTTTTTTGATTTTATAAAACAACATTCTAATATGAATCACTCGTGTCCCTTTAATGTGAGTAGTTTTAAGCATTTAATTTGAATATGATTTAATCCTATTTTGTTTATATGTAGCATGACCTAATCGTAGATAAACTAAGTATCGATTTAGTTAATCATCAAATTACAAAAGTTCTACCCTTCCCAGAAGGAGGCTACATGCTGGAAACCCATTGGATTGCCTATGACATCGATCGAGCGGTGGTTAAAGTCTATGGCACACTATCTTGAATTATTGAAATACTAACACAAAGTATGATAAATCAGTGATTAAACGTGAATACTTTCAAACAAATATTTATATAATTTTATGTGGACTCTGATAAATGTTTATGTTAATTTTGTTGGTATCATAAATCGTCGATCTCTTGGCTACATAAAAATCCAGACAACAATATAATACGCATTACTAAGCACGGTAAATGAATATTTAATTACATTCCCTCAAAATAACAATAAATATTGATAATCGGTTTTCAATTGAGGTTCAGGAATTCATTTACCCAACTAAAATTGAACTTAGTTGTCGTTGCTACATTCTTTGTGTAAGATGTCTACTTATTTTTGCAGATGGCTTTTCAGCTTTTTAGTTCTTCTCCTTACGGCTGCACAGGTAATTATATTTTATATATGAAAATAAAATATATATTTAAGGTTTCTACTTTAAGGTTTCCCCCAAATTTGAATTTACAAATATCAAGTGCTCGTCTTTGGATACAAAATTCAGTGACTTTGAATATTGCTATTTAAAGTCGGTTAATCGGAGCTACAAATACGCATCAGTTAAAGCAAACTTATTTAAATTACCGATAACTAAAATCAGAGTAAGTACATGGGTATAAGCATAATATTACTGGATGAATTCTTCTTTTTATATTTTTATATTAGGTTACTGGTATACTTTATAAGCGATTTAATGTATACAGACCGTTTATGTACAATGTCTCGATAGATGCTTGCAAATTTTTAAAAAACCCAGAATCCAATCTGCTAGCAAAATTCTATTATCAATTCTTAACATCATACTCAAATATCAATCACACGTGTCCCTACGACGTGAGTTCGATGAAATATATATTTATTTTCTTTTATCTAATATAAGTATATTTTTATTTAGCATTCCCTTATCCTGGATAAGATACCCGCAAGTTTTGTCAATAACCAGTTAACTAAAGATTTACCTTTCCCGGATGGAGATTACATTCTTGAAACCCATTGGATTGCTTACGACGTAGATCGGGCGGTGGTTAAATTTTATGGCACCCTTTCGTAATCGTTTTATAATTATAATTATAATGAATATGTTTTTCATCGTGGAAATTTACATAGCAACAATTTACAAAAGCTTTCTATTAATTTTAAATGAGATTTGAAAAAAAGGTTTAACATTCTATTTTAAGTCGGAAGCAAACTCTGGACAATTAAAAATATAACATTTTGGGAATGTCTTAAAACGATTCATTCTGCTTTATTATATTATTATTAATTAAAAAAGTACTTACCCTCCTTGAGGGAATCCCTTCCGCCGGACAGAGCGCCCACTGGCAAGGCGCCCGTGGGCGTCAGACCCTTCAGCTGGAGCACGCTCTCCGACTCCTCCCTGGTGGATATTTGATTATTCAGCTAAATTCCTAATACAAATATAGGAAGAATTATGATACTGCACCTGAGAATGGAGAAGACGCGCGACATCTTGCCAATGGCCCGTATCTTATTCCGTATTATCTCTTTGCGCAGCGCCGACATGGAAGCTGCGAATTGAGGGCTCGATTAGACGGAATCTCGCTGGATCTCACATGCGGGGGAATGTAATGGGAAGCAGCCCGAAAAGTCGCTGAAAAGCCGATCAAAGCTGCGCAAAGCTATCACTAAGCTTTTCTATCTTACAGCGGTGGCATTGGCGGTGGAGCTCAGGTGTCTTTTTTTGACAATGGCATTGGCGGCATTGGCATTACATTTGGCGGAGGCGTTGGCGTTTTCGTCGGTGTTTGCATTTGCATTGACATTGCTTTTGGCTGGGGCCTGCGCTTAACACGTGGCTTACCTGGCTTACTGGGCGTATTATTGTTATTGTTATTATTCACGTTCGCCGGCACGAGCACAATTTTCTTGCGTAGCTCTTTTGATGGGTTTTTGTATTTGTTGTTTTTTGGTTTGTTTATTTTTTTGTTGGTTTTTTTGTTGGAGGTGTTTTTTGAGTGGAAAGTTGTTTTTGGTGTTGGTACATTTATTATTAAGGGTGGTGGTAGTAGATTGCAGTTGTTGTATTTTGGTTTTTGTTTCGGAAAATATTTTTAATAGAAGATTAGTTTGTAATTCAAGTGTGTCCGTACTTGCCCACAACAACCAAAGCACTACGACATTTACACACACGGTTCTAATAGGAGTATATCCCCAGCCCCGTAGCCCAAACTTACCTTCTTCCAGCTCATCATCGGGTCCGGCCACTAACTCGTCGTCCGAGCAAATGTTCAGGATGTTCACCAACATCTCAGTCACCTGGAGAGTAACCAGAAATAAATTTATTAATTGATATTAATTTCTTAACTTAGGAGTTAGGGGTGCAGTATATAAATTCCCTGAATGTTTCCTGACTCCCCGATGACCAACTCACCTTCTCGCCCACGAAGGGCAGCGACCATGTGAAGACGTCCATGAAGTTGGGCAGCCAGTAGGGATGCGGTGAGCAATTAAATTGGCGGATGTTCATCACGTTGTTCTCGTACTTGAGCACAGCTGCCTTTTGTCAAATGTGTTCGTTTGGTTGACAAATGAGCGAGTGCCGGAGGAAGAGACGGAAGATCGAGAGAGAAATAGGGCAGAGATATTACGAACGCAGCGCGAATTGAACTCGCACCAGCTCGCAATGCAGCCAAAGAAGATTTCGTTATTTAAAAATAGCAAAAGGAAAGAACAACAACAGCAAAATAAATAAACAACCCAGACAGGGACAGAGAATCATAGATATAGGGACAGATACATTGAGAGAGAGAGGAAGAGAAAGAGAGATATCATACCTTGTTGTTATAAACATCCAAATAGTTGGGCGCGGAGAATATAGTGATCAGCGAGGGAAAGCCGGTCACCTGGTTCTTTCGATACATGCGGTACCTAAAAAATAACAACATTTTGAGAAAGTGGGGAGATAGAGTATAAATATAAAATAAGACAATTTACAATTATCATGAAATAATAGCTTTTTAATGTTCTATATTTTTACTCCTGTTCTGGAAGAAAATAGTATTAATATTTGATTTGATTAAATCATCTGTATTTAGGTCAACGCCAGATTACTAAATCAAAATGTTGGGAACCCTATTACGAAAAGCACAGCTAAGGCCACACTTGAAACTAAGCAAATCACCAAATAAATGCTTAGAATGTTATAATTATGTAAAATAATTTGATAGAATCATTTTAAAAAAATTACGAGAAAATAATAAATTCATTTTCATTTTTTATAAACAACTCACCCCGCATCCTGTGCCTCATGCGCCCTGACTATCGACAGCAGGTTGTTCTTCTGCAGGAACTCACAGCAGGCCGAGTAGCTGAAGAAGTAGGAGCAACCTCGCACGGAGTTGTGCGAGAAGAACTCGTTGGTCTTCTCATTGCCAAAGTCCTCCAGTGGATCGGACCAAAGGAGATCGCACATGGGTCCATAGGCCGGTGGTTCCCTGAAACGATTCAGCTGGGGGAAACAGATATGTAGGTGCATTATGGCAAAGCGTAAAAATTTCAGCGTGGCAGTTGTTGGCCTAATTTATTACCGTCTTGATGTCGTCGAGTGTGAATATCTCGGGCGACAGTCCGCCGTGGATGCAGAGGAACTGCTGGTTGAGCAGGGCGGCGAGGGGCAGGCAGTCGAACGCCTCCATGCAGGCGTCGTAAATACTTTCCGAATATTTGATGATGCCTTCAAGCAGAGAGATGTAATGGCGGAATTAATGAATGAAGGAAGGAGCACCATCAGAGAGATTTATCGCATGCTGCCGCTTTTAAAAACCCATTAAACGCCTTTGACAACAACCATTAAGATGGAGAAGCGGTTTGGTTATAATATTTCTGCGGGTCTAAGATCGATAGGAGTTAAATAAATATTTAGGAGCCCTCGTTTGGCAACAGAAATAATGGCCCTAAAATTTTAATTTGAAATTTCTGGTCGAATTATTAAATGAATATTAAAAGCGGGCAACAAAAACAAGGTTATACATATATTTGTGTTCCAATAACCTGGCTACTTATTTAGTCAAATTTTTTTTTGACAGTCAAAGACATTTATTATTTAGATTTTCATGAGGTCACTTTGAACTTACATTCCTGTTTGAAGGTGAAGTACTCTGTCAGGTGTCTGCACTCGTGATTTCCTCGCAGGAGGGAAAGCGTCGTGGGGTAGGTTATTTTCAAAGACCACAGATATAGAACGCACTGAAAGCAAAAAGTATTTACTACGAATTTAAATTAACTTTAAAGTGGTTTTATAATAAAACCAATACTATTTTATTTAAGAATTTTATTTTTCAATATTAATAAACTTAAAAACTAAGTTTTCCCTTGACTCACCTCTATGCTGAAGTAACCCCTGTCCACATAGTCGCCTAGGAAGAGGTATCTGGTGGTGGCCGGAGGACCGCCCACCTCAAACAGCTTAACCAGGTCAAAGAACTGTCCATGGATATCCCCGCAGACGGTAATGGGTGCCTCCACGTCGATCATGTTCTTCTCCTCGCGCAGCAGGGCGGCTCCCTCTGTGATGATTCTCAGGGCCACTGCCTCCTCGACACGTCCCTCCAACAAAAAGTGCTGACGCAATGCATCGAAGTTGGGTTTTCCTGTCTTTGGATCATCGTAGACCTCCGACATGGTCAATTTGTGGGTGGGTGGCAGCGGCACATCTACGTGGGTACACCGAAAAATATTTAGTCATTAAAACCATTTATTATCAATGGTGGGTACGGAACAATCTAACAATCATTCATAAATTAAAGAAATTAACTAGAAAATAAAGGGCCCTTCAAAAGGCATGACTATTATTACTCTGTTATACGAATTTGAGATTGAAAAAAGATTCTCCTGTAAATAATGCGAATAAAATCAATAAACGTCTTAATATATCGAAAGATCAACAGAAATGTAACGATTTAAAAGCAAATATTTTTTTTAACATACCAAAGAATTCTTTCTTGTGTATGAGGCGTGCACTGATAGAATTATAATAAACATTGCTGTCTTATCGCGATGTGGGTTAACGAGCTGGTGCAACTTAGCGCCAATATTCGGTTTTGCCGCTTTTCTTGGCCCGCCAATAAAGAAAACCCAAAATTCCGCCAGATGCAGCCACATGAGTTTCGTACGCTAATTACAAAATTTGACTGAGTGAATATAAAAGTCGAAAATTGATTGGCACACACAAAAACAAACAAACGTAGTCACACACACATATACGAGCGCCAGGGCAAACGCCATTTTTAATTGTCATAATTTGGGAAAATGTTGAAAATTTGACGCAACGACCAATAAAACGCCAATGTGCTGCAGTTGTTGTTTGTTTCCTATGGGTGCTCAAAGATAATTAAATTTATTTTTATTGGCCCAATAAACTCAGAACAAAAGCAAATGCCGTTTTTGTATTTTAAGAGGTTTTTTTGGGAAGCCGATGTCAACGAAATAATTAAAGCTGCATTTTAGTTTTACTACCGTACTAAAGAGTTTATGTGTGTTTTGAAAAACATGGTTGAGTTATAAAATATTTATTAATATTTACTTTAAGAGCAAAAAGGGCGCTCATGGTATTTAAATATACAGGAAAATCTTTGTTACCTTTATTTATTATTTCACTGTTTTCAAAGAAACTAAACAAAATGGTGCCTCATATGAGGAGGCGCAACAAATTAATATAAGGGCTTCTAATAGCTTCAAATGTTCTTCCAAATCTTAAATACTATTTTCTAAAAAAAATTTCCTTTCCTAATTCGTTTCTGTTCAAAGGAAATATATTGCAAGACCACTAATTTTGACACTAATGAAGACGGCCAGTACATCAGAAATCCATTGATGCATGATCAAATATCATTAAAGATACAATTCCCAAGAGGGCTTCGTGTTTGGGTTAATGGTTGAGTGGGGTCTGTACAAATCGGTTTAGGCTATAATTTCAAATTTACCATCGACCATACGCTCCCTGGTTTTTGTGTACTGCATTTTCTGTTTGTTTCCACTGGCGGCTGGCGGGTTTTTGGATGAACTCGTTGAGGACTTTGTGGATTTGTCAGCGCTGGCACTCTTTGATAGCGACGATTTTCTCGTCACCGAACTTCGCGTGGAGGCCGACATATTGTTGGATTATTTATTCGGCTTTTGTTTTGAATTCCTATTATTTTTTATGTGCGTTGTTTTTTTTAATTTTTTTTTTGTTGATGTTGTTGCGATTCCTTAGCTTGATATATATTTTTTAATGGCTTGATTTTTTGCTGGTGCTGAAAGTGTTACTAGCACAAGAATTTAGAAAATTATACGCCTTTGCCTAGCGTCTTTATGGACACTCATACACACACTCGCACACACACACTGCGGGACACATGAAAATATACAAATATATTTAGGCAATAAATAAAATTTGTTGTTATATTCTATAGCTGTGGACTTTCTTGTATTTTTAGCCAGGCAATGCCAATAGCGAGATAGAGACAACTTTTATTTATTATTTTCTTTACTATATTTTCGCCATTCGCTGTGCTCGAAGCACACAAAATAAATGCCGAACAATTAATATTTCAATTTGGTGCAATTATTCAAAAACGTATTAACTTTTCATTAAGTCATCACATTGTTTTTCACACAAATATACATCTTGGCAAAGGGCACACTTCAATTGAGTCGGAAAATTGCTCGACACTTTGTGCTAATTACCCACAATAACAAACGCGAACAAAAATAGCAAACGGATATAGAAATAGAATTTGAATCTGAGCGAGCGGGCGCAGGCGACAGGCACACATAGATCACTTTGGTCACACTTTGTCTGCAATTATTGTTATTTTCTTGCAGATCTTCAGGCTAATCCTTGCGGGTTTTTTGGGCCTTAGTCTTGCTGATTTTCCTCGTGGGCCACGACACAACGCATTTCCCAAGTTGGCGCGTCGCGATTTTCCTCGAAACTGAGCGAAAAAGTTGTTTGCCAAACGATCCGCAGCGTATGGCATCCAAGACCCAAATCGAAAGCCCGAAGAAGATCGGTACAGATCGGGGGATCTCTCGCCGGATCTCTCAGGCTGCGCCCTTGACTCGCACTCTCCGATAAAAATACACAGAAAACTATAGTTTAAAATAAGAAGATCGTATTATATCCAGGCGTCCGAGGGGAAATCGAATAAAGACAAAAATAACAATTACAAACATTTTAAAATTGTATTTTTATGAAATAAATATTTTTTCTATATTTTTATACTAAAAATTTGTCAAAGGGGAAGTGATAAGTTAAGTAAGAATCCAAGAGCCTTAAGTTGATCAATTAAAATTAAATAAACTTTGATTTTATAGTAATGTTCACTTTCTATTATTTATTCTATTTACATTTTAAGGAATATATTTTTATACACCTGATTGTCTAAAAGTAAATTCGAACTATTTTATTATTAAAAGTGAAAAAGTGTCTTATATTTAAGAGTCTGAGCAATCCGATGTATTATTAAATGGTAACTATAACTACAGACAAAAATACTCAAAGAATCTTCTTAATAAAGAAAAAAGAGAAAAGCTCAATTCTTAATTTATTTTCTCTGTGTAAAAAAGAACCCCTGTCCCGTAGGGTTCCTGTCTCTGCTCTACCGATCTATTTATTTATTTTATTGGGTTAATGTCACACACGCACTTTGCTCACTCTCTCCGTCTCTCTGCCTCGTTCACTGCTGACTACTTCCCCTCGAAATGCCCTTCCCCGATCGTCGATTCGCCGACCTTCGCAGACATTTACACATCTGCGCTATGTCTCCCCCGATTCCCCGTTCTATATCTCATTCCACATCCACATCCGCTCTCAATGCTTTTCAACTTGACCGTGAGACGCATCGTCGTTGTCCGCTTGTCCGTGATATTGAGTGTGTGCTTACGCATACGAGTGTGCCTGCCTCTGGCTGTGTGTGTGTTTGCCAGAAATTGGGCGCCAATAGGTGGGTGTCGCTATAATTATAGTCTTGACTTTGTGCGCGCCTCGTGCAAAAATATATGCGTACTATGTTTAATCGGGTATATTTGAGTGTTTAAGAAGGTTGTACAACGGTGATTGGGGAACATTATATTCGAAAAATAAGTAAATGAGATGCCAAGCACCTATGCATAAAAATAATTGAATATATTATTTATTTATTATTATTTAGGTATTTTAGATCACTTTTGTTAAATCACTAATGTTAAAGTTTTATTTTATTAGTATTACATTTTTATTTCAAAGTACTTCCTATAGAGTATAAGAGCGTGAAATAATATCAAGTACATAAACTAACAATTAAATGGGAGTGCTGAGATTGCTTTTTGTAGCTATTTTTGTTATATATTGTAATATTTAGAAGAAAATATTGAATTATTTTTTAATCAGAAGTAAATATGGATTTCGTAGAGTATTCAACCGTCTTCAACATCATTTATGCATTCTTCTGGTGGAACCAATTTCATGCAACTTTTATGTGAAGCGTGGCAATATTTTAACAACAATCTGTGTGGATATACCAGCACACACACACACGCCGAATTTGTGTTTGTCTTGTCAATGTTGTTTGTCGCGATGGTCAATTGATATGTATGGCGGGTGAAATGCTATATCGCCCCGATAGCTCCGTAATATATGCTCGGAAGGATGTTCTCTGGTGGAATTGGGTCTGCAATTGCCATTGCAATTGCCGAGCAATGCCAATGCACTCGCAGCTGCTGAAATGCGCATCGATTGCTGCTAGCATTTGGATTGCGGATTTTCGATTTTTTGGCAAAGAGCAGAGACGATTTTACTTGGACGCCCCCGCAGCACAGAAATCAGAGTGAGAGAATGAGACAAAAGCAAGTCGAGTCACACGACCGCCGCAGACTAGAAAGAAATACTTTCCGGTGCTAACCAGTGGGTGGAATTGTGGGTGTTTTGGGTATTTGGGGGCTGCAAGGGGCAGGTAAGTGGTCGGTAAGGGGCTGGCAAGGGGTGGCCCACGGTGGGCGATGAGAGCATTGCATTCTCGTCGCGACATTTTGGCAAATGCGCTGACAGCTCGGCCCAGTCCAGCCCCCTGTCCTTCTGCGAGTATATTAATATAGTCGCTGCTCCTAGAGGGTGTATTAAACTTTTGAATATACATATGTACACATATATGAGCTGCTTCGCAAAAATCTGATCTGATTTTATTTGAAATATCTAACGGCGACCACTTGGGATTTCTTAAGAAGTCCATATGTTCCAATTTGTATCTTTCAAATGAATAAATAAATTAGTAGTTAGTAGTTTAGTAGTTTTTTATAAAGTCTCTTTTTGAATAAACACAAGAAATCTAAAATTTAAGAAGTATAACATAGTACAAGAATTGCTATCCCTTTCATGAAAATGTATGTAATATAAAATATAACAAAAATTCTTAAAAATTAAAAATATTACATGATACCAAAATAAAGAAAAGTTCAATGTAATAACTCAAAAAATGTAAAAAATATAAATATATTTCTTAATCTTTAGTACCAGGTACACTATCGTCTACTTATTTATTTCTAATTTTCTATGGCACTATATCTGCCCGTTTTTATGGCCGAAAATATCTTTGGCAGCATATTTTAAGCGCAATTAAGAGGCGGCCCAAAATGAGCAGCAAGGGAATTGCAGTCTTCTGGCCGAGATTAAGTGGACAACACTCGCGATTGATTCACCTCTAAATTATAAACTAGCAAGATCATTCCTCTTAAACCAGAGCAATTGGATTGGTGTGTGGCGTTTGTTAGGAGATCTGCTTGAATAATTTGCCAGTCAAGACGAGTCAAGTTGTTCGCATTTCAGCGCCTGACACTTTGAACACCCGGTTCGTCATGTTGGGATGTCACAAAGTCTTTCGGCCGATATATATTTTTGAAAATAGCAAAATGCCAAAATAACCGCAATAGCCAAAATACAAATAACCAAAAACAAAGAAAAAAACCAGAGCTAGCTGCCGGTCAAGTATTTTTAAAGCAATGTTTTTTATGCTCGCACGCAAACTCAATTGCTTGCTTCCTCTCGTTTTTCCACATAAACAAAACGCCACTGAAATAAAAAGATAATATTGACACGTAACGCAAACATTTCATTCATTGTTTGAACTTTTTTTTTGTTTTTTGTTTTTGCTTTTTCCAATTTGTTGTTGTTTAGTTTTTGTTCTTTTCACGGCTGCTGTATAAACAGTTCATTTGAATTATGTGACCACAGCAGTTCTGCGGTTATGTGTGAATGATGGTCGGTTTGTGGGTTATTCAGTGGCCATTAATGTGCTATAATTATAACTTCACTTCCTTTTAAACACAACTTAATCAAATTGATTGCTATTATAAATTAATTTCAGTTAAAGAAAGAAAGAAAGTTAAGCTGTAGGAACCAGAAAGCTTAGCCAGTTCAGCCACCCAAAAAAGCTTTTCAAAATGCCTCAAATTCAGCTGAGTTTTTCCATTTTCTCTTTCTACTGGGAAAATCGTAATTTAATTTCAAATTTTTTTTTTATAGCAAACGTTCAAGTTATTATCGACACTATTACAAGCCTTAAGATACTTATTAAAAATATCTCTTTTTATTTAAAAGAATTATTTGTTGTTACAAATAATAATAATAAATACATTTTATATACCTAGCTTACAAATTTAAAACGACGTACAGTTTTTCTAAATATATATTCACAAGTAAATATTTTGAATAATATTAAAGAAAATATAAATAAAAATAAGACATCATATATTAAGTATAGTCTATACCTAAAGCTCTTAAGTACAAAGTCACCTAATTTTGGGTTCGAATTACTGAAACATATTTCTTGGGAAAAAAAAAAAATGTATATGTGATCTTTCGTTCGATTTTGCGAGTGCAGTGTCTTCCATTAAAACTCTTCATGTCTGCGGCTGCCATTTTACAAATTGATAAACTTTACAGTTATCATTGCTTATGTATCTTTCCGGCCTGAGCCTTCATCCCCTCTTAACCTTTTGGCCGCCTCTCTTACCCCTTTTCGCCCGCTGAGCCCTCTTTTTCATCATTGTTTTCCCTGCTTGCTGCCAAACATTTGCCAAGCGAAAAGTTTCCTTTTTTTGCTGCTTACATTTGTTTGCTTGGGATTTGCCAAGAACAGAAGCTTCCGAAAAAAGAGAGGAAGGCCAGAGCCAAAACTTCAAATATAAAAAGGCAGCACAAATTTTTATTGAATTGATTTATTGACTTACTTATTTAGGCGCTCAACGCTCATAGATAAGCGTTGTCTTGTTGTTGGCCATGAAACCTTTTTCCCCAATTTTCTTTGTTTTCTTGCTGTCAGTTGGCAGCAATAACAAGGGCCCAAAATAAATATTTAGTTTTCATTTATACAATTTTCCTCAGTCTCAGACTTGGCCTCTGCCCTGCTCCCTTATGGGAGCAGACTTCGTGTTTAACTTTATCTGGGGGTCAATGCAAGTCTGTAAAAATCTAGTTAATTGAAAAGTAACCAATTGCGTCTCTCTTGGGATGTAAATGGATTTATATGACTTGGCATATTATTGGATTTTGCACTAGGGCCGCTTGAATGACTTTTCTATTTTGTATTACTCGAAATCATTAAAAAAAATGTCTCCCCATATTGTTCCCTATTTTTTATTTGTATATTTCTATTAAAATCATTAGCTTTATTATTATTTATATATAAAAAAGGATAAACCACAAAAAATAATTCAAGTTCAATTTAAAATAGCTTAAGTACCAAAAATAAAATTATAATTTACAAATGCATTTTCGATTGACCGTTTGGTTTCCTTTGTATTCACTTCAATTCATACGTTTTTTTTAGGTTAAATAAAAAAAAGAGCATATAACAATTTAATATAGTAATTATTTCAAGGCCTGTTGGCTTAAAAATATTTTAATTAGAATAATCATATTTAGGTTATTTAGTTCATAGTAAATCAAGGAAATTTATTTAAAAACTTAATTGATAAAATAATTATCTAACGTTTATGAAAGGGTAAAATATACTTTAGCACTTGCTATCACAGATCTTGGACGAATCCACAGGAATTCAAAAAGGTAATCGCCTTCGGGAAAGGGAAGAATTTTGGTCATTCTGTGATTCATAAATTCAACGGGAAGCTTTTCCATAATTACATCGTCCTTAAAAAATATAAATTTATAAGTTTAATATTAAATTTTATATATTTATGAACATTATGGATTACTTACATTATAAGGGCAAGAATGATTAAAATTTGTATATTCCAGTACTGATTCGTAAATGAATTTAGCAACTGGGTTGGATTTCGGTGTCGCCAAGAACTTGCATACATCCACCGTAATATTATAAAGAAAAGGTTTGTATCCATTAAAGCGCTTCCACAAAATAAAATTGATCTGTCATTTATGTATTATATCATAAGTATTATGTATTATATCATATTTCTGTGCTGTTTTTGTAACTACGTACCTTAATGTTTGATAGAGGAACTTGATGTAATTTCACTTTTGCCGATAAATATTTATAGCTGCGATTTATGGACTTCAGATAGCAGTACTCAAACTCAGCCATTTCTTTTTCATAAGAAGTGCAATTTAAATTCGTAAATTCAAATCGAGAGTCGGTGTTGTGAGGTTATTAAATTAGGTCTCTATATCCTAGGTCTTGAAAATATTTCAGTATTACTTACTTCAATAAAAACATATATTATTACGAAAATAGAAAGAAGCGTGACCTTAACAAACATCTTGTAATATTGATAATGGATATTAGAATACTGAATTTATTATATTGAATCGACGTTTTATAGAAAAAATTTCAATGCAGCTAAATGTTATAATTTAAAATACATTATAAATCGGAAGAGTGATTATCATTTGGAAATGCATTTTCGATTATCAATTCGGTTTGTTTTATTACTTCATCATGCTTTTTTACTGGTTCTAACTTTTATAGAAAAAAACACTGTAAGTTAGATGAGATTTGTATTTATAAAAAATTATAAATACATTATAGTTTAATTCATATTTCATGAGAGAGTTCCATAAACCTCTACCGAGGCAGTGGAATAATTCGAAATCAGCCACTTAATTTTTAAGAGATAATCGCATTCCGGAAACGGAAAAACATTTGTAACCTGGTGATTCTACATAAAGGGCTTGTAACCATTAAATCGCTTCCACAGGGCCATGTTTACCTTTTAAAATCCGCAATAGATTTTATCATATAATTGCATTTTTATTTTCTTTTATATTTTTACGTACCCTAATTTTTTTAATCGGAAGTTTAAAGTGTTTTAATTTTCAAGAAATATATTTGTAGCTTATTCGAGTTCACCAAATTTCTTGTCATATGACGTGCAAACAAAAGTTCGAAAATTCAAATCGAGTCTCAGTCTAGACTTTTGAAGATTGAAATATTTCTGAATTCTACCACATTAATATTACCTTTATGAATACGTACATCAAAATAAGTATTACCAATAATGAAAGTGGTTTTTTCGACATCATAAAACATTGCCTGCTTAGCAAAATCTAGCTCGGTCAGGGAAAAACTGTCATGGATTTTGAAAAGTTTTTCACAGAATAATTAATATCAGATTAAATAATAATTAAAAATACATTTATAAATATAATAATTGTAAATATATACGTAAAGCTCTTATACTACAAATAATGCCATTAATTTTGACCTCTAAAATACAAAAATGGGCAACAATATTTCTGGTTAGTTATATTTATGTTAATAGCATTAAGCCAATTATAATATGGAGAAAAATCCAATAAAGTATTTATTAAATGTTAAGAAAGCGTTCCGTATATCTCAGCCATAGCAGTTCGAAATTCAGAAATCAACCAGTTAAGTTTAACAAGGTAATCGCCTTCAGGGAAGGGAAGAACTTTGGTAAACCGGTCATTGATAAAGTCAACTGGAAGCTTTTCCAAAGTAACATCGTGCTTAAAAGAGTTGAGTTGAAATCAATTTTAATTAAATAAATAATTATAAAAACTTACATTCAGGGGGCACGAGTGGTTTATGTTCGAGTAGATCTTTTGGGTGTCGTACATAAATTTGGCAATAGGGTTTGATTTTGGATTCCGAAAAAATGCACAGGCCTCGAATGTTATATTATATAGAAATGGCTTGTATCCGTTGAATCTTTTCCACAGCGCCACATTCACCTTTTAATTTACAAAAAATAGCATAACTTAAAGCTTTTATAAGCGATTTTAGCTTACCGTCAATTTGGTTATTGGAAGTTGATAGATTTTGAAGTTTCCAGAAATATATTTATAGCTCCGATTGATTGACTTTAAGTAGCAGTATTCAAATTCACCAAATTTTTTATCAAAAGAAGTGCAAATAAAGTTTGTAAACTCAAATTTAGATTCTGTCTAAAATTATAAACATATTAATATGGATAAAAATTATCTATTGAAAAAATACCTTAAGAGCTAAATTTATTAATATAAGTAAAAGACAAGCACAACTAGGCTTTAGGCTCATTTTGTATCGACTAAAACTCTTTCTCGAATCGATTTTTTGGTTTAACATCAATATAATTTCCGCATACTTAAAAACAAATTAGATAAATAATAATGATTAATGATTATGTAATTCGCTAATATTTACGCTAATGTTCTCTTTCTCATAAAAATCCCATCACAAATTATTAAAAATATTTGACCATAATATAAAAAGTTCAACTAAATTCCCACATGGCTGCACGGTGTTGGGAACTGAGCCAGTACATTCTGAAGCGGTAATCTCCATCCGGAAATGGGAGAATTTTGAAAAAGCTTTGAATGACGTTGTCAATAGGCAGCTTATCCAAAACGATGTCGTGCTAAAAATAGTTTTGATGGATTAAGCCAATATTTAATTTGATTTTCATAAATGTAATTACTCACTTTGACTGGGCATGATTGGTTTATATTTGAGTATAATATTTGTGTGTCGTGCATAAACAGAGCAACTGGGCTTATTGATGGCTTTTCCAATAGTGTGCAGGCATCGAAAGTTATGTTGTAGAATGATAACTGTCGTCCATTGACTTTCTTCGACAGGGCCATATTTACCTTTTTAATGGAATTATTTATTTAGTATTTTGATGATTTGGTAGACTTTTAAATACCATCATGTTAGCCATTGGCAACTTATGCAGTTTCAATTTTCCGGAAATATATTTGTAGCTCCTATTGACCGACTTTAGGTAACAGTATTCAAATTCACCGAAAGTTTTATCCAAAGTTTTGCAATTAAAGTTTGTACACTGAAATCGAGATTCTGTCTAGGTTTTTGGTGTAAAATATTTATATTAGTAAAGCTATTTAATTTTAATTTTAGGTATACCTTCATAGGAAAGATTATTAATATAATAAGAAAGAAGATCAAAATGGTCCTTAAGTACATCTTGGAACTTTGCTGTACTAACAAATACTAAATTTGCCGAAAAAATTAAAATCTTTTCTACTTGATATAACAATCCTGAATAATAATTATATATTTTATAGCGATTGTCACAATCATTAAAATATAATGATTAAAAAATGTCTTAACGAGAAATAAATCACAAAGAGCGAACCCAAGTTGTAATTGCAATTATATATTAATTGCGTAGTATTGCAGTCTGAAAATAATTATTAAATTAGGTTTCGAGCTTATTTCCTATTTTACAAAAATAAATGGGGTAATCAGTACCATAGTTCAAAATTGAATTAAATACAGTTTTCCAATGATTTATGACAGAGTTCCATAGATCTCGCACATAGCTGCACGATGCTGAGACCTTAGCCAGTAAATTCTGAAGAGATAATCACCTTCCGGAAAAGGCAGAGTTTTCGAAAGCCTGTGATTCACATAATCGATGGGCAGCTTATCCAAGATAAGGTCGTGCTTAAAACAGTTAAGTTAGGTCAAGGATGATTATGTGTTAAATACACTTACATTGAGTGGACAAGATTGGTTAATGTTTGAGTACAACCTTTGTGTGTCATAAAAAAATTGTACAACTGGATTAAATGAAGGTTTTCTTAAAAGTGTGCAGACATCGAATGTAACATTGTATAGAAAGGGCTTGTATCCATTAAATCGCTTCCACAGTGCCATATTAACCTTTAATGGGGAATTAGTTGTTTAATATTTCGATGACTTGTCGGGGCTTATAAATACCATCATTTTAGTAATTGGAAGCTTACTCAGCTTCAGTCTTCCGGAAATATATTTATAGCTCCGATTGATTGACTTTAAGTAGCAATATTCAAATTCTCCGAAGTTCTTATCAAATGATTCGCAAACAAAGTTTCTAAATTCAAATCGGGATTCTTTCTATGTTTGTTATTAGTAAAATTTACTAAAGAAAAATAAATATATTATATTTAAATTACCTTCTTGATTAAGTTTATAAATATAACAATAAAAAAAATGACAATCGGTTTTTGGTACATCTTGAAGCTCGGCTTTGCTAACCAAAACTAATTATATTAGCTTAAAACTCAGATGGATATTGCTACATCTGAAGAAATCATCATAATTTAAAATAGCTTAGGCCATATTAAGCTCTGTATTTTCAAAAGCCATAATTATATATTTTTAAGGGTCCATTAGTTCTGAAAATACAGCAATTACCTTGTGACCTGACTGGTTCGAAGTGATACATTTTAATAGAATAATAACGACACTAGATCGCAAATTCCAATACGGTCCGAAAATACTTTCTTAAATATTATAAATTGTAGTTTACAAAAAGTTAATTGAATTTATACTATGTTAATGTAAGAGATCCATAAATCTCACCCAAGGCTACTCGGTGTTCAGAATTCAGCCAATATATTTTGCCGAGATAGTCACCCTCCGGAAAAGGTAGAATTTTAGAAAGCCCTTTATCGACATAGTCGATGGGAAGCTTTTCCAATGTAATGTCGTGCTTAAAAAGATTTAGTTAGTTCAGAATACAACAGGTGAATGTAAAAACTTACTTTAACTGGACATGGTTGGTGCAGATTTGTGTACATCCTTTGTATGTCTTGTAAAAATAGTCCAACAGGATTAAAAGTCGTTTTCCTCAATAGTGTGCAGACATCAAAAGTTATATTGTAGAGAAAGGGCTTGTATCCGTTGGATCGCTTTCACAGCGCCGCATTAATCTTGTTAAGGTAAGTAATTTTAAAATATTTTGTTGATTTGAAGAGTCTTATACATATATACCATCATTTTGCTCATTGGAAGCTGATGCAGCTTCAATTTTCCGGAAACATATTTATAACTTCGATTGACCGATTTTATGTAGCAGTATTCAAATTCGCCGAATTTCTTATCAAAGGTAGAACAAACCAAGTTTGTAAACTCAAATCGTGATTCAGCCTGGATTTTTAAGTATAATATGTGTAATAAATAATAACTTTTTATTTGAGATTATTTTCGATTACCTTCAGGGATGAGTTAATCAATATAATAGTTAGAAAAAGTCCAACGGCCCTTGGATACATCTTGAAGCTCTGCTTTTCTAACAACAACTAATTACGTTAGGTGAAAACTCATTTAAATATATTGTCACATCAACTAGAGTTTAAGATAATTTAAAATAGATTAGGCTTATTCTCAATAACCTTAATTACACATTTGTAATGCTTCATTAAATCAGGAAATAGTGCAAAAATAAGTCACTTGTAATGTAGGACTTCATAATATTTAGTACTGAACTTATTTTGATTAAAGTATTTAAACTTTAAAGATTTTAATAGCTTTTAGCAATAATCGTTTACATATCTTTAGAACATCATTTAATTTTATCTTTGAAATATTTAGTTTTTTAGTAATTATTTGTCTATTTCTTGACTCAACTTTTAAAACGATTTTGTAAACCTCCAACTAACTTCGAGACCCTCCTCGTCGCCGAGCTAAGCTTGTTACTTAAATGTCACGTTACTGTTAACCATTTGGCTGTTAAGGAATTTAAGAAAAATACACAATCCACTCCAGCGAACGTTTATCTCGTTTTTGCAGCCACTTTGACCGCATTTCGGACCCCAAGGCTCTATCTATGATTTGGGATCTCTCGTTATGCTCATCACGTTGGCCGCATTAATTTGCACACACGATAACCCAGCAAACTCGGGCATGGAAATCCCTTTCCCCGATTTTTCCGGGTAATGCAGCGCCTGCCGCTAGATTTGCTTTATATGAGCTGCAAATTGGCCGCTCACGTAAATGATTTTCATTTTCCAATCATAACATTACGCGTGCCTGCACTGCCAAATGCTCACCTGCTGGGAAAACTCAACCGAAACTGAATCGAAGCGATCGAAATGGAGATGGGAAAGTGGGAGAAACCGTAAACATTTGCGGGACTCACAATTTGATTTTCCCCCGGATTCGCGCCGCGCTTTGCGGCTGTTGCTGCTGATTACAATGAGGCGGCGAATTGAATTAACATATTGGCCGGCGGGCGGAATTATGGTGCTCTGGAAGCTCTGGATATGGCTTAAATTGTCTGCAAATAATTTTGCCATGGCGTGTGGGGGGCGGCGAGGGGCGGTTCAATTATTTATGGCCTCATGCGCGACTTGTTTGGCTTTGTTAATGACGAGGCGAAAGTAAAAAGCGCAAACTGCCGGCAATTGGCAGCAGCTGAAACAGGAGCCAGGATGCCCGGGATCCTTTGGTTTGGTGCTCGCAAAAAAAGTTAATTAAAAGTGCAATCAAGCAGCAGCCCCGGACCACAGAAAGCGAGGGCAACGGAGGGCGACGGCTATGGAGCATCAGGTCCTGAACGATGCTGACATTTTGCCTGCAACCTAGACGACACAAATAGACGAAGGCGATGAAAGTAATTTTCAGGAAACACGATGGTACACCGAAAAAAGTGGGATGTATTTAGTTCGAAAATATCTGAGAAAAAGCTTTAAAAATTAATTAAATTATACATTTAATAAGGTTTCATTTTAGTTTAAGCAGATTGTTCTAGTTAACATCCATATATAACAGCTTCAAATTATCTTAAAGCATTTTCTATATGCAGTTTTGTCTATTCAAGTTGTTATAAGGAAAATTGTACAATTTGTTGAGTGGTATTTTTAGCAAACCGGGATTTTTTTTGGTAAGGTCTTTCCCCCAAAATATAGGTATATGGAAACTATTACCATACAAGTATTGTATGTATTTAAATTCAACTTAAAACATAAGATTACACTTACTTATAAATATAAAATAATAAGGTTTGTCTTAAGTTTTAAATAAATTTAATTTATGCTATTTTTCTACAGGTGTATAGGTCATATGTAGCATGTTGTATATAAGTCCTCGTTCAAATACGAGCACGCCTAAGAGGGCGGTAAGGGGGCGTGCCTACCTGGCACCCCGCGCACAAATTGCTGCAATTATAGACGCCATAAATTATAACAACTTAAAGCTTAGGTAAACGAGAAAAAGCTACAAAATCAGATGAAAAGATAAAGGCGAGAGAAGAGAGATGAAGCGAGAACGAGATGAGCCTTTGGAAAATGCATTTAATTGATTTCGCGGTCCGTCCTTGGCTTTTCTTGACAGGCAATATAATTTTTATTGCTTCTCATCTCCGCGAACATTTTTTCGCTGCCTTTGCAGGTGTCACCCCTTGATTATGATTTATGGCATGAAACTGTAGGTTAAATGATAAAATAAATTCATGAGCTCTGCAAAATTCTTGTGATTAATTTTTTTCTTTTTCAATAACTTAAGTACCTAAAATACGTACCATTCACAATCATATAAATTGATTCAGCTTAAGGTAAAAAAACCTGTCCTGTCATCTGTCACTCCGGACAACTGAAAATTAATTCTAGTTTCGTTGTACAAAATCAGTTTGTGTTCAATTAAATGCGGTTCAAACGTAATGACCGCCTGCTTTGGGAATTCTTGTGGTTTTTGAACTGTCAACACATCAATTAATTAACAATTAGGACCGCCGTCATTCCGCATTCATGTCGGCAATGGGAATGTCCTGCGAGTGGCCAATCCGATGTTTGCGGTTGTCATAATTACCCCATCGCTCAAGTTCAACTACTCGGACTCGGACATCGGGACTTTGGACAAATGAAGTTGTGGACGGCATATTGTAGCAGTTGCCAGCTGTCAAGGACAAGATCCTTTTGGCCCTAAGTCCCCTTCTTAATGTACCATAAAGATGGCCACAAGCGCAAATATCGAGTAATTACGAACTTTGGCCTTGGGGTGTCGGGCGGAAATGTCGGCTCCTGAGTGGCTCTCAACATTTTGATTCGATTTCCCGCTGAGCCCTATTTGCGGGAGGCCCAATTAAAAATAATTTAATAGCGCGTTGCATTAATTCCATTTCAACTTCTTGACTCCGACAAATTTAATAGCCACACCCCTCGGCTGCTTCCTTCTGTGTGCGGTGTGTGTTTCGCGTCTTCTATTAGTTTGCAAATCATATTTATTTATTAATTCTAATTGCATTTGCCAGGTGGTAGCGGAGATACGGTCAGACTGGCTGCCGGCAGCTGCGGTTTGTCTGACAAACGTTATTGCATCTCGAAGACAAGAAATTGTTTGCACTGAGGTTCTTAAGGCTTTACCCTTTCTTTATTGGAAAATATTTTAAGTTCAATCTTTTCTGTACAATATCATAGAAATAAATAAGTTAATTTGATTATCTTATGAATAGAAAAGTTTCAAGAGTTTAAACAAAAACATTCCTTAATTAGACAAATTAATTAGGATCAGTTATAAATTGAAGTTTCCTTAAATATAAATATACTATTAATTTTGAAAGATTTATGCATCAATTACGATTGCTCTAGAGTCTAGACTTAAGGTTTAAGCCCATGAGAATGTATTCATATTTCCATATATCAGATACTTGTTTTTGATCTCCCATAAATATTGGCCATTTGGTGAGAGTATGAGAGACTCTTGGCTTTTCAATTACGAATTTTGCTTGCTTTTCCAATTCCATTTTGCCCCTGTCTCCCGGAGATGTTCAACTGTGTTTTTTGGCTTGTTTGCCGGGCACTCGTGTAACAGCTGCAGATGAAAATTGCAAATGAAACTTAGCCCCAGCTCAGCTGAAGTAAGCTGAAGTGGGGCCAAGAGTGCGGGGCTCCCGGCGAGTCCTGCGAAGTGCAACGGGAGTCAGGGGGCATCCATCCAAGTGGCTCTGAGCCGGCTTGAGGTCCTTCGGTCGATGCACAAATCAACGTTAAGTGCATGTAGCTCGCACAAACACAGCCCCTTGGCCCTCGCCAGGGTGTCAAAGTTGCATGTTATTGCATCAGCATTACTTCTTCTTCGACTTTTTCGCCTTCGTGTGTGGGCGTGTGTGTGGGTGGGTGTGTTTGTGGCATTAAATACACGGATACAGCGTGTTTTTACACATTTTACACTGGGGTGTAATCAAGAAGGTACAAGGATACAAGATAAATTTAGAATATGGCACTTTAATTGTCTAAAACTATTTTAGTTGTGTTAGAATAAATCAATAAAAGGTACAAAGTAATAGTTTATTCAATTAAATTCATTGTCAAAATATTCCATAACATTTACATAAATATTTAATATTTTTACAGACAACAAAGAGCTATGAATAGTATGAAATTCATACAAGGACTACGAAAATAAATATTAGAGTCACCCTGATTATATATACAATATGCAAATGTTTGTGAGTCGTGCGGTTTCGGTGCGGTTCCGCTCATGTTATCGTTTTGGCCACAAACTTTCCTTGCCATCTTAGTGCGCTGATTAATTGCATTTCAAGTGCCCTGATTGGGGGCGAGTGTGTGGGTCAGAGGCTAAGGGCGTTGCAACCGCAAGTGCAAACGAGCCAATTCATTAGCACCATTCGAAACAAAATCCGAATTAACCCAATCCGGAGTCGTGGGTCGTTCGGATAAGTCGGAAACTCACTTTAAAAATTGCTCATAAACTTTTTCAATTTCAGCGGGCACAAAATAATGGCGGAAGCCCTGGAACCGGAAAACAGGAAAGCCGGAAAAACAAGCAAACTTGTCGGAGTGCTTAACCAACATGCTGAAAATGTAGACATCAACCGCACCCGAAGCGGGTTGGTGGCCCAAATGAAGTGAAACTTCTGGGGGGCCTCTGGCCCTCCGAAAAAATACCCCCTTTCCGATTCGGATACCGATTCCGATCCCTCAGTGGCAGCGATTTTATGCGCAATGCGTGCCCCGACTTGCAGGGCAGGGAAAAACACAAAAACAAAAACACAAATCGAAGATGGAGTGGAATGCCAACAATCGGCTACAGAATCGAAAAAACAAGCAACTGAAGGAAAAGCATACGCAAGAGTCAATTGTTTTCCAGTCCCTTGGGTTAAGTCCTGCCGCCAAGGATTGTGGCTAAAATATTATTGTCATGCCATGATGCCGCAAATTTATTGCACAACAAAGACGCTTACGAAAGTCTTTTAATCCTTGGCTAAATTTGTTAGACTTTAATACAATATTAAGTAAACAATTTGCCTTTCAATCCGTCGGTTGGATTTCTAAATCAAATCAATAATTGCAGATATACGACTGGGGCCAGTTCTGATAGATGTTATGAAGTCCTTACTATTTAATGCCAAGCTTTAAATGTAGCAAAATGTATTTAGTTACAATAATTATACGCTCCTGCTTATTTTGCATGGCCGTGTGTTTTGTATCTGAAGCTTATTTCAACATACCCCTTCTCTTTAAATACGTTTGCAATCAGCTTTAGGTTTCCGAGATAATAATAACAATTGTCATGCCTTGGGGAATATAAACCGCATTAATTATGAAATTAATCAACTCCAATCAAGAAGTTTTTCGTTCGATTGTTTGTGCAATTTTAAATCCCCCTCTCATCATCACCATCATGCCGTCATGCTCTGCCCCAAACTACCCGAAGTTCTGGTCTTCTTTTTCCACTTTTCCGACTGGCGCAACTTTAATGCTCTACACCTTTTCCATGTGGCAGCGTCGTACACTTTTGATGGGAAAAGTTTAATAGCTTTCGACAATAAAACTTCACCTATTATGTAACAAAGCCCAGAACAGAGCAGAACGCTTACCGACACCGTCTCCAGTGCCTTTCCTTCCATAAGCCCCCGAGTGCCTGTCGATCGACTCGACGACTAATGGGGAGACAGCCAAAGAGCTGGTACACTAGTTATACACCGGTATAAATATTTTAGAAATATGAGAATTCATAAGATGCATTCCTTAATTATAATAATACATAATTGCAGCATTGACAGAATATTACAGGTAAATGTAAAATTTAAAAAAAAAAATGTAATCTTTTATGTCTTAAAGAGTTTAAAAAGAAAATCTATCATTTTAAATATTATATATTTGAATTGTGGCATAAATCCTTTTCAGTGTCGTAGTTGTATCTTGACTACAACAATACTTTATTGGCTGCTACAAAGAGGCACTGAAATAGACAAGTAGTCGGAGGCGGAGGCGAGGGTCTTCATTACCATGCGGCACATGAGAGGCCGATGCCCCCATTTCTATTCCCCATAACCCCGATAGTACTCCCCCTTTGACCCCAGCACTCCCATTGCCACTCCGCAATCCCAATCCCATTGGGGTTTTGGCTTTTATTGCGCGCTGGCTCATTGCCTTCCAATATTAAATTTCAGCTTAGCAGCCGGGTTAAGGTCGCTTCCTGTTGGCGAAAACCCGCTGTGAGGGCACTGATAAAAATATTTAATAATGAATTTCCCGATTTAAGTAAGATTTCTTCAGCATTAAAATATTATAACTAGTTAGTAAATTGTACCGAAATGCGTGCCACATTTACAACAAAGCACACTTTTAGATACCTCTCAGAGAGATATTAAGCTGTTAATGATTTTCGTTTCTTCAGCATCTTGAAGAGAACTAACTTAATAATACAAGATTGTAGAATTTTTCCACTGTGCATGTATGGGTGAGGGTTTTTCAGTGTGTGTTTTTAAGGGTGTTGGGATATCTTTGACTTTGCATCTGGCCATGTTTACTTTGGCGCCTCGCTGGATGGCTCGATTTCCTGCGATCATGAGAATGCCCATGCAAATAATTAAATTTTTGGTGAATGTTTATTAAAATTGTTTGCGCTGAAAGTTTGCGTTCGCTTTTTAATGAAAAAATTGTTCTTACATCCGTAGAAAGCGAGAGCTAGTCGAGGATAAACTTTTTTGCTGCCAAGTCACTAATGTTGTTTTCCCTTTTCGCTTACTTTTTCCTCGTTCGCGCATTAAAATACTTGGGCATTACTTTTTGCCTGATGAAGGAAACAATTTGCAATGCAAAAGGGGGAAGGAGGCGGACAGGACGAAAGCGCGAAAAAGCGGAAAGGAGAAATGCAAAATTGATTACCATTATAATTGTAAATTGTTTTCCAAAGTCGACATTTGAAGTTATTTCCACAAATCCCCCAAGAATTGGTTTTCCGGAGTGGGTAAGTATTCAATTCTGATTTTGCATAGTTCTACGGAAAATTCAATTTCGGCAACTCATGCGTTTAATAAGCTTTTCCTTTCTGCGCTTCTCTCTGCGATTCTTTTTTTATGAAAAAGGGAGCTGGAAACAGTCAGCCCACGGAGCCTGATCCAGAAACATATCCTTTTAACCCATTTAAGTTATCCATGCCTCGCAGCTGTCACAGTCTGGCGATTTGGGGTCTTTTGTCTTTGGATTTTACCCCCGTTTCACCCTTTCCCTCGGGTCGAAGGTCAGCTTGTGTCGGACGTGCACACACACCAGCAAACACGCAAATCGAGTGACACCCACACAGCTCTGCTGTTACTGTAAAATTTATTGTTTCCCAATATATGCAAAATATCTTGGATATTCTTTGGTTGACTCTAACGAATAAGATGTATCCATACCGGTTATTGCAGGATTTTAAGGATTTCTAGCAGGGGAATCAGTTATTTTTATGTTAAACTGTATTTTGTATTCTCTATATTTTTGAGACGCTAATTTAAGTATTTACTTTATTTATCTATAATAAGAAAATTTAATGCCTCTAAATTAATTGTTAAATACCCCACTGTAAATTTCATTATGCCCGACTTATCCCCCGTTCGTGGGTACAAATATTTCGTGAGGGCTCTGCGCATTCCCCGCCATCTACGTGGAAACCCTAACCCATTGAGTGTCTGTATTGCGGTTGCCGCAATTGAATGTGTCCTGTTATTGCTGCTGATGCGGCTCCTGCGACTCCTGGCAGCGGCATTTTGACACAAAATGTTAAATTTGTCCGTCAGTCACTGGGGAAATTTGGTCCTGTTCAAGGGGATCCTTTCTGGATGCGGCTGAGGGATCTGGATGTGGATGTGCGGCTGGGACGGGGGCAACTCCCGACACACACACGTGCTCGTGATGCGAGTACAACGGTATCGCTTGCCGCAATGCTGCTTCTAACAGTGACAAACATATTCGCCAAACCCCAAACCCCACTCCCTTCTTCCTTCTCCCCCTTCTGTTTGCCTTTTGGAGTGGAGCAACTTTACACATTTGGCAGTTTATTTATAGCCCAGCATCCGCTTCAGAAGCCCCAAGTTTATGCGAGTGCAAGATCATGAAGTAGGGCAACTTTTCGGAAATTTGCAAAAGTTTAGTTGGCAGGCGGAGCCATTCTAAATAGTGCTGGCAATAAAATAAGCTTAAACTTAGTTCAGAACCTAGGTTTACTACTGAGAGGTAATCCAAGTATAATAGGGGATAGGTAGGTGGTACACACACTCAACGAGAAAAGTTTTGGCAGGAGAATAATACATTAAATCAGCTTTATTATCGATTTATTTTGAGAAATAAATCATTTAAATAGATAAATAATGTTATTCTTTCAATTTTTAAATTAATTTAAAAGTTTGTTATGTTTTCTGGCCAAATAAAGAAATTTATTTATATATCCTTAGAGTATTCCTTTTTATGGAGACTTCTACAAAACCCTTGGATTATTTATACAATTAGGAATCCAGTATATACTTTCAGTATATATATTTTGTAAGATTTTGTTTCTATTGATTCTATCTGCATAAACCTTCAGGATATTTTCGCATCTGCTCGTTAAACACACGACCGAAATAATGTTGTTTAAAGAGTCTTTGTTGGGGGGGAGAGATATGCTGATGGGAAAACAGATATGATTACCCGCAATAATTTTCGCTATTGTTGTGTCTGTCTCGATTTCGATTTGGTTATTTGCGTTCGCCGTAAAAGTGTTGCAATCGATTGATTTGAATGGCTTTGAAATGGGATCGCTCCGTTGGCTAACGCTCTGTGTTTGTGGCTGGCGTGTGTCTGGTGTTGGCTTACTAATTGTTTGCCTGACTGTCGGATCTATCGATGGGCCAATCTCCAAGGGAGTCATGTCAGCGGAAAGCCTTTGTCTCGATACAACTCTACAGACATTTGGACAAAATTAAATGTTAGCAGCCCAAAAGACAAATCGTACTGTCAGAGTATACTAAATCCAATTTATTCGCCTGACAATTGTCCTGCCGATGGGATCAATATCAATTGCCTGCATACTGCTGCACAAGGACTTTATTTTACGCTTGACCAAGCCAATTTCACTTGCCTTGGCTCCTTTCGATAAAGGATAAAGCCTTCGAACTTATGCAAATTCGGGCAACTTGTTGTGTTTGTGCAATTTAAATGCGTTTAGCGTTTAAAAGTTGAAATCGCTCCTATTATGATGCTATTATTGTTAGCTCGAATTTCGGTAAGCGGCTTAACTGAATTTTCCAACTGAACTGAAGAATTTCCCAACAGCAACAGCAACAACAACAACAATAGCAAAAACGCACAAAACAAATTCCAAACTATGTATTTACTTAAGGCATCAGGCATCAGATTGTGTTGCCATTGTTGTTCAAAGCCTCTCTCCTCGACCGTTTTGGCAAAAAATAAGTTGACACATTTTCTGATTGTTTACAAATTTGGGCAGTCATGCAGAAGCAGCCGGTCCTTGGTCCTCGGTCCTCGGTCCTTTCGTCCTTCCTGCCGTGGGTCCTTGGTCCTTGGTCCACACACACACAGGACCTTGCCAGCGACCTCGCTTTTACTCCTTGCTCGCCAAAAACTTAATCCAAACTTTGCATAAAGGCATGTGGCAGGGATTTATATCCACTACAATATAGGTTTTTGGGCTCTCTTGGTGCACTGAAAAGAAGCTTTAAGTTGAAGTCATCTCAAAACATTTCCTTTATTCAGCAAATAGATTCAGAAGTAAAAAATTTGTAACGAAAATAATGGTTTAATTAAATAAATCGAAAGTTGCCTGACCTAATTGGTATGGAAATTATTAACCCCATTTTTTGTCGACCTTTTTTTCCTCTGCACACACTATATGTGTTTTTGGGCTCCCATTTTCCAGTCCTGCTCGTGTGTGTGTGGGGGAAAACTTGGCCCGGCAAGGGTTTAGTTTTTCTTCGTCTGACTCAAACAAAAACGCAAACATGAAAGCAAAGATTTAGTGCGTGTCGGCATGAACTTGGATTGTCTGCAGATGTATTGTTGCAGCAGGTTTGCTGGATTTTCCGGGGAGACAATGATATTCCGGCCAGCGAGAGTTCCTTACCAGAAGCATCTTTGCCCAATTTGGTTCCGCATTTAAGCCCATGCCGTTGGCTAGGCAATGAATATTTATGGGACTGAATATCCAGGATATCACTGAGTGTCTCGAGTGGATGGAGAAGCGAGAACCAGGTGTGCTGCTGGCTTTATCCCTCCGCACTGGACCCTTTAGCAAGGTTATACATGTCTGAAGTTGACAAATTTGGAATTTTTAAATTACATTTTCGACCATCTTTGGGAGAAATTATTTAGCTGATTAAATTTTATAATAATAATATTTTGTAATCGAAGGTAGTGAGATTTAACCTTAATTAATTCACCTAAAAAGCCGGGTGTAACTCGAGAAGTCTTAAACACAACTTACCTACATTATTTAAGTAAAGGAAATCTGTGAACGGTTGTGGAAACACCAAATTACTTAATTGAAGCTATCACAATTGGTTAATCGATGCCCTCTTATTCATTCAGTCAATGACACTTTAAGTATGTAAGTGTCATCGCCTCATTAACCCGGCCCTAACCAATTCAAGCCTTACCCAATCTTTTGCCTATTTCCCACCCTCACCAAGTGATGTGCTTAACCCCTAGCTCTTTTCGCAACGAAGCAGACCTAAGTTAACCCTCCGTAGCTATGGGTTTTCTCACTCAAGCGTCTTGTGCCATCGAACCCCCGAAAGCAGGCAACATATTTTTCTCTGGCGGCAACAAAAATTAATTGGAAATCACAATCGTGGAAGGCAGAGAGAGTTTCACACCTGCAGACGATGTGAGTGTGCGTTTATGACATTGATTGCCCGCACGCACACTTGGGCACACACTCTATCGCACACCCAAAGGATTAATTAAATAATTTATATGTGCTTTTGTTTCGGTCGTAACTTGATTAGGCCCAAAGCAAACACACACTCAAAAGCGCATAAGGGCCGCGCGTGTGACATCCCTGGCAATGGCTTTTATATGGCAAGTTGCACAAATTGCCGAGCAGTTAATGATAGACAAATGTTTGGACCATGTTCGATTTGACTTGCCTTGCCCAATGCCACTGACACCGAACAAAGGTTACGGCTTGGCCCCTGATTAGCCGAGATAACCGAAGGGCGCAGACACGCGATAACACGTGCCAATTAGAGCGGCAGAACACCTGAATCCTCTGCGATACGATGCGATGCCATTGACAGATAATTGCGCCAAATGCCCTGCCAAATTTAGACAAATCTCTGTTGGCTCCACGGGACCTGTAGCCATTTAAATTTCAATTAAATGTACTTAATTAACAAGCAGGGCAATTGATTTGATTGGAATGCTGATGGTGTTGGTGATGATGCTTTCCCATTCACACCTAATTGTCAACATCACGCTGAATACATGGGGTGAAACATGAAAGGTGTACATGATAAATGTTCAGAGGCGCTAATTAGCCAATATTTTATCAATAAAACAAATGTTCAGTAAATAAATTTCATGTTGTATTAATAAGACATCAAGCCCTAAAGATATAAGCTGAAAAGAAAGTTCAAGGTAAATCTGTAAATTAATTGCAGTACTAAAATGTTCAACAACAAAGCTCAACACAAAGCTAGTTTTGTTAGTTCGTTTTATTATTAAAATAGAAGCAACATTTTAATTAATATTCCGTTCTGCTCCGTATAGCACTAAGATATCAGCACAATTATTTACACAATTTGGAATTGGGCAATAAAATATTTAAAAAAAAAATATCAATACTTTCTTGAAACCTATTAGTATTTGGATCTCATTATCAAATCAAGCAGAAGACACTGAGCTCAATCAAATGAACAGCAGACAAAAGTGAAACCCACTCATTCGAGCTGTGAAACTTTTCGAAACACTTCTTGCTCCTTCGCTGTTGACGCATTAGTAAAATGTTGTGCAAATGAAATTTTAATCAACTCGACTGGAGGAGCGGAGTAGCAAATTGGGGAATGGCAACGGCTTCAAAGGCTTAATTAAGCCCGAATCGAGAGACCAAGTCAGTGGGCACTTCCGCAGTTCACAATCCGAGGACATTTGGCAGTCTGCCGCTGTTTAAGTGCGACAAACGGATATCCGGCCGCCGTTCAATGGAGCACAATCCAAAAGTCCAAGAGGAACACAATGATATCAGGGCCAATACCGCCGAACTGGGCCACAAAACAGCCGGGGTAAATGCGCCAAACAAAACGAAACAAAAAGCCAGAGACAGTTGAATGGAAAATGACAAAACACGACTTGAAATTTGACGTCCTCCTCGGAAAAGTCAGGGGAGCTGCCAACTCGCCACCTTCCTTTGCCATTGTCCCCGCGCCTTTTTGCTTTCCCCCATTTCCCTTTTTCCCCCATATTCCCTTTTCCCGCATTTTCCCCAGCTGCTGGAACAAGAGGAAGAGCCCCAAGAGCAGCAACATTGTTTTTAATATCCGCTAAAATTGTTGTTTATACAATGTCGCCGGGAATGAGTGGCATAGTTGTCGTCGCCCCCACATCTTCCTCTTGCTAACAGTCTAGTCTCGGTACAGATAACTAATGAAAATCACAGCGGTTTTTACTGTGCTAAATGGTAATTGAAATATTTGTATTTACATTTCATTGGGAAGAATATAAATAATTCATATAATTAAATATAATATAATATAAGCTGTTGATTTAACACGAAAAAGTGTACACTTTAAATACAAAAAGCTATATATGTGCATATTTATAATAAAAATATTGCCTATATGTTTATAAGAATCTGTTTTAAAATATAAAATATAATTTTAAAAACCTCTGTAAAAATAGTGTTTATGTATTTTTAGAAGAAAGTTCTTTGAGTTCTTCGAGTGTGCTCTGTATTTTTGTGATTGTTGTTGCCTATATTGTAACAATTGTTGGTGTTGCTGCTGATGTTGCAGTTTGTGGTTGGCTTTTGGGGCTTGAGGGCAGCTCCGTTGGCGGTATTCACGTGGGTTGAGCTCCGGTTGCCAAGCTGCAATAATGCAAATTGTAGTTGATTGCCCGTCCGCCCTGCCGCGCCAAATTGTGACTTAAAGCATTTGCATTTTGTCTTTTTCCGCGAATACTTCATCTTAAAAAGTTTAGTGGAAAGCGAAATGAAAAATCTAGAAGGGAAGTTAGCGTTCGGGTAAAAAAATGAGGGTGTCCTTGCAGATTATTGTATTATTATTGCAGCTAACTTCGTTAAGCTCAGAGGATTTACATTTAAGATAAATTACAAATAACAAGATAATTATCAGTTGCTGTTCGCACATTTTTACTATCAGTATAATGAGTTCAGGACTGCCACAGAGATATTCTGACTTCCTAATGAACACCTAAAATAAGTTACTTTATATATCTTATCTTACTAAACCTATTTTACAAATATTAGCTTTCTAACTATTTAAAGTGTACAGGAAAAAAATATACTGGTAAACATAGAAGGGGTTTCATTTAATTTTATGCTTTTAACCCAACTCTGCAAACAGCTCTTGAAAGTTCGACTAAAAACACTAAAAAATGGACGTGCCTCTAATGCAACTTTAATGTCTCACCAACCGCAGGACGAGGAACTGTTTAAATGCCGACCGAGTTTAGTTTCTACGCTCCGTGACCCATGACCCTTTCTACTTTTTAACCGAAAAAGTTCCTTCCACCAGCTTCAGCTTGTGAAACTTTTGACTTTCCGTTTCACTCCTTGGGGGATTTTATATGCAGGTTTTTCGGTAATTGAGTATAATGGTGCATTAATTATTTACAATTGTTTGAAATTGTAGAACAAAAACACAAGACCGAAACAAAAGTTATAAATACTTTCAAGATTAATTAGAGCATTTGTTTCGTTTTGTTCTCAACTTATAGAGTTATTCGACTTTCCACGGACAGCAGCTGCCCCCTCGAAATTGAAAAGTTTTTGTTTGACAGTTCGCCAGTTCGTCAGTTGAATGATTTTCTGTTTAAAATTTCACAGCAACCCTCTGCTCAAGAATTTTAAAGGCATTCATAAATAATTTCATGGGTTTTTATTAAAACTGGGTATTTAATTATGTTAATATTTATCAGGCATTTGCCAATTTAATTGACGGCCAGAAGTACTTGTCCGTGTGAATCTGCTTCCGTTTGTATTGAATGGATGGGAAAATCATCTATACATATAAAAGAAAGTGCATATATTTGATTATAAATAGAACAAAAAACTAAATCCATTTATTGATCATTGAAAGCGTGGAACTTTTTCTATTGTTGCCATAACTCGGATAAAACAATAGACCACTGGCAAGCTTTCAAATGCATTGCTGTAAGTATAATACAAAAGCTCTCAGATAATTAAGACATATTTTAAAATATTACCTATACAAATTTCATTAACTTGGCCAGAGCTGACCTTAATTTAATTTAACTTCTGTTAGTATTCACCTATTCCAGTGTTTTCATTTCTTTATTCTTATTATTTTTGGTTTCTTTTGCTAGTAATTTACAGCTCTTAAAGCCAACCGTTGATTAAGTTGAAATCTTCCTTTCACTTCACTTAAAATAACTTCACACATGCTTAAATAAATTAGAATTCCAATTAAGTTAAAAAAAACAAGCTTCTAAACGGATGCGGCGCATATTTAAATAGGAAAACTTCAGGCATCCCCACTACGAACATATACCAAATTCCTTTTGAATGTAATTTGCATATATGGGGCGAGCGGACAAGTACTTTGGCCATATTTAACTTGAAATATTTACCAGACGACCAGAGCTCCATTTGCCAACCGAAAATGAAAGCGAAAAGGCAAAAAAGTAGAGTGCCTGGGAAATTATGCAAAGTCAGCAGAAACTAAGCAATGGCCGAATGCTAAATTGTGTAGGCCTCAGTGCGTATACTTAATTAACTACAAGCTGGACATGTGTTCACAAAAGAGAAGCAGGGGCTGGCTCTATCCAAAACCTTTGGGGATCTGAGGGAAAGTTTGGTTTTTGGTCTTCGTCGGGCCTGATTTTTGTAAATATTTAGTTAGGTCTGGGCTTTTCGTTACAAAACTAATTAAATACGAAAAGTTCTAGTCCTAGTTTCAAGGAAAGTTAAGCAAATATTGAAATAGGTCCCATGAATGCAATTCAGTGTCCTTTTATTATTTGTACAAAGCTGCAAAAGCGCAAGGTGCAGTTGCCGAAGGTCTACGGCAGATTTCACCTGGATTTCGGTCCGGAGTCGAAGCCGTTGGGCAAACATTGAGACTCGACCGCAAAGTAATCAAATTTTACAGATGGAATGGAAATGGGAAGCTTGGAGCCAAAGTCCAATTTGTCACTTGGCAGTCAGGTTTGCTCCGGCTCTTTGCTCCTTTCTGGGCCAACACGTCGTATACGCATTTCGCATTTCGTATTTCGCATTTGCATGTTGCATTGGCATGCAAACATAAATGACAATTTATTGCATTCGAATTGATTTGCGTGTAGCCAGCAATTTCAATTTGTTTTCTGTTTAGTTTTCCACCCCGGTCGCCCCCCCGGGTATCTTTTAATTAAGGCAAACTGGTCGCTGGAAAGGTCACTTAATTAATATTGATTATGATGGTCTTTGAACACACTTTTATCCCGCTAATGCATCGTCCATTCATGGAGATTAATTGACCGGTTGATTATCAGCCTTTAGCATCTCTTTTCCCTTCATCTCATTTCGATCATTGGTTGGCTAATAAACCCAGCTTCTGCCGGTCGGAGCAAGAAAAACAGCATTTAAATTGGAATTTTTTCATTTACATTTGTGGGGAATTTCCCCGGCACTTGGTTGTCGAGCATGCCGGGGATTGTTTGCCATTCCCCACTCTCCGACTGACAGACATACACAAGATGGGTCGTCCTTGTGCCAGGGATTCTCATGCATATGTTAGTGTCATATTTCATGATTTCGGCTCTGCACTGGAAAATAAACTAGGAAAGCAAGTTTTCGACTTCAAAATATTTTATTCTGGAAGGAATTAATTCGAAATAATATATGAGTATTTAATTTGAAAGACAAATCATTATTTCTAGGTTCAGTAGCAATATATTTTGAAGAATCGTCGATCCTGAGTTAATATTACATTTATGTTGAATTCAGAAACTATTTAATATTCCAAGTATATTCAATTAATATTCAAATTATTAGTTTTCTCTCTCTGTTTTGGGTCTCATCTGTCTGAGGCCCGGAAAATTGAGCCAAAAAATTATGCTCCAGCCTTGTTTCTGTTTCTACTCACAAATCACATTTGCCTTATGTTGGTTTTGCTCAATTCAATTATCTGCATATTTCGGTCGCTTTTGAGAATTCAATTCGATTCGATTGTCTACCGAAAAACCGCTTAAAGTCATGTTCTGACAGGAGATTGTTCAGCAATTTTGCGGGGCTAATTAAGTTGCTGATTAAAGCCAATACATAGTCTCATTGGCTGGCAACTCAGCATGACAGTCGAGCACCTGCGAACAGAATTGGGTGAGATCCAGAGCCATTTTGGTCGTTATTTCGGCTCAGAAATCCATCTGGCTCAGACGCTAAATCAGGCTTTGTATTTTATGTGTTTTCTGTCTTTAATTTGCCTGATTTGCTCATGGCTATGCAAATTCGGGGCATTAAATTATTGGCCGGACAATCGGAGGCAGGCAGAGAGTTAAGGCCTGCTTTTCCATCTAGAGCGACATAAATACCGTCAATTTATGTCAATTCGATTTGCCTGTCGCCCACGCAAACACACCCTCACGCCCCTACACCCACGCACACATGCACACCCAGTACGGAGAGAAGCAGGACTAATGCCGTAATGCCTGCAGAATTCGTCGGCCATTTTGACGAGGCCTTTTGTGACCGCTACTTTTCCGCCACAACCACTGCCACCGTCGTCGCCGTCGCTGGCATTGATGCGTGCAAATTCAATCTGCGAGCCATGGTCACTGCAATTTGTGTTTTCTTTGGCTGTTTAGTTACAGTTTTTTATTGCCTCGATATTTGTTATATACTCGAAGCGATAAAATCGTTAGGAGCAGGACATTAGCTGTGGCAGGATGTTCCATTGCCTTTGCTTATTTTCTTGCGGTTTGATGGTGGGCGAATTTTGTACACTTTGGAGAATATTGTTATGTTATGTTGCAATAAAATGTACAAAAAATGGAGAGGAAATTTGGAAAAGAATTATTTGTCGATCTATATGGTAAACTATTCTTCATATTAATAATCTGTTTCTTCTATTTACTACAAAAATGAAAATTTTAAACTATTATTGTCAACAAACGTTTACCAAAACACTCGCTTGTTTCCGCTGAGTGTAACTTTTCCGCCCATTGTGATTAGTTGGATTTTTGCTTCATGTTGTATTTATATATTTTTATTAGATTCGCAATTTCGAGCCGAGCTATTTGTAGCACGCCCACAAAGTGTGGCTGGTCATGGAGGGATTCCCGGGAAAATTCTGCGGGAAACTAGACCCGCCGGATATTACCACGTGCCGCTCGGCTTAAAGTTCTCTTTGCACTCGCTTCCCTTCTCGACGAAAGTTTTTTATGGCTGGCAGCGAAATTGCAAAAGGCAGCCAAATGAACGTTGAGAGAGCATAAAAAGCGTCATTCAAATTAAGGACATTATTCCTTTCGCTGCTGTCCCTGCCCTCTCGCCTTTTCATTTCCCCCGCACTTTTGTGTTCAAAGTGCGAGTGTGTAACGCATTTAAATGGAAATGTCAGCGTTGCGGAAACTCGCAACGGTTTTAGCTTTTCCTTATTCCACCTGCCTTTTGAGAGCAACTCCCACTGTCTTTGCTATTTTTTTGGCTGCTTTAATTGTCTTCTACACATGTGGGTGTGTGCGCGTGTGATAATACGTTTTTACATTTGGCACTTGGCTTTTATGCTTCTTATTTATGCATTTCGTTCATTTATTTTTCATTTATTGCCTCGCCTCTGTGCCGGCGACATTTGCATTTCCAGGCGCGAGTGCGTCACGTTTAGCTTTCTTTTGCATACTTTTGAGCTGGCATGCCAAATGTTAATCATACGCCGCGTTGTCTGCCGGGGAGCAGCAGCTCTAATTGAATTGCTTAGAATTGGCAGGTCAACGGCAGACTGAGCCGAAAATTTAAATCCTGACGCGAAACGAGGCGCAAAAACACCTGCTTTGATCTCGGCCGTCTGATGATGATGATGGTGTTTTTCTGTTTTTCTTATCAATTGGCAGGGAATCAGGTCTGAATTCTGAAGGTTGTGTGTCAGCAAATGTCAGAGGAAAATACATTTGAACTCTCGCCGAAAAGAAAACAAACCAACCAACACTCCGGCGTCGACGGCGGCGGCGTGAAATTTAATCAAATAAATTAGCAATAAAGTTTTATTTTCGCTGTCACCATCTCTGGCGCTCGGGTGTTACACGTAGCGTATACGTAATGCCGGAGTGAGTTTTTATTGCCCGTCAGCTTTATTTTTTTGCGAGGGAGTTCGAGTTCTCTGAGTTTTTATTTCAACCGTGCGATTCGCACTCACACTGGCCGCGTTTCAATTAACATTGTCAGTTTGATGCGACCCTCAGTTTGAACTAAATTAAAATCCTGGAAAGGGGCTTAAGCCCACACACACACACACGCGCTCTAGCACGGGCACATACATGTCAAGCTGTCGAAATGTCCATTTAATTAGGCCGAAATGAAGGATGTGATAAGGGTGTATGGATTAGGGGGTTTTTAAGCTAGTGCCACGCACCGAACCTAGCCTATTTATAAGCCTGCATGTCCTGACCGGGATTCTCCTTTTGGGATTTTCCGCCGTTCGAGCCAAAGGCAAAAGTTAATTGAATTTTTGTTTTTGTTTTACTTTCGGCTTGCCGAGTGCGTGACTCTCTCTAATAGTTGAGAGACGGAGTCGGGGACGTGCAAACATTAAACTGCTTTTGGAAACACTTTGAACTGTTGCAGAATAACACATACCCCCCATAAATGCGAACATAAATTGTGGGCCCCATAAACGATTTGAAGGCGCCAGAAGTTCTGCCAGCGATTATCAATACAATTTGCCAGCCTGCCAGCGCACATTTATCATTCAGAAATATGGCCCAAAACTAAGCGACAGCCCAGCCATTTTACATATTTATGCCAGCGAGAGCACGCAGAATGCGAAATAACGAAAAACGAGTGTTCGAATGGCGCCCCCCATCGAACAAGTTTACCTTCATATTTGTTTCGCATACGCTTACAACTAAATAAATAAGCAACAAACAAACGGGGAACCACAAACTCGAATGCAAATACCAGCGCAAAACACACACCAACGCACATTTAGTGCTGGGCTGCCGCAAAAGTATGCAACGAAATTTTAAACTCATGACGCAGCCAATTTATATGCACGAAAAAAAAATATAAACCGAATTGAAACGAATCGCATCGACAATGAATTGAATACAGCATAGTCCCTTTTAAAAGTTACAGAATAGTTGATACCCCTTTACTGTTTTGTTTATATTTTAATTTATATTTCCTTTAAAACTAACAAACATACTTAATATATAAATCCTTGGTGTTAGTCCCATGTTTAATTAAATCTAATATCGAAGTGATTAATAAACTCACAAAAGCTGTGTTCCTTTGTTGGTTCTTGAACAAATATTAAAGCCGTTTATGCTTATGAAACTTGCTTTATTTCCCTCTGTTTATTTATAAATAAGAAATAAAATATGTGTACGTGTTATCTCAGAGCAGGTACCTTATGACTCCCCCTTGCTCGTGTTTGTTTTCATCTCCACTCCATTCAATATTCGAGTTGATATTCCCAAACGGCTGCTGGGCATCCTCGCATGGCAAACCCCAAAGAGTTTTAGCGAAATGAAAAATTGAAAAACGCGCTGCGAAATGCGATGATTTTGCGGTCGCCAGCTGAACTGATGCGTATCGGCGGCTTAGACTCTGGACACAAGGCGGCGGCAAAGGGCATAAATCATGGCGTATTTATCATAAATCAAATTGAATTCTCCTCAACAGGCCAACATGGCCCGCCCCCATTCCGATTGGGATTGGGATTGCCGGTTAGCGGATTTTGGGGGTTCGCCCCGATGTGTTTGCTTGGCGCGCATATTTTATTTATGATTCTTTTCCAGTTGAGTTGCGAATTTGTGTTGTCTCTATCTGACAGCGCTTCCGTTTCTGTATCGATTTCTGATTTTCTTTTTTCATCGGATCAATCATTGTTTTGTACATTTTTGCGGTGAAAGACTTGGAATGTAAAACAGGTTAACGTTCCTGACAGCCTATCGAAAGTAACTACTACACGACTGACATGGCATTATCAGCTCGTTGACGGGGAAACCGATGGAAAAACGCAGAGCCAAGAAGTCCGAATGGTCAAAGAGATAAATGCCTGTGCAAATGGATTCAACAACCACTTGCCCTTGCCGTGACCATTGGCACAAATTACTCGACAACTTTGCAAAGGCACTCTGAATGCGAATATCTAGCAGTCATCATCTATTAGCTGAACAATAAATCCCCTTCAACATTTCCCATTCGACTGCTAGGCGTTCTTCTTTTCAAAGGGTCAATGATATGTAAAGGTCAGCAAAAGGCCTACGAAATAAAAGAAGATATGAGGTTCCAAAGGAAAATATAAATCTGTAAAATTATTTGGGCATTTATTAAAATGGAGATAAACCCAAACAAAAATATAAACTGTAGCCCTTTTTTAATTTTATACAATCGCAAAGATATTAAAATAGTAATAATTTAAGATATAGTGCCATAGAATGCCAGAAAGGCACGTGGAATATCGTAAGCAAACCAGTAAGTTTCCAAAAGGTATTGACCTTTCGGAACTGGCAGAACCTTTGTTAATTGATAATCCAGGAATTCTGTGGACAATTTTTCGATGATGAGGTCATGCTGAAAATGGCAAAGTTATAACAATAGGGTTTTACAATCACTAATAAACTTACATCGTACGGACACGTATGATTCATATTTGAGTGTGATTTCATAAGACTATAGAAGTATTCTGCGATAGGATGAGAACTAGTATTTCTTAGGAAACGGCAGGAGTCGACAGTTACGTTGTACAAAAACGGTCTGTAACCATTCACTCGCTTGAACATTGCAAAGTTCATCTAAAAAATATGGGTGTTGTTAAACTCTGTAAATTTTATGGACTTAATAAATATTCAAACCTTTATTTTGCTAATATTCTTCTGAAATAGGTTAGCTCTCACAGAAACGTATTTATAGCTTCGATTTATAGGTTTTATATAGCAATATTGAATTGCACAAAAACTTGGATCCAGCGCTTTGCACTTGATATTCGTAAATTCGAACTTGCTTGAAATCTGCATTGTAATTAAATGACAAATTAGATAAATATAATATGCACTATATAGTTAGAGTCTATGCATACCTGAAGAGCACAGAATGAAATTAAAATCAGTAGAAAAAAAGAATTCAACTTGACACACATCTTTATTTATTGAACGACTGAATACAACTGATCTATTCCAATATTGTGGTGATGTCATTTATTTTATTAATGGGTTCAGTTTAGTTTTATCTGGAATCTGAGGAAAATTGAGCTATTAAAATGATGGTATTTTATTTTATTTAAATTCTGATTTTCGACAGTATTCGAGTTAGATTTTACTTATATATTTATTATTTATAAATAGTATTTTAAATAGAAAATATTTAATTTACGTTTTGTTTCGTCGCTAAATATTACAAAAGTCAACGCCAAATAAAGAAAAGAGAAAACTTAGATATTTGAATACTTTACAATTAATTTATGTATAATGTTGTTAGCTTAAGAAAGAGTGCCATAAACCGCCACATAGGCTCGAGGAATGTCGTAAGCAAACCAGTACGTTTCCAAACGATATTGGCCTTCGGGAAACGGTAGAATCTTCGAGAATCGATGATTTATGTATTCGATCGGCACTTTATCGATGATGAGATCGTGCTGAAAATGTGAATTTTTTTAGACTAAGAATCATGTTTAATTGTAATCGAACTTACATCATAGGGACATGTATGATTCATATTTGAGTGTGTCTTTAAAATTTGGTAGAAGTATTCAGCGATGGGATGAGAACTAGTATTTTTGAGGAAACGACAGGAGTCGACTGTTATATTGTACAAAAACGGTCTGTAGCCATTGAGTTGTTTAGACAATGAAAAGTTAGTCTAAAATAGAAATCTGTCTCAGGATTATTTGCATTTTTTTATGTTTATTAATATTCAAACCTTGACTTTAGTAATGTTCCTTTGAAATATATTTGCCCTTACAGAAACGTATTTGTATGTTCGATTCACAGGTTTAATATAGCAATATTCAATTGCGACAAACTTTCGATCCAAAACTTTGCATTTGATATTCGTGAATTCGAACTTGCCTGAAATCTTTATTGTAAATTTATGTCATATAAGATAAAGGTCATTTAGGAAACTTCTCTATTATTTTATACCAGAAGGACAAAAAAAGAAATGTAAATGAGGAGAACCAAGCAGTTAAACTTAAAACACATCTTGAAACACTGAGCAACCAAGCAAAACTGATACATTTAATTTTCTTCATGATATCTATATGTGAACCTAATGATGTCATTTACTTAATTGATGTGTTTCATTTATTATTTGGATTTAATGATCAGAATCGAGCAATTAAATATTTAAATAATTTTTAATTATTTATTATTTTGAATTCGTTCATTTGTTCGTTTCTTACCGTGATATAAACGTTTATATATATATACGTTTATACATATTGAAGCATTTTGTTGTGGTGAAAATTATTTTAGGTTTCTTTTGTTTAATTAGACCTGGTATGAAATTTCTTTTAGAAAAGAGTATTATTTAGCAGTAACAATAACATTCTTCCTATAATTTTGTTTTTAAACAGTCATTATTTTTTAAATGCCTATGCAAATTATATTATATGCGATCCAAATTAGTAACGGCTATCGTATAAATATATCTTCCTAATATTTTTCCCGTACAGTTCACTTTTAAATTTCTTTTCAATTTGTGCAGCTGTTCGAACACTTCACTTTCGTTTGGTCGGTTCACTTTCCCGCATTTTATAGCTTGTAGCATCTGCGGAGTATATAAGACTAGAAGGGCTAGCTGATACTTAAGAAATTTATTGAGAGTACTGGCACTATGGTGAGAACTATTCGATACAAGGAACTAACTATTTGGATTTGTGGCACTTTTATTGAACACGGACCTCCATTAAAAAACATACTTTATCGCACTGTGAGTGCCTGCTCCTGCGGTGTTCGCTGTAGTTGGTGTAGTTACCGCTGAAAGTAAATAACTATTTTTATTTATTTCTATCCCTTTTTTGTACACCGGTCAGACAGTTGTTGTAGCTGAGTAATATTTCTGATCGCTGGTCTGTTTAATGAATTTTTGTATTTAATGAATGAACAACATTTTTCTTGTTGCTTCCTCCTGTGTGTCTGCGTCTGTATTTTTTGTCTGTTCTGTTGTATTCTGTGCTCTGGTGCTCTCCTCGTATATGAATTTTTATTCGCTTCTGTTTGCCAATTGATTGGAAATATTTCTTTTCATGTTTTTCAATTTGGAAAAACCAAAAAACACGAGTGCGCAGTGGTGGGGAAACAAAGGCCAAAGGGGGTTGCAGCAGCAACCTTTCTCATACGAAATCCCCTCCCGATCTGGAATCTCGGCGGCAAAGTGCTTTTGAGCGATGGCATATGAGTGCCCAGGTTCGTTCCCCCGTTTTGTTTAGATAATAATAATTTTTGCCATTTTATTTCGGTGAGCTGGGGGCGCTCTCGTCTCGATTTATGTTCCCTGGCAGCCTGACAGCTAATGTTAGCTTATAAAGCTTTAATTTATTTTGTTTTGGTTACCGCTTATTATCATGTACATAAACATGTTGCCGGACTATTGGCTTTTCTCTTATGATGATTGCTCGAGTGGAACATTTTGCGATTTACTCAGTTCCCAAAATAATGGAGCTGCAATTATCGTTGCAATATAAAATATTCTCTAGCCGAGCTTACATTTCAATGCCTTGCGTAGATTTCATGTAGAGAGTTTATATGTCGTTTGCTTGTTTACAGTATCCTGTTATCTGCTTAACAGTCTGCACTTTGTTCTCCCAATATTTGCAGACTTCCCCAATCAGCCCTCTGTTAAGCATATCAGCTCGGGCGCCATTTTTGAATTTTCTCGTAAGTTGACAACAGGTGAATTCTTACTACTATATGCCAGACAGGACCATAAATAAACTTATAAAAAAATTTAATTTTCAATTTATTCATTAACCATTTTTTGAAAACTTTGTTTACAATAAATACGCGGTTATTAATGCCAGATTTCAGTGCTTCAAAGATGTGTTATTTACTTTCTTAATTGCAACCATTTGAATACAAGAGCAAATACTTATTTACATACACAGAATAAACGATTGCCATTATTTCCTCAACGTTTTTCGAAGTTGAAAGCTTCTGTATAAACAGTGAGGTAATTATTTGCAATAAGTGCATTTTGCATATAGCAAACATTAGCTGAGTCAGTCGTTACCTGTATTTCCAGAACAAAGGAATATACCATTACCTGCTGTATGTGCTTTTGCATGTGTTCTTAGAGTTATTTAAAATATTAAAAAAATGTATTTATATTTATATTCTGGCTAACATTTTACAGCGCCACTGAATTAATCATATATTAATATCCACTTGGTAAACTTCACTCAAAAGCATTTAAATATCTTAATCACACAAACCTATACTGATTTAACGACTTAATCATGTATAAATAATTTCTGAAGTGCATGAGTGACTATTTGTACATTTTTTAACTCAGCAAAACGCTATGGCATTAAGTCGTAACAGAAACGTTATCAAAGCGATATGAAATGAAATAAGTATAAGCTATATTCAAATAACCACCTATGTATTTATCAAATGGTTACAGTTTTCGAAGCAAAAGAATTGATTTGCACTTTTAAAAAATAAATAAATTACTTAAAATCTTAAACAGTTTTTTTACTAGATCTGCTTCTGGAGCTATTCCATTCTTTATAAGTAGCATGCTAACGATAAGTCCGAAAAGACAAATATTTAACTATTACTAGTTGTAGTCGGGCAAATATTTGTGAGCTGTCACGCCTGGTATTGCAGTTCTTGACTTTTCCCCGCCAGTTTGTGTTTCATTTTCTCAACGTTCTCTGCTCTCCCATGCGAGTTTTCCCGTTTAACATTTCCTGCATGAGATTTTCCGACTAAGAATTTCTCTAGCAGTAACAGCGCGCAGTATTTAGCTCTCTCTCTCGGGGAACTTGCTGAATTTCCCCAATTTGCAGACTGAGAGAGAGCGGGCTAGAGAGGGAGTCTCTGTACGCGAGACCCACTGACACAGTGATAAAGCTGGGCCAGCTGATAACAGAGAGCTGTTAGGGCACACAGGTACGAGGTACGAGGTTCGAGCTCCACGAACGCTCTCTTCGGGGATTCTCAGTCGGATTCGGAGGTCGGTCGGCAGGTCGGCGGTTCAGTCGCGTTTCCAGTCCATCTTTTACCGTGCTGCGAACAGGCGGACGGACGGGGTCTTCAATTCAGTCGTCGGGCCGCCGCAGTTTTAACGCGCTTGGATTCAGGTTCACACTCAGATTTAGATTCGGAATTCATCAGCCTCCAGCAAATATTTAAAATAATTAAAATTGTATATCCAAAAAGATAAAAAATCAGAATATCCAAAGTTCCAGTTCGAGTGTGCGTGGCTAAAATAAATAAATAAGTGCAAATATTTTCAGGAATTACTCAAATGAAAATACCAGCAGCAAGAAGCAAAAATTAGTGCTTGTGCCACTTGAATGAAAAATTCAATGCTGTTAGTGTGTGCAAAACAAAAATATATATATTAGCAAATATCCGAAAATATTTGCAGATAGCCATATGAATGGAAAAGTGCTCGAGAGTAAATAGGCCGAAAGTCGAAACATATCCACCGACCGAAAATCTTGGACAAACTTGTGCAGTTCTCGTTTTCCCAACGCTTTCTGAGTGCTATTATTAAAGTAATTTGTGCGACACTTGCCACCTGTTCGACAACTTTTGGAAAACACACACAGCTCACACAATTTATGCAAACGACTTCGAGAAGAAAGCCGATCCGATCCCCAAACCGAGAGTGAGAGTGTCGAGGAGGAGTCGTTGACCCAGTATGTAAGTCTTTGGACCAATATTATATTCTAGACTGTTTACGTTCACCCCTCTATGGCAGACTGAACCCACGAATTTAACACCTTAACACACTGATCTTCGTTATCGCCCAGTGTTTGTCCGGGATTTAAATATAGATTTATGGCAGGCAAACATTAATTGGATTACTCGGGCAATCTTGGGGGCATTGTGAATGCTGATTGACCTAGACCAAGGGGAAATAAATAGTCGAGAAAAGTGACTTTTGTGTTGGGTTTCAAACTTAAACAAAATTTATTTCATGATATACTACACCTATCACAAAGCGAGCAACATCGACTAGGTGTGGGTTAGATGGAAATTACATGTTCGTACAACTCCATAGTGTTGCTTGAAGACCAGTTTTGTAAACAATTACAATCATTACAACTTCCATTTATTTACTCTCTCTTAAATATATTTGTATAATGGATCTAAGTGTTACAACCGCCTCTGGCTAAATTATGTTTGGCTGCACTTAAAAAATTTATAAAATGTAGTTACACTAAGCAAACAAACGGCATTTCGTCCTCAAGTGAAGTTTGTTTTGACTTTGTTTTTCAAAAATGTTGCGCCATTCCCCTTTATTTTTCCACCTTCTCGAGAGCCCTCGTCAGGTGCTTGAGAACTGTGAAAGCTTTCAGAGCCGATTAAGTAGCTACTGATATGCACAAAACACTTTGGCCGGGGGCATGGCTAATCAAATTACAAAGTCATATACCGCTTGATTTAATAACTCGCTACGGTTAGGGTATTTCCTGGCAGATGCCGCAGATGCTACCGTTTTCAGGGCTGCTGCCGCTGCCGGGCAAATGCAGCAGTTTTATCTTTAAAGTTCGGCCAAATTACCTCCGAGGCAGGAGGCGCACAGATGTGCACCCAACGTGCGGGTGCGGCTCTGTGTATAAATTTACACTTAACTGCAAAACAACAGGCTTAATTGCCCGAAACCAAATAAAACTCAGCATGCCAGTGGATCTGGCGGACTGGTCCCAGGAAGAAGCTGTGCCCGGGCGGGGTTTTGGTGAACGTTTTTGGGTACTGAGTAAACGAGGGTATACAGAACCGAAGAATATATGTTAGTAACTTAAAACTTTCTTAAATTTCGAAATATAAAATTAATTTTGCAAAATTATTTCCTCTTAATCAACATAAAAATAATAAAATACTTACATACAATTTCTAGAACTACACTTGTTCAATCTGCGTTTCTTTGATTAAGTACAACTCTTTAGCATGCAATTAAATTTTAAGGTGCTAATGAGTCATACGTACATTTTCCTAATGTAAATAAAACTTATATTAACCTATAAGAGGGCCTAAGAATAAACATTTCTGATTAATTCTTGTACTGGGTACCTTCCGGTCGAAAAGCTCGGAAGCGCCACTTGTAATTGTTTGAAATTATTCCATAACAATTGCAGCAAATGCTGCGCGCATCCTTGAACATGAAAAATGCGAGTGGCCAGACAGAAAGAGAGAGAGGGTAAGGGCTGCCAAAAAGACGGGACAATTCATGTGGGCACTTACACTAATTACAACGCCGCACCGCTCGTCATTTAAAGCGCTGCCAAAACGGCACTGAGTCACGGCCATGTGTTCCGCACGTGTCTGCTTTAAGAATTAGGGAGAAGACGCCCTCCCTAACAGCACTTCTATACGAAACTGACACAGTTTTCCAACTGCCATTGCTGCTCTTTCATCTATTGTAAATTGACTCTCGGCAGTGTGGCAAAAGAAAGGAGATTGCTATGGACAATGGGTCGTATGCGTAATACGGTTGACAGTTTTCCGTCTCCGTTTGTCTCTCACACCCACACACTGAGCAAATTAATGTAAAGAGTTTAAAATAAAATAAAGAAAGAGATATTTGAAATATTTCATGGAAAAGTTGAAAGCCTGTTATTTGTTATCTTTTAGTAATTTTTTGAACACTTTTTAAATAGGTCCCTACAATTTGTAGTCAAATATGGATATAACATTTTTATATCAAGGATTTTGTGTTAGTTAACTTTCCTCTGTGCAGATAAGCTAGTGAGCTGCATTGTTCGTTAGGCTTTTGCTCATACGCTAGGGTTGCTGCGGCATTGGAATGAACAAACGGAACGCTCAAATCAAAGGCGACAACCCGCAACAATGGAGCTGAAAATGCCAGCAGGCATCGCGGAAATATAAAGTAAACTATTGTTTCGCTAGATTGCGTCAGTGTCTGTGTTTTGTTGTGGGGCTTCCTAGTTTCTCTGAAAACATTGCGCACACGCCACTGCCGTGTAACCGCCGCTCACCTCTGCGACAGCACGGTAAGCGCTAATAAGCTTTTAATTAATTAATAATTAATCACTACGCACAGGCTAGCTCATCACAGCTGCTAGGCGGCACCAAGAGGTCAGTGGGTTTGTCATTTTGCCATTGTCTGGAAGCGAGTCCCTTATCGTAATGGCCGAAAAGTTCTAATCGAGGCAATTAACGTGGCCAAATTTAATTTCCGTCCATGCCGCTATCAGGCCCAAAACAAAAAAAAATAATAATAAATAAAAGAAGAAGACGGAGCGGACCGCCTGCTTTTTATTTACAAAATATTAGTTAATGCCCGCCATTGGGAAATCCATCATGTAAGCCTGGGATTTCACGGTTGCATGTGTTTTTGTTTGCTCCTCGCTTCGCTGTTTGTTCGCTCTGTCTAGGGGTGAATGTGTTTCGAGAGGAAAAATACTTGCTTATATATCGATAAATAAATAAGAAGCTGAATAAATCATATAATATAGAGACAGTTTATGTTTTCCAAATTTAAATCTAACTTAATTAATAATTTTAAAATTTCAAAAATTGTCTAGCTTACTTTTTCAATAAATTAAAGTTTATACCTATACATTATATACAAGTCGTTATGGTATGAGATTGATATCGACCCTATGGTGATATATCGAGACTTGTCCCATCTCTATTCTGTCTATTCCGCTATTTGTTTACCTTTCCCTGTTTCTTTGGGCCTGATAAACGAGCCCAGCTCCCAGGTAATTTTTGGGGGGAGATTGAGGAGTTTCGTGCCTTTGCCTTTGACTGGCCATTAAGCAAATTACTTATGTTAATTAGTTGCCACGGCTAATGAGATATCGCAAGGATTTGCAGTCCGTGATAAGTCAAATTTAAAGCAAAGTCGGGGGAAAAAAGGGCCTTTCCTGATTATCCACCTTCCGCTTCAATTTAGCCCTGTTGATTTATGATGCGGAATTTAGCCCAGCACAATCTCAACTTGAAAGCAATCTTACAGCGCTCCGGGCTTTGCCATACAATGGGAATTCAATTTTCCCCCCTACTCTCTTTGTTCTCTTGGAGCCCTTGGTTCATCAAATTGCATTTATTTGCCAGATGAGCGAACTGCAACAATACGGGGATGCAACAGTTTGCTGAAATGCAAGAAATGCGTTCTGAAAATTGCATAAATAAATAATACGGCACAATAATTGAGAGGCCAGCAAATTCCTCAAGAGGGCGAGTAATTTAAATTGTGCTTTGAAGAGATGAAACCATTTCTAGTTCAATTTGCAGTGATCAATAATCGGTCTTACAGTAATTCAAATAAATTTCTGATTTGCAGCCGTAGGTTGACACAAAACCATAAATCCATGAAAATCTCTTCCGCTTGCCTTTAATAATTTCATTTTGGCCCCTTCTCATTTGCTTTTAATCGTTGGCCTCTATTAAAATCCCTTTAAATCAATTTATTCGCATGCAGATGTTTGCATTAAAATTAAAACGCATTGATAGATTTGTTAGCCTTAAGCCGTAAAATAATTAAAATCGTAATTAGCTTCGTGCAATTCCCAGCCATTAATGTATTCAAAATGCCTGCAGCCAAGGATCGGATGGAAGGGCGATTTTCCGAAAAGGTTTCAGGTCAGTGCGCCGGTTGGGAATAATTTCATTAAAACCAACTTTGGTTGCATACTGCCTGCGGTCGGTGGAAAGAAGATTAATTACTGACTTTATTTTGACTGGCCTCGGCAATGCCATACAGACCGGACTCTATAATTCAGTATTGACACATAATCAATAGCCAGAGCCGTCTGCGGAATTCTGTGGAAAGCTAATTAGGCCACCATGAATGAGGAAAAAATTAATTCAAATTGCAGCGTTAATAGTAATAATAACCGCCATTAACTCCAGTGCACAATATATCTTAATTTTGCGCATAATTAATGCCTGCAATTATGTTGAAAGTCGTTGCCTTTTTGTTACCCCACCTTGACACAGACACACATGCTATATATACACGCCACACTAGGAGACGTAAACAATCCACTTAACATGCTGGGAAATACCATTTGATCCTGCCATCCATCTCCTACCGCATTGCGTATACGCTGCGTGGGCCGCTCGGAGCCTTTGGCAACAGTGTGTCACGCACATTATTGATAGGCCGACGCAATCGCCTCGGCTTCAGTTACCCAGGTCTCGATTACAGCTTGCAGGCTCCAGACTCCAGGCTCCGGAGTCCGCACCCCGGATTCTGGATTCTTGTAGCATCTGGGCAATTACGGCTCGGTGGTCTCTGTTTATTAAAACGACATAATTGCGAATTGAGGCCCGCAGCTCTTCGCTGTCTTGACTGCTTCAATCAACTGGATCATCAGCGGTTTGCTGCTGTTGGCACTCTCATCGTTAACCATCAGCTACATACTTTGCATTTAGAAAACTTTTCTCCGGGAATTGACCGGGGAAAATTTGCATAAGAAGCAAAGAACTTTGGCCTCGCTGGGGAGTATATATATTGTAGGTTTGTTGTTTGCACGCCAGCTCTCTTCAATTATGATTAATGGCCAGTAATTAAAGCCATGAAGGCGACCTTTGCCGGATACACAAATTGATTAGAGATGGACACGTGAGTGACGGAAGAGATTAGAAGCTCGTTGAAAGTTCAGTAGTCAACATGATATTCGACTATGATTGAAGCGAGTTCGAGTGGAGTGAAAATGGAGATAAAACACGAAGTATATTTTTATTATATTTATCAGGCATTGAATTAGGTTAATAGATTTATTAAATAGTAAAGCTTTTAGTGGCAGCGCTTATATTTTCGATTACTTACTACAATTTTTATAATTTCTTCGGTTTGGCTTGGCTCATAGTGATGTATACATCACGGACTCAAGGACCTAGCCTTGAGCTGTCACATCTCCAAGTCAGACACATTATCTTTTATTAGCCAAATTGTACATACTTGAGCGGAGAACTCAACTGAGCCCGTGACGCCGCAGAAGTCATTCAGCATAAATCAGGGCAGAGTCCTCGGCCGACCTTAGGAGGATGTTCAAGTCTTTTGGCTTTTCATTAATTAAATTGCCAGTTCGCCTGGGCTCTGGACTCCGGCTTCAGATGTAGACCACCTTTCAGGACTGACCGGATTGTTTATGTTTTGATTAGCGGCAAGAGCCGAAAACCGAAAACATGTTTGGGTTAAGTGCAGGCCCTCAAGTCCTTCCTCAGGACTCAAGTGGTGCCTTGTTTTCCCGTCTCGAGGGTGCATTAGGTATTGTATTATGTGCGGCCTGGCAATTATGTTGCTCCTGCCCCGCAGACCCATTAATCACGAACGTCTGAACGTCGGAATGTCTGAATGTCTGCCAAGACAGCCGCGAGCTCCGCCCACTTCGATGGCTAATTGCATACATGGCAGGCGGTTCCGGCCGGAACACGTAAACCTAATTGTAGACGTCTTGCACTACCTGATTTTGATTGTATGTTAGCCAGACACAATTGCAAAGAGTGCGCCCAGTGTGCTAATTGAATTGTAATCAACTTTGGCCTGCAATTAAACGCAGAGCAGTTGGTTAAAATCAGCTTGCAAAGTCCCACATTCGCTGGAAGCTATTTCTATTTCATGAATAATTACTCAACTGACAAGATGCGGGCTAGTACAGAGAAAATAATGCAATTATTAATTTTGTAAAAACCTCAAATTGCTGCTTCAAAATAATAAACGTTAAATTGTAGGCCTGGAAATTATGAAATATATGAAACTAATTTCTTTGTTCTCTCAATAGTATAATTATAATCAATATATTATTCTCATTTCAAGAGCTGTTGAAAATGCTGTAATGTTCAGCATTAATTTCATAGATAGCTTTTTAAAATAAGATTTATTTTGCAGTGTTCTTTAGAAAATAGAGTATAATTAAAAAATCAATTTCAAATTAAGTGTTATTACATTAGAAATAATTACAGAGACAAGCCCGATTTATATGTAATTTTCTACACCCTAGAGTGATATTTGTTACCAAGCTAATTTGAATTTTCAAAAGGAATCTAAAAGCTTCTTATATACTGATGTTGCTATCAATATTTACCCGCCTCGCAATTGTTCAAAAATATTATAAACTGCAAATTGCAAACTCTAACCAGTAAACAAGAAGGTAATCAAGCGCGGCAGGCAATTAAAAGCTTTGCTCTTCCATCTCAACCACTTGTACACACAAACTGCAGAGCAACTCTCGTTACGATTATGCCATAATCATCGAGATGAGTCGGGTCGAAATGGGTGCGAAATTGCAGCCGTGGCTGGCAAATTGTGGAAATGGGAATGGAAATGGGAAAATGGTGACCGTAGAATGCGAGTGGCAGCTGCAAGATATCCCCAAACAATGCGATTAAGCGCGTTGCCATTCCGCTTGGCGTACTTGGCGTATGCGTAATCCGTACTAATGCAACGCCAAACTAATTGGCTCAGTTAATTAATGGTAAGGGGCAAGCAGAACAATGCGTCCATTGATCAGCAGATGCCAAAAGGAGGTGTCTATGGGTTTTTACAATCCACATTGGAATTTCCCGTAGGGCTTCTTTTAAAGTGTAGGAAATTATTTAGGTTATTGTCTTCCATTAAGCTGGTTCCTTCTGTTGAACTAGAAGCATTAACCTCTTCATTGTAAATTTTAATATAAATAAATTAAGGGTTATTTTTATCTCATTGTAGGCTTCCTTTTTTTTTTTTTAATTTAATATTATTTCTGTGCTTCGACTGGGGGAAGCACGACTGCAGAAAAACTCACCTGTTTGTCATCTCTGCATGACTAACGCTTCTATCATCGCTGACCGTCCAGCCAAAAATAAACACCCCCGCCACACATGGTGCTGTGTAAATAAATTAAATTCAAATCTAAATTGATATAAACTATGCTCATTGGGGCTAAACAGAAAAGGGGGAAAATAAAAAAGAAGGCCCGTGCTTATCGCTGCCCAAAGAACGCCAACAAACTCGAGGAGGAAAGCGGGCGCCGTTGATATGGTGGGAAGGGCGGGGAGAGGGCGTGGCTAGCACTTTATCGTTGCTTAATTACGTTACTGATAAGCCCACATTTTGGGCAGAGTTTATTCTTTCTTTTTCTATTTGTGTTTCGTACTCTTCGCTTTCATTTGGCTTCTTCTTCCTATCAAAGGTCTCCATGTGGTTCTATGTATTTTTTTATTTTCTTGTGCTGGACAAATCTTGGCGCTTAGCTCTTGACTTTGGGAACTGCTCAACCGAGATTTTGTTAATAAAAATTAATGGCTTCGTGATTTGTTTGACCTTAAGTGCAAAATTTCCTTATGTGCTTAATTCTGGTTCGCCCATAGATTGTGTTTATATTGCTGCTTGTAATTTCGACCACCCAGATTGAAGGTTATACTGGAACATGTGTTATCGCAAAGATTGTGAAAAAAAATTGATGTAGAAAATGTATAGTTACCAGAGAATATTATATTATTTTTTATATATGTATATGTATCAAACAATAATTTTAAGTGCTCTATTTCTAAGGTACTGAAAGCAGCAAATTGTTGCTTTTAATTTATTCAGATCATTTATAGCTTAATTATATCATTGGATTCCACAAATGAATTATATCCAAATTATGCGATTTTAAAGCAGTCACTAATCAGTATAAATTAATATATTTAGCCGAGGGTATCATTGATTCTTTTTCGACGAAATTTGTTATTCTATACAATATTTTTGTTTTCGCTTTTTTTAATGGGGGTTAATGGGGATAATATTGCAGATGGGCTGCTGCTGCTGTTGGTATGCAGACAACGCCCACAGCCGATACTAATGCCGGTCTAATTATTTATTTAGGCGCTTTAATTACTTATTTATCGGTTGCGCCCAGCACGGCGTATGCGTAATATCTGAAATAACTCTCACCGGCAGGCGAACGAACAATAAAATCGCGAAAAAAGCCATTCGTTTCGGCTTGCCAACGGGTTGGATAAAAGTCAACGACACAATGCTAAAAATAAATAAATAACTATTTATAAATATCCCAAGCGAATGATAATTGATATTGGTTTGGTATTTATGGAAGATGCGGGCCGTCGCCGCCAAATAATGATTTATTCAAACACCATTTCCCATCAGCGCTGATGTGGAAAAGTTTTAGCCCCTGGTCATTGTTTATCCGCGCTGTCAGGGAACCCATTAACCCATTCAATCATTTAATGGTTAACGCGCATAAATACGAAGTGCGAAAATATTTATTTGCCCTCATAAAACAGTGATATTGTTGCCATTATTTGGCCATAACAAATTGTTTACACACTCGCCGCTGCCGTCCTGGCATTTTCCAATTTCCACGTTCATTTTCCTCAGCCCATTTCAGCTTCCCATTTGCAGGCGTGCAGTTTCCCAAAAGGTCTCGCACATAAATAAACCGAAATGTTGCTGGGTTAATAAGCTCTGCAATGAGTTTATATACCCTGCACGCGTTTATTTTGAAATCGGACTGGGTTTTAAAACAAATCAATTCGAGTGTGGCTGGCTGGCTGGATTTTTCACTCAGTTTATTTTCGTTAGTTTGCTGGCTGGCCTTATCATTCGAATATTATCTTTATGCCTGGTTTGGCCCAAATATGCGATATTTATTTCGTCAATTAATTTAAGCGCCAGCTCAATAAAAATATCTCCACTATTTGAATGATGATTAAAAGCGGTCGAAAAGTTTGTGGGAAATTTGGTGATATGTTTGTACGTGAGAAAAAAAGGTTTCTCCATATTAGATTAGCAAAAAAGCTACTTAAGATAGGTATATAGAAAAAAATAAAACACACTTTAGATAGTAAATTAATATTAAAATGCTTGTATTAACTGAGTTATTGTTCTTTTTATAGTATTAAAAGATTAAATTGTTTTGAATTTAATCGAATGGTAATTCTCTGAAACAGTTGTTTTCTCAGTGTGGAGGGAGTATTTGGAAATTGTCTATGCAAACACGAGTGTATCCGAGTGTGGCTGATGCATGTGAAATACCCGAAATGCCAAAACATACTGCATGATTGATGGGGTCCATGTCCTGAGATCCGGATGCGGATCTTTTGGGTGGACCGAGGATTGGGCGCATTTGCATACATCCCAGCTATGGGTATGCAAATTGGCTTTATTTATTAATCGAATGCATTTTGTGGTCAGTGCAAATGGACGGACCTTGGCTCTGAATATGCAAACAGGAATTTGCACTTTTTAGGTTATGGAAAATGTTTAATTTACTCCACCGGAAGTGACTTAATAAGTTTTTCATAGCCTCCACTCGGAAATGGTAATATTACGAAGTTCAAAAAATCCCAGCTTAAATTTATGGAAATTTAAACTTTAAATTCTGTAATTTGCTGGTGAACAATTCCAGCTATCTAACTTCTCGGCTATATATTTGTGAGTTCTCCCCGCAGCGGTGGGTGTCACATAAATCTCCCGGCGAATTTAGTTTCCGATTTGCATTCGTGTGCGTCGTCAGGTCTTCTCGCACATAATTCATGCAGCTCGACAAGCCACATGCAATAAATTTAATGTATTTTTCAGCGTTGGTTTCGTCCTCAATTGTTCAGCTTCGCGCTTCGTCCTCGACCTTGTTCAGTGGGTTTTGGCATCGATTTGGCTGGCAGGCTAACCGCGTCGTCGCCAATTATGCCATTGGAGTCTATTTATAGAGTTGAGCGCAACTCCATGGGCAACTCCAATCACGCAACTTACCTGCACCACCAGCACCAGGACTCCTTATCCTTTTCCGTCCCCTCCTCAGCCTTGCTGCTTGAACTTCACATTCCTCGGCTTCACGGCGTTAGCCTTGGCTGCATTTTAATGGTTTTTATTGATTTTCAGCATTGTTTCAGCAGCACCCGACCAACATGGCACCTGCCTCGAGGGCAACACCTGCTATTGCACATTGAAAAATATGAAATTCTCAAAATATCGTCCAGCCATAGCATCTACCCTGAAAGGGATTATGACCTTTATTTGCTAGAAGAGGATTTTATTTAAATAAACTGAGACCAAAACAAGCTATTGCTGAAAACTAAATCAATTGGGAAAAACTTTCCCCAAAAAATAAATTCATGTTACAGCATCCATAGAATTTATTCTTATTTTTACTAAATTTCTATTAGGATAAAATTAGCCTTATATCCTGTGCCAAGCTCTTTTTTTTCTCAGTGACCTGCTGCTCGTTATGAGCATTCATCGCATCAATTGGCGCGTGCCAGCGAGGGCTCCTTTCCGAAAAACCGTTAACATGGGGAGGACACCTGGCCGAATGACTGGGTCTGTTGCACTCGCACTTGCGCTGACATTTGGCTTGCGGCTGCTGTCCTCGTTCCGAGCCTCTCCTTCAACCATTGTGCAGCGCACTAACCAGCCCCTTCCATGCAGCCACCTCCTTGCCCTTACCCTTACAAACAGATGCCCTTCTGCTATTTAGGAATTCGCGCAGTTTTACCTTGGCTTTATGCGCCATGCCCTACACAAAATCCGGGTCTAATTGCTCCGTGTGGCTGTTTGAATAGAGCTGAGTCACACAATAAAATTACCTGGCAAATTGCAGCTGACTGGCCTCAATTCCAGTCTCTTTTCAGGGTGAGAAGTATCGCAGTGCCTATTTAATAAGGGGAATTAAGTTCGATTCTAATTGCTTAAGGGTAGATGTCGGAAAAATATGTGTTTTTTTGGTAAAATTGTTCATGATACTTTAAGAACATAAAATTGTTAAACAAATAATTTTACTACTTAAGCTCGTTTTAACCAATAGTATAAACAAAAGTTTCTTAAAAGGCTACAAATTCTAAATAATAGTTGGCTCAATGTTGTACAAGACAAACAAGGAACCATATATTTTTCTCCCCCTTGTTCCCATAAATCTTCTATTATCGTCGAAAAGTTCTTGAAAAATCGCTTTATTGATATAACCATGCAAGGCGAACATTGGGCTGAACAAATTCAGGGATAATATCTCGAAAGTTTGAGTTATGCTAAGCAGACTGTAAGTAGCCACCCTGCAGAGTGTCCATGTCCCTTTTTTCAGTGAAAGGGAGACAGAGCAAAAGCCCCGACGATGGGCACTTTACTCAATTTTTTGTCAGCCCCCATCTCAGTATGTCCCGGATTGTGTGTGTCCCTGTATGACGGTGTATCTCTCACTCACTCATACTTCTGTTACATTGCCCCATGTTCCTTTGCTTTTTTCCTTGTGTTGCGCTGATGCACTGCGAGGAAATTATGGCAATATAAATAAGGGTGTCAGTGAAATATAAACAATTTAGTTTAAATTTAAAAAATCACTGGATTTAAAGAAAATTGAATATACTTGGTTTAAGAAAACTTGTGGACCTTAAATCATTTATTGTTTGTGCCTAAAAGTATCAAGTAAATATCTTAATAAGGGCACAATTCGGATGGTTTTTCACGATGTACCGCTGCTGCTTCCGGTGAGCACGCCCCGCTTATCAGCGCATTTTCAGTTGTTCCTTGCCTTTCTCCCCCGCTTTTCCATCCTGCCGCCCACATTTTCCAGCCAGCGCCACCCATATTTTCCCCTCGAGTCTCGTTACTTGTTTGCCTGTTTTGCATGTCATGCGCTTGTTTGTTTTTTGCTCCTGTTTTCTTCGTTTTGTGTTTCCTTCCGTTTTCAATTTCTTTTCTACATGTTCACGTTGTAGTACGATGCACTCCTCCCCGCTCCCTCATCCGGGATTTTCTTATTTTATTTTTGCATATTTTGAGCAGTTTTCCGAATGACATTTCTGCTGGCTCATGCCTTCGAACGCGGGGAGTCGAGTTGAGTCGCCTGAACTGCATCTGTCTCTTGTCATCAGGGGCTGGGGAGACTTTGCTTTTAGTGCTTTGTGTGCCAAGGATTTCACTACGAATTAATTTGCCGCCCTCTGATCTTCTCCTCCATTCGGGTCGCCTTTAATTTGCGAGATTAAGCCTGGCTGCAGCGCTTAATTGTCTCCGTTATTTGTTTGTGGCAAACGTTTAATTGAATTCTAATTTAATTTATGGGCCAAGAAACACAAACATGACAAACATTTGCCCAAAGGCCCAAGGAGGTGGTCGAGCTTTAATTGGAATGCCAATGTCTGTGTTCGGACAACGGACAAGAGACAAGGGACAAGGGACGGAGGGCAGCGGACAACGGACAACGGGCATCAAAGTCAACTTTAACGCATGACCTGTCAGATCGGGGCCAGTGGTGCGGCAGTAATTCATAATAATACGAGTTATGTATACATTAAACACAATAATTTATTGATTTTTCATACGAGCGTAATTCCGCACGCATCCGCAAAGTCATAATGGAAGCGGCCTGGAGATGACTTCCGCTTTGTTTGCCTCCGATGTCAATAAAAATATGTATGGCCCAGTCCCGGCTGACTTCATAATCATTGACGAATCAAAGATGAGTGCGTGACCAAGGCAGAAGTTGTGATTGGAAGGGAATTATTAACGGAGTCATGGGGAGCTGCCTTAGCACAGGGAGAAATTTACAAATCAAATTTTGCAGGCTTTTACCTATAATACAAATCTAAGGGTTACTGGAAATATATGGATAGCGCGAGTATTTAACTAGTCTTAACTTTATTTTATTAAAAATACATATAAGAAAAGGTTGTATAAACCAATACGTAAAATGCTCCAATTGATGAAGATATAAGATTAAATTCTGTGGTTTTATTTGCGAAACCTAACACCAATTATCTTTCATCTTGTTATTTTCCGTAAGATCTCTGAATAATTACCGTACGTGATATGACTTGTAGGCCAATTGAGGTGATTTTTATTCGCTGTGTACGTAAGGAATAATAATAATTTCTATCACGCTGCCATCTCTGAGGCTTACGGCTGAGTGATTGACATGACCGCAGGGGGTCAAAGCCGACGAGGAGGTGGCCAGGACATCGTCCTAATGGCCCATTGACAATTATGGCGCTACTAAATCTTGGCCAGCAGGGACACAGCTAGTAAAGGCCAAGGATAAAGACAGAGTGAGAGAGAGTCGGAGACTGAACCAAAGCAAACATGGCTCCATGTCATATGCAAGACGACTTGAACCTACAGGACTCTCGTCTTTGTTTGTTTGTCTTCCAGGGGGAGCACAATAGAGAGAAAGGAAATGGGGGCATAAGTAAGGAAGGTGGAGTCCAGGATCCAAGGGGATTCCCGGTTGAGGCTCGGCACAGGGGGCTGCATATTATTCAATTAAAATCGCACTGCCATTAAGCTTGTACGGACAACTGTCAGTAACACGCACGCAATCAATGTCAACACGCACGCCCTCCCGCACACACACTCTCCCAAATAGGCCAAGTGAATGGCAAAGGATATACGCACACACACACACTCACACTCGCAGGAGAGTTCGGTGCCAGGACAAGTTGCGAGTACGTTAATAGAACTTAGACTCGCATAAATGTCAGCTACAAGATTTGATAGCCCCGGGTTAAAACTAAGTCCCTGCATATGCGTGTCTGAAGTGCTTGGATGTGTGAGAGCAGAGGAAGGACTTTTCATGGAAAGTCCTTCTTCTCCCTCCCTCTCTGTCTCCTCTGTGTGCGCGCCTAAAAGCAGGCTGCAAAAATTGAACAAGCTGGGCCTGCTTTAAATTTATGTGTATGCCTGAGCTCCAGTGTGCAGAGCTTAAAGGGGAGGCTGACTGCAAGTAAATGATATAAATCGCATTTATAAGCTAAAGAGCTCAAAACTTTACAGTTCATTAAATACCAAAGGCTTCTTCTGAATTTAATTTCGAACGAGTTTGATTTAATTTAAAGAAAAATGAATTTAAAACGGGAAAACTTATTTAATATTTGGTGTCTTTTGTCTAGTTAAGTTTATAAAAATTGTTAGAATTAAACACTTAAATGCATTTTCATGGCCCTTACCACAGTAATTGCTTTTATTTTTGAATTAAATATTTAAAGTGTCTTCAAATTATATTTATTGAATAGATTAAGTTATAAATTGCCACACTTATTTTCTATTATATTTCCTTGGTCAAAGGAAAATGCACTTCAGCTTATATATTATCAGAGCTAAGCTTTCCGTTTAGTACCGTGAATGCCTTAATTCTGTCTTAGATGCCTTAACTTTTTATACAGTTTCGTGTGCACTCAGGTTGTGTGTGAAAATGTTGGTGTGTTGTCGTGTTTTTCGAGCATCTAAAGAAAATTAAGGTTGAGGAAAAAACGGGAGCGAACACCTCCACATTTCTCTCCATGGAAAAAGAGTTTGAGAGGCAGTATGTATCCTGCCTCATCTGGCAACTCGACCTCGTAGCCGCATAGAGGAAAACTTTTTTGTCTGCTCCGTGCCTCGAAAGTTACCCAAACGCCTGGGCTCCTTGGGGGAAAAGCGAGGAAGCGAAGCGAAAGGGAAAGGAAAACTGCTGCCCCTCAATGAACTTTTGCATGGATGCGGGAATGGAAATGGAAATAGGAGCGCGAGGGGGACCTGCTCCTGCTGCCATCGGTGGCGTTAAGTGGCGCCCAACCAAGACGCAGCATCAGCAGTTGCCACGCCCCCAGAAACACCCCGCCTTCAAGCCACCCAGACGCCCATCTCATGGCCTGCCTGCTGGGCAGCAGATAGCGAGCTAGAGTTGGTGGAAAATATATGGAGAGTGCAGGAGCAGAGGCCCTCAGAATCATACACAGGAAAAATTAATACACAAATCATCTTTGGATTCAATTAAGTCAATTAAGTATGACTCTTTCGATTGCCTTAAGTCTCTAAAAATATTAGTAAAATACAAAAAAATTTTATGTATCGTGCTGATGCCAGTTGCTAGAACTATTTTTCCGTGTGTAGCACCAGCAATGTAGCCTTATTTTTACGGCTATCGTTTCAATTTTTATGGCTTAAGTTGTTGTAAATTTAGTTAGAAGTAGAGTTCAGCTCTATCATCTGCCACTCTGGCAGTCGCCGAGCTCGAAGGCTCGCTCCTGGGATCTGGGAACTCGAGAGTTCGGTAGAGTCATGGCTCCGGGGTAATCGATATCCCGCGGCACCAACTGCGGGGCTGCGTGTCCGTCCGCCGTTCTATTAGCCGTCAAGCGGAAAATTTAATACTGTTTATTTACACAATTTTCCAGTTAGCCAGGAGCGCTTACCTAAGGTCTACGGTCGCGTTTCAGGTTACGTAATGCCGGCAATAAGGTCAATACTTAAGGTTCGTATCTGTCTTAAAGTTACCTTCTCCTTTTCTGCGGTTGTATGGGATAAAACCGCACTAACTCACACAACACCCTCGCTTCACGTATTTCCATTCACACTTTGTGCTTGTGTGGGAAATACGAGTTAACAGTACATTTGCTTTAGTATTTATGCGCTGATAAACATGGAAGACAGCCCCGCCCCCCTTAACCCCTCTCACAAACTCCGGGGGCCCGTCCTGTGGGCTTAGGCGCTGCGTACGTTATTCAATTTGCCCAACCAGCCACCACCTGCGAGTGTTGGCACAACACCTGTCCACCAGTCCACCTATCCACCTGGCCCTGGATAACCTGCTTAACCCTAGGTGTTGTACGAATCTGATTTGTGTCCTAATTTAACGACGCACCCCCAAAAAAAGGTCAGATAACTGATCAGAAATTGCTGCCCAACGAGAAATGCATTAGCCTGTGAAATTATATACGACCAATACCGAGTTGGCCAAGTTGACTTTGAATGGGAACAAGAAGGTCTATTAATATTGATGGGACAATCGCGAAAATTTGCCACAAAATTCATTCATCGATTGTTGGGACAATGATAAAGTCTTTAAGTAAAGTGAACTGTTTAAACAAAGATAAACGAAAATAATTCAAGAAATCGTAGCTGTCAGGGAATTTTGATATCATTGTAAACCTTTTAAGTACTTGCTTTTTTCCACAAGGGTTTGTTGCTAGCCAAAAAGAGCTTTAGATACAAGGTATTTTTATCGGGGGTGTCACATCAGTAAGTTATCTGAAATCAGGGTTAATATACTCTACTGAGGACAAAGCATTTAACGATACTTACTTGAACTATACATTAATACGAAGGTTTTGCTTTTAATAAATGTCTTAGTAACCCAATAACAATATAAAATAAATACAATTATAAATCAATATCCTTTATATTCACTTCGAATCTCGCTGACAGTAAATTGTCTGTAGTTACATATTGTAACTTTACCGTCATATTTTTCCCCACCGCAGCCAATAAATAAATCGTTAAACATTTTGTACAATTTCATATAAATATTTTATACTGCAGCCTATAAAAAAACTCTGTTCAGCAGCGGCACTAAAAGCTTATACCTGCAAGCATTTACTGGATTAAAGGTGTCTCTTTAATTGCAAAGCTCCGAATGAATCGCTCAATCTTTATTGGGTCTCCATTTATTTATTATCGCCTTTCGTTTTCAGTACATTTATTCGAGCAATTTTGTCTGCTGTGGCAGGCGACGCATAAATAATAAAAGAACTCGGAAGCCGGTGCCCCAGCGATTTTCATGGGCCGGGCGGTGAATGCAAATGCGGAGTGAAAGAAAAATAAAATGGGAGGAGGGCGTGGGGAATAAAGCGGAAGCTAAGCTGAAAGTCTGAGTTGTCTGCACGAAGAAAAAATTATATACAATATTATCTAGATATTTATTTTATAGTTAACCATTGGTTAGGTTCTACCCTCACTTAAATATTCCTTTAATAATACACCAGTCTCTCTCCAAATATCTATTTGTAATATACCATTATTTTAACAAATAAAATGTCAAATAAAGCTGAAACTCCTTACAACAGAAAATATTACACTGAAATATTACAGAAATCTAATAGCAACAATCCAACGATTCTTCACAGATATTACACAAATATAAGCAAAAGATAAAACGTTTTCTAAAGCATATTCACTAATGTCTTTTTTGAGTGCACTGTATCGGATGGCATACATGGTCCTGAAGAGGGAACTGACGGCTGGGAATTGTTGCGCCATGCAATTTATGCAAAATCACGTATGCCGGAGCATAAAAAATAAAGCTCGAAAAAACTATAAATAATGCAACAGCCGAAATGCAATTGTAGATACAGAGAGCTAGGTATTTCCCTTTATTTGGGGGAGCTTAAAATAAACATCGGAACAGGTGGGTCGGAGGCTGGCTTCAGGTGACTAGGCAAATATATATTACGAGTTACGAGTGGGAAACCCACATCCATGCCGTTGACTGCTGTCAGACGGGCAAACATGGCACACTTTGACCCATTTCCAGCCCAACTCCCTGGCAGGCGTTAATCTTTTTTATGTGCAATACCATCCTGGGTCGCCGAGATTCAATATAAGATACTTTTCAAAGGGCCCGGCCCGGGGCTGTGCACTGTGGGCTGGCGGTCGTGGGAAATGGCAGGAGGAAGGAAAAGCAGGCCCTTCAATTTTATTTAACATTTCGGCTGTCATTTGGTCCTGAGTGGCACTTGGTGTTGGCTTTATTGGGTTCATCAAATGGCCGACAGCAGCACCAGCAGCAGCAGCAGTCAGTGGCAGTCAGCATATGTGTGGCCCCACTTGGATAGTTGCCATAGATACTGCGGCAAAGTGGTTCTGGGATGGAGACTGCCACTTTCTAATAATCCAATGATTGAGCCCCATATTCACCAGCCTTTTCTCCATCTTTTTTTTGCAGATTTGAACGGAGGTGAGTCTGTGAATTTGACTACGGAGCCATTTGGGTAACCTGGAGAGCAGGAGAGCAGCGGTGAACGGTGAGCGGAGATTGGAGAACGGATTCACATTCCACTCAAGCGAAGCGCCAGAAAAATTTGACTCTAGATTAGGCCATAAAAATACGCATTAAGCTGTCTGGAAGAGATAACTTTATATGAATTTATTGACATTTCTGTACGGTTGGTCAGTCGACTGCCCACTTGTTTGTACAAAAAACATTCCTTCGTTTGCCGTTTGCTGTTGGCCGTTGGCCGACCGAGCAACCGCCTTCCTTTGTGCCCAACTGAGCATGAAAAGGCCAACATCCGTTGCGGCTAATGTGCCTGTGGGCAGGACATGAAAAAAGTGGCAGTTCGAGGGTCCTTTGTGTGAATGCGGCGACTGAGAAATACATAAATAAATTAGTTACGTGCCTTGGACAACTCCTCTTCAACGCAGTATTTGCTATCAACTTTTCGAATGCCAGATGGAAATATAGAAATATTTTTTGCCAAAATATTTGTACACCTTGATGGATAAATTTGATGAGATCGGTTTGCGTGGGAGAGTGAGTATCGCTTCAATTTATTTATTTAGCCACATTCTCCTAGGGGGATGCTGATAAGTGTTTGAATATGGATAAAAACAGCAAGAGAAAAGTATTATTCAAACAAGACAAACGATTTAAAAATAATGTTAATTGTTTAAAAATTGATAAATAGTTTGTCAAAAAATAAAATTCTCAAAGTAAAAAAATCAACAAAAGCTCAGTTGAATTTCTCGTTAAATTTATCTAAATTAGTTTATAGCATCGATATGTTTATTTTTCCTTTCATCTACAACATCTGGATGGACAAATTAAATGAGCTTTGTAATTTTCAAACAGCTGGAACTCCAGAATAAACTTTTTCCGCCATTCGTAGTCATATTAATATTAAATGAGATATGACTCATATTATATGAGTGAAACCCAAATAATATATTCCTTTTTAATCATTAATTTTAACTTAGGGTAAAGCATTAGTTCTTTAATCCCTTACAAAACGTCTCTTGAATATACCTGTTTTTGAAGCCATTTATTTTTGTCTGAATATGCTAACCAAATTTTGCTTACGCCTTGCTGGACACATTTGACGAGTCCGCATGGGACATATGGTTTTGCTTACCGTATTTTTAGGAAAACTGCTGCATTTCCCAGTTGATATATGGAGGGATTTTCCACGTGCCCCGCTCCGCTCGGTGGCTGCCGGACTTAAATCACAAGCTGGACAACGCTTAACTCTGCGGTTGCGCTTCATAAATTTTGTTTATTCATTTGTTTTTGCCATTTTGTCCTTGTCCGTCTCTGCTGCTGCTTTGCTGTGGTCCCCACGTTTTTTCCCCATTTTGTTTAATATTTTTTGTTGCCTTTGTCTGTTGGTCAATTATTCAGACCGAAACGCTTGTGGTTTGCACAGTTGGCCGGGAAAGTGGGGCATTTAAATGGCTTAAAGGGCGTCCCATTGGGCGAGTGGGGGATGGGGTTCTAAAAGCGGAACGGAAGAGGGCAGTGGATATGGACGCAACGAGACGTGTGACTGTTGACGGGCTTGTGTAAATTGCATAAACTTGGTAAATGTGCAAAAAGTGTTGCTCGCTTTTGTGCGACAGGCCGGGCAACAACACGAAACGGACTCTCCATCAACAGGTGCGGGTGTGCGATGTGTGTGTGCCTGGACTCAGAGGTGGGGTTAAGGTGCAGGACTCCCCACAGCAGGCAGTTCATTATGTGGCCAGGACTGTTTACCTAGGACCCTACCCTCTTATCCACTGCTTGTCTCCGCCGGCTGTTTACAGTGGTGTCAGTCATTGGGTTGGTCACTCGACTGCAGCTCCAAGTCCTTGGGCGAGCTGCTCGCATCCTGTGACCACATCCTGTCGACGGCACGCCGTCTGGCTTTCCATCCTCGCCGGACAAGAGAGAAAGTAACACACAGAGAGAATGAGCACCTTTTAAAAACTGATTGTTGATGGTTCAGAGCACTCGGAAAAAATGTCTTTGTAAATAGGGAATAAAAGGTATCAAAAGTATACTCTATAAACCATATCCTTAATTTTCTTAGGGAAATTTTAGCACTTTTATTCTTCGTACTTAGTATATTTCTTACTATAAATTAGCTATATTTTTGATGTTAAATAAATAATTTTGATTAATATATTTACCAATCTAAGTAATGGATACCTTACCTCGAGTGATTTTACTTTTACGTCGAGTGCAGCAGCACTCATACGACTTCAGCCAGGACCAAGGCATTATAACGCCAGGATGGGGAAGCCGCAGAGTTCCTTCTCGATCCTGTCGAAGGATGAACAATGCGGGGCGTGCTTTGGTGTACGATGTAGGGTGTAGGATGTATGTGTACCTGTTGTGGGGCACAAGAAATCAAGCGTAATGAAGCCCCAGACAAAGGCTCCCTCAGCACCCAACCAGCCAAGCAGGCAAGCAAGCCAGCAAGGAACCATTCCATCCCATTCAAAATTCAACGAAATGATAATAGATAAGCCGCTTGACACTAACACGCTTACGCACTCAAGGAGTGTGTTTTGATTTGGCCCCGAAAGGTGTGTGTGTCTGTGCAAAAGAGCATTCCACCCTTTTTTAACCTTTATTTTCCCCAATGCCCTGGCTAAACACCGGCCAATTAGGGCGGAAACATGCGCCGGGATTAGCTCCGAATTGGTTATTGTAATTGAACGTACGCCTAATTGCAGACATTACACGACAGTTGTTAACAGGCCGTTTATCCCTGTGAAAATAGAGTGATATATCCGGAGGTAGCAGGTGGTCATCGGGCCTCGGTTTAAAATGCATAATTCAGAGTTGGAAGCAAGTTTTAAGTGGTCAAGTTTTAAGTGGACCCCGCCAAAAGTTTGCTGAATTCGCTGAAAAAGCCAATCGGGAAAAACGACAGCTTAGGCAATACTTTCATGGCAACTTTTTGGCCCCTTCTCGTCCACTTCCCTTTACATTTCGGGTTTCTCCTTGGCTTTCAGCTAGTCTTTCGCCTTGGTCAGCCATTTACCATTTACCACCGATTTAATGGCCAAGTTGTTTACTTTGACTTGACATAAATTACACACATACGTGTGCCATTAAGTAAACTAGCCGCGGGTGTGGGCGTCTTCGGCTCGTGTCGGCTTGGCTCCCGTGCAATAACAATGAAAATCATAAGCTAATTGCCATAAAAAGAGGAAATTTTAAAGGCGGAACCTTTTAGGGCAGGGCAACGTCAAAGGCAAAAGCTGAAATCGAAAATCGCTGCAGGAAACGATGTGACGTGAGGCCTTTGTTTGTTTTGTTTTAGATTTTTTTTTTTTTAAGAGCAGTTCAGCAGCTGCCCTTTGCTGTCCACAGCAGCAATAATAAGAATAACAAAAAGCGTTTTCAGGGTTATGGGCGATGAAAGTGGAAGGAGAGAGAGTGAAGAGATGGGCCAGTGGATGGGATCGAGTTAAGCTTTGTTGTTTTGGCCACAGCAACATCATTGAAATTGACTTCATTATTATTTTACAGTCTTGGCCTCCAGTCCTGGCCAAGCCATCTCTGGGTGGCTCTGCTTTTTATGGCTTTTTATCAAATCTTACATTGTGGTGCTTGTGGCACGTTTTGCACTGATGGCCGTCGTGTTTGCTTATTAAAATCCGTCCCCGGGCATCCTGGAGCTCCTTCTCTATATGCGCATATATAGAGCGAGCCAGGAGATTCAAGGATGTATATATGTCGGATTGCGGGACCTGAGGCGAAATTGATATAATGCACTATGCAACGGCCCCTTGTCCTGAGCACAAGAGTCAAAGGAAACGGCCAGAGACCTAAGTGGAGGCCCCATTAGCAGAACAGTGCAAAGTGGCGCCATTAGTTGAGACTTTGATTACACCAAGATAGTAGTTACTTTTCCAGCATGGCTTCTCTCACTGCGTGACTTGTAAAAGGATTTAATTTAAGGGAATCACAAATACTGCAAATAATTAAATAAGGACTGAAAAAGCCATATATAATATAGTTAATAGCTTTAGATCTTTTTTTAAAACCAATATATCAAAAGATTAGCTAAATAAAGTATTTGCTAAATTAGTCAGTTCGTTTTAGTTCCTAAAATAAACTAAATAAATATGGCTTCCCAATGGAGATGTGACGAGACCGCTGCACTATTTCGGTCATTGCATTTCCTCCATTACTTGGTTGGCTTTTCCATTTTGCCATTTGTCAGTCACTTATGCGGTCTCCTCACTTGCACGTTTGCACTATTTCGCTTTCATGTTTTTTTTTCTATTGTGTGGGCGGGGGCATTATGTAAATTTTTTATCGCCATTTTGGCGAGCTTAAGTCAAATGCTTTTCACTTCCGTTCCCCCAAAGCCCCGCCTCGTCCTTTGTCTTTGTTTGTTTATGAGCATTAACGCACACACCACTTGCACATGAGCACTCTCAGTGTTTTTGTTTTTTTGGGTCACTTTCAAAGCTCTTGGCGCTTTTCAAGTGGTTTTAGCACACACTCGAAATAATTTCGTGTGTGGAATTTGCTTCTGGCGGGCGCTATCAATGCGATTAAAAAACAATTACACTTGTGACATTAATAGCGCGCACACACAGACACTAGCGATGGCACAAAATATCGACGCGTTTAATACATTCAATTATTTTAGTGCCTGTCATAAAGATTTTTAAACCCAATCTGGCGCAGCTATACATATAATTATAAGTACTGTTGAGAGTGCTAAAAGTGTTAAAAGGTAATTAGAAGTGATGAGTATTATTTATATCTTCTAAGGCTGAGCTATTTTTATACCTCTATTACTTATTTATAATTACAAAAAATTAAACACCTGGTTTCATTTCAATATTTTGCTTTCCTTAAATATTACAAATTCATAGTGATGTGATATGATGTTGATAGCGATATCTTCTCGATAAACATCCCCAACAAACACTCGGCCGCTTTCATATGTGTATCGCATGAATTTTTGCCTTTTATTTATATTTTTTTTGTTATAACTTTTCAATGCGTGTCTGTTTGTGGCATCTGCGAAAAAAGCGAACGATTTGTTTATACGGCAATGGCAATGGCTGCTGCCCGGATAACCACATCAAAAATAAACAACAAATTTAAAATTGATTTTCCAAAAATCAAAATAAACAAATTCCCTTTTTGCTGAGTTTCGTTTCATTTAGTTTGTGTTTTTCATTTCGGAGTTTTTATTGTTGTTTGCGAGGCGGCTGCTGTTGCTGCCGTGGCCGTTGCTGTTTTTTTAAAGCTCTTTAAATTAATTGCCCGAGGAAAGTGGGGAATGTTGAGGGGGGTAGGGGGAAAGAAAGCCTAATGGCCAGGCTAATGGCTGGTGGCCGACATCTTGCGGCATTATTAACATGATTGCCATGAAGACCCCTCCTGAGATCCTGAGATCCTGAAAAGGGAAAGCTTATCAATGAATCACCAAAGCATGTGATTGATGATTGGATGTGATGAGTGTCTTCGCCATATGTCTGGGTGTGTGTGTGTGCGTATATTCCGTTCCATTTCCCGCTTTTCCCTTACTTTCCACCCTCCGAATGTGGCTTCTCTGACAAGGATTAGGTGCCCACGCAGAATCCAAGTAAATACCAGGAATTCTGGGGAATGACAGCTCGCATATGCATATATTTGCACAAGTCTCCGTGTGCGTATTAGTCGCTCTAAGACAGATTAAAAGTGAAGAGCCTGCAAAAAGTTTTCCCACTCAGTCTCAGTCAGTCGGGATTCTCAGTCCCTCTGGATATATGTATACCCTAACCGGAATTGTGTGACGTAGTGTGACTAGTAAATAGACTTTTCCTGCTAATTTTGGCTTCCGGTACATTAGCATAGAATTTAAATATGTGATTCACAGAATTGTCTGAGTTGAATGAGTCACTTGGGCAATTACCTTTAATTTTCCTCAAGTATTATTTACTAGAATTTTAATAATGACATCATTTCAGCAGAATGACAGCTAATTAAAATCCATTAAAAGTAATTATAACCAAAATTATTTTAAATATTTATTTAGAAAACCATAGGTATTTAAATATGTAATGACTTTTTCATTATTTGTTAGTTTTAAAATATTTGGAGTAAAGCATACCCTTTTAAATGGAAGCAATGATTATTAAGTTAGTAATATTTGATTTTTCTCAATGAAATATTTTGTCTTTCTACTTATCAATTTATATTTCTTAATGAAATACTCTGAATATCTTCAGAGTCTTATCTAAATGTTTTCATTGAGTTCTCATTCAAGTTATATCTCCGCTATCAAGGGCGCTGTGAGGAAGGGTATTAACCCGTCAATAGCTTTGGATTTCCAACACTTTCCTCATTCGGTTCAAGTCTTTTCTGTTTACCGACAGCAACCGCCATCATCATCAGCAGCTGCTTGAGCTTCCGCCATTTGCTCGTCGGCGGCTTCAAAAGCTGCCACGTTTCTTTGCCACGGCTGGTACTGTTGATTTTCACACAGATATATACGGACCTATCTGTATATATGTATGTATATATAGTCGTACGATTCCAGCCCCCTCAAGAAATTCTTTGTCCTATCCTCGGAGTAGACCAAAATGTTTACACATACGCGCGATTTTCTTTTAACAATTCATCAAATGCGCGAAGCGCGCATAAAAACTTTGACACTCGACGTTTTCTGTACTTTGGCGAGAAGGGGCTTTTGAGGGGGAAAAGGCAAAGTTTTGTGACCGGCCGGCCCCCCCGCGTTTCCCGCCCATGGCTGCCATATCAATCATCGCCCAAAGTGCGTGCTGTTAGACACCTTTGCAGGTGTAGGTGTAGGTGGTGTCGGTGGGTGTGCGAGGCTTTAAAATATTTATTTTACCGTGTTGAAGGCTAAATACAATAACTCAAAGTGATTTGCCAAGGCAGAAAAGAGCTCGCCATTATTTGCATGTCCCCCTCGTTACGCCCCCCATTTGCTTTAACCATGCATTATTTATTTGCCCGGGCGCAATTTATTTCGAGCAGAATTTTCTGCAGACAATCGAGTGAGGAATTTGTAGCCGACGTTGGCAATTAGTTACCGTAATGGAATGGCTGGGAAAATAAAGCAATTCCTGAAAAGTGTCTAGAAAGCATACACAATTCTACTCAAGAGGCAACGAAGAGGAAGTCAAAGCTCCTTATTTAAGAATGGCCACCAAACACTTAATTACAGTTTCAATGCTTAGAGCGTGAGTCATGAAAACGGGAGTAAATGTATAAATATGTTTAATTTTTATTTAAAATAATTTTATAAGTTTGGCATTTATTAATAACTTGATCTTAGAATGGTTTACTAAGTCCGAAGATAATTTATGGTTAGTTTTCATGCAGGTTTGCTTTAGAGCCTCGTAGCTATGAACATGATTAAAAATATGCATTTTAATTAATATTCATAATTTCTGTTTACTTTATTTGCTTCCAAAACTGATTAATTTTAAATCAATCTCATTTTTTATTATCTCTTTTCTTTTTGCATAAAGTAGCTTTTTCCATTTGCATAATTATCTGCTCGGTTTGTTTTTGGACCATAATCCAAGTTCATCGTCAACGTAGCGTATACGCAACGTGTGCACCGCAACGTAAATATGGGCTTAACTTTATTTATTTGCTCTGCAGCTCTGTCATTTAATTAGTGTAAACAGTTTTTAGGCTCGGCCTTGTTGTTGGGTCAATAAGCTGATTTAAAATTAATTACTTATTAAATGCAAGCTAAATCCTGCACAAGTGCGATTTGCATGCCAGCATACACACGCCTGCATGTGTGTGCGCCAGTTGATTTATGTAAATTAATTAAATAAACACCTGTGGCCAGTGGCATTTTGGACATGTGAGAGTATCTGCCTCCGAAAGCCTTGGGGGGTGATTGTGAGCACAGTTTGCCAATTAGGATGAACCAACCGTCCCAGGGGTGACTCAAAAGCGATAGTTCTGGGACAGTGTCTCTCGTGAGCCGGTCCAATTTGTCCCGCTCTCTAATTGCAGCGCCCTGATTTATATCGAGTGTCAACTGGAGCAAGTCCATAAATTTTTGTGAATTTTTTGTTTAGCTTTTGCCTCGCGTGGCAGCGTCGCATAAGGACACCGAGTTGGCTTATTCCCGGGCGATAAGTCCCTGGTTCCTCGAAGTCTGAAGTCTGCCCTTGTAGGCCGTCGAGTGTGCGCATGATTTATTTTCATTAAAAACTTCTTTTGCGGCTCCTTAAGCACTGGGAGGTTCCCTCGCGGAAGTTTTCGCGCTCTCGCTGCGGAAAAGTGGAAAACTCAGCAGAACGCTGGGGCGAAAATTTTTAATCTGCACATTACCAAGTTGCGAAGCGAAGCCCTTTACAATGAAGTCTTTGCATCGCCTTTTCTCCTCCACCCTCTCTTAAAAGTGTAATCATTAATTTTTGGCTTAATTTTTGGGTCTTGGCTAATAAGCGAAAAAAATGGGAAAATAATTCAGAGCGCTGCCCTGCCCCTTTCGTTGAGCTTAAAGAAGTGACTACAAAATGGTGACCTCCGCCCAGAACCGAGGCAATTTATATAAGGCCCGTGCCCGCCCGTCGAAGACTAAATTCATTTGTTTGCCTGTCCCCGGGAAATACGTGCGTGAAGTTGCACTATTGTAATGGCAGATTGCATTGCACTGGCACGCGATCATTAGTCAAGGAGCAGGAACTGCAGCCTGACACTTGCTGAAAGTTGAGTGGAACAGCTGAAAGTTGCACGTCTGGTTTCTATAATTAAATATGCTACAGAGAAAATATGAAAAAAGAAAAGAAAATAATATTTAAAATTAAATGTATTCATTTATTTATTACTGATAACAATTTTTTATTTAAAATAGTTTATCAAAAGCAAAATATCTCATATACATATATCTTTAAAACATTCATCCTTTAAGCCAGGTTTAAACTACGCAATTCCTTTCATTAAAAGCCCGTCTAACCACAGTGTGGAAGTAAAGTGGAAGCTAAAGTTTCGCCCTCATCGCCGCATCGACTGGTGGATTGAAATTGCTTTGTTATCGCGAACCCATCATCGGTGCAATGCAATTAGTAACTGATTTACCTGAGGTAACGTCCAGCTCAGTCGCTCAGAAACTTTGATTTCCCCGTATCCTTCTGTTTTCCCTCTAGAGTTTTTCGTGCTTCCATTGCGTGAGTTGTCAGGGCAATGGCAAATTAAAAGTTCCCATTTCTATTATTTGATTGCCGGGGCCACAGTGAGTTTTTATATAAATTAGTTTGGTGGCACTGCGCGCTGCTCCTGTCGCCTGCTAATTAGACACGGAAAAGTTGGACTTGTCCAGGTGTGAGAGATCCACAACTTTTCGGGGCAATTGCGAAACTTTGATGCACCAAACTTGGACTGATTTCACCCCATTGTTGTTAGTCCACATCCAGACGGCATTACGGGCGGCATATATACACAATTCTCTTCTTCTGGACTACTTCACTGCGACATAATTATGTGGCGGCAATTTGCATTGCGCCCTCCCTCAACACAATAACCATAAAACGCCGTAACAATTGAGCCCCAGAAACGTTAGAAACGAAGGCAAACAAAGACCGGCGGGCGCAACTGTGCAGCAGTTATTTCAACACCTTTATGGCGGTGTTCCTACATTTGTTAAACGCAAACGAGCACTCGAAAAAAATGATAATGGAGACGGGAAATATTGTAAAGGGAGCAAGATTTAAATCGAAATATGGGAAAGTATTTCGAAAAATACAAAAATGAGTATTCCAGTAGTTAAAGTTATCATATAAGAAATACATTTTTTTCATTTGCTAGTAATAATTCTTACAGTGCAGACACACACTCGGACATGCTAGCCACAATGGCTTGGCTTTGGCTTTCGGTGCTAGCCAATGACCAGATGAGGTAGTTCTGCGGCCACGGATAGCCCATGGCACTCGGCGAGCTACCGGCTGACATGCAAAACAAACGGTGTACGTGGAAATACATTTACAAACCGTAGATAGAAATCTAGAGATAAAGCAAATTGCTGTGCTACAAAATCGTTAACTGTAATTTACCGCATTTGAAACGTTCTCCATTCGCCATATTCTCGGCTCTCGTCTATCGTCTCTCGACTCTCTATTCTCCAGGCAGTTATGAGTGCTCAAGTTGGTATGCATGTCTCGACTTTAACTGTATTTTTGTTTCATCGGCCAGACAGTTTTTGGCGAAAATTGCCCACGTAATTGAAGCATTGCGGCATATATCGGAGGTGGATTGTAATGGGTAGCACTTGAGAGCCACTTGCGACCCCTAAATTCGGCTCTGAACGGCTGCCAGAAAGGCAAATGGGGTTGCCTGCACCCCGCATTAATCATACGCACTGTGGCCGTCAACGCTTAATTAACCCGAAGTGCAATCAGCACAGCTATGCCAACTCACGCCAAGCACTTGGGTGCGATTCCGAATTGAAAGCGTGCCAGTTTCCGAGATCAGCGAATATCAAATGGTATAAACTACATAGCGAGCAAACAGCCCACAGACATCATAGTGGATGCAAATGAAATCCGGCTATATCCGGTATATATCACAAGTGAGTGCGTGTGTGTGTCTGTCTGGGTGTAATAAGTTTGCGGCCAAATGTTAAGCAGTGTCTGTCAAAAGTAATGAAACGCCTGGGCGACAGGCCTATGTGAACCACTATATTTCAATTAAAGTGGGGCAGCAGCTGGCCACGGCATAGATCATGGGTGTTGTCATAATTTATATTACTTCGTATTTAATAGAAAATTTGTTGGAAATTTAACCCTTACAGAAAATAAAACACAATCATGTTTTTAGGTTGGTTCAAAATTAAAATCTTGTGAAAATCGATTTGTTATAGAACCTAAGGTACAAATTCGAACAAGCACTAATGCAATCTCTCGATAAAGCATGTGACACTGCCATTAAATCTTGTTTTCAACTTAATCCTATGACAGTCAAGTATGTTAATCCCTTAATCCCAAAGAAGAAAAGGGGCTACAATGTAATTAACCACCAAGCTCCGGGCACATTGCAATTAACTCCAGTGACTTTCGTGCAATGTAAATAACAGACAGGCTTCATGTAAAATCATGGGATCCTTGGGGCTGAGTGTGGGCTGAGTTGGCCGTGCCCCTAGCATCAACTCTTTGGGGAACAGATCTGAGTGTTTGTTTGTCATTCGAAATTTAGCTCTCCAGTCGAACGTCCTCTTTTTTCCACCTAAATTTTTGACTTTTGCTCCAACGGGAGAATACCAAATAATATGCCCCGTCAACGTTCCGAGAGCCGATCTTCTGGATACGGAGGTGGATCGGTGCGGCGGCAGCCAAACAGTCGTCAAAGCAGCAGCCATGCCCTCAATGTTAAGACGACTCCCCGTGGCAGCGGCAGTAGAAATCTGCCGGCAGTGCAGAAGCCCAAAAAGGAATCCCTTCCAGCTGTGGCTCCTGCTCCGGCTCCCGCTCCCGCTGCGGAGGCCAAGGGTCGCAGCACGGGCGAGGTGTTCAAGGACATGGCCACCACGGCGGCGGGCGTGGCCGCCGGATCCGCGGTGGGTCATGCCGTGGGCGCTGGCATCACCGGCATGTTCAGTGGGCGTGGTCAGGCAGCACCGGCGCAGCAAGAACAGCAGCAGCAGCAACAGCAACCTCAGCAGCAGGAGGAGGAGTCGGGGGTGAAGAACCTACAGAAGACACATCGCGGCCATCAGCTGGTGGAGGATGGACCCTGCGCTTTCGAGCTCAGGCAGTTCCTCAAGTGCACCGAGGAGAACAACGACATCTCAGTGTGCAAGGAGTTCAACGAGGCCATGCAGCAGTGCCGTCGGCGCTACAATGTCTGAGGAAAATTAAGAATAAAGCAAATAGACGAGATCACAAGCAGTCCCCTTATTACAACTAATCTCTGGAACGATCTAATAAAATAACTCACAATATAAGTTAGTACTTTAATATTTTCTGTCTCTTAAGGTCCTAATACCATAGGTATGTAGGATAGGCAATTACAACCAAGCGCTACTCATCAATATTTAATGCTGAAATCTTCTAGTATTCATCTCTTAAGATCCCTTCTGTAAATAAATAATTAAATTAAACTAAGCGCTCTGTAGTTAAAGAAATTAATTTGCTGTTATTACCTCGCTGGTTTTGATTTATTTTAGTCCTTTTATTGTTATTTATAGTGCGTATACCAAAGCAAACCACTGCCACTGTGGAGGGTATAGACCCAGCCTTGACAGAGTCAAATTAATTGGCGTTATGCGGGCAGCCATCAACAAGGACTCATCTCCTCATCTCGTCGGAGTTCCAGGCAATCCATCTTGCTTGCCGAAACATTATTGATGTTGATTGATTTATAAACATTTGCTGGGAATGAAGTAGCTGGCGGTGCGGAGATGGGGAGCGGGCCAATTAAGTTGTAGCCAAAACAATAAACAAAATGAAATTAGCATTCCGAGTCGAGTCTTCTGACTGCTCGCTCTTTACTCGAATTCTTTCCCGAAGGGGGGAGAGAAGAAGTCTGTGGCCTCAGCTGCTGTCACATCTATTCACATGACAGGCCGCCAGAATTTTCAGCGAGCAAATATAATTTGCTTAAATATTCATCGCGGAGTGAGTGGAAATTGTATACGGCTGATTAACATGGCCTCAAAATGGCAAAGGGCGGAAGCAGAGGAAACTGGGCAGAGTTTTCCCGAAAGCAGCATCAATCAAGCGGCATTTGCAGCGCGCTCTGCTCTTTGGGCTGCCTTTCCTCTGCGGTTGGCAGTAATTTAATGAAATATTCCGTTTGCCACATGAACTCGCTGCCAGCACTCTGCATGTACATATGTGTCGAAGCCTAATTCGAATTAGGCCCAAACTTTTCGCTGGCAACTCGGCTAATTGCCGCTGTGTTTTCGCTATTTTCATTTTCATTTTCATTTTCCCCTCCCACGAACAGAGGCCAAAAATAGTCAACCTAAAGAACTATTGCATGCTCGCTGCTAATTAAAGCATTTCCGCACTGCACTCACTAATAGGAAATAGGGGTTTCGTGGAAACGCTAAAATAGAAGTGTTCGCTCCTTCAAATACTCTTCTGGTAATTTCCTATGCGGTTTTTGCTCACAAGTGAACAATTAAAGAGCCTTTTGGTAATGGCTTTCAGGTTGTTCATCAAGTGTTTTCGCTTATTTAAGCTCAAAAGAGAATGTGATGGAAGCGGAAATATAAGTACTGAGGAAATTAATTCAGATTTAAAATATGAAATGTCTTAAAAATTGATTTTATATTCCATATTTTTTGCCACCATCAAAAAATTGGTTAAATAAGAGATTAAAAATCATTTATAATCTAGAAGAAATTTATTTCGCATTGTAATTTTCCTTTGTGTATTCTGAAGGGTACATATTAACCCCTTGTCGCCTATTCTCTTGCTGGGAATTTTTCAAAGCGAATGCCAGCTGGAGTCTTGTATTTGTTTTGCTTTCATACCTTTCGCGTTTGCCGACAAATTCATTATGTGTTCCTAATTAGTGCGGGAAATGGGAAAAGCAAACGCAAAAAGCGAAAGGGAAAACAAATTAGAAATATTTTTGCTCCCGGCTGCAGGTCCTGCCGCCAGGTGGCGCTCTGGTGGTGTAGCGTGCACTTAGCAATTAACCGCCTTACCAATGCCAATGCAATATAAATTAGCTAGCAAAGCTGGAAAAAGGGATACCCGCGGGGCAAGCCTCGAGATAATGAGCCAGACGTGTGACATTTGAAATTCTATTTTACCCCTCGGAAGCTAGTTCTCATATTTGTTCCCTAAAATAATTGAAATATCCCCAAATTTAGAAAGATGCCTCGTAGAAACAGTAGCAGCTATGCGCAGAGCCGCAACAAGAGCAATCTGCCAGTGCCAGTGGCTCAGCCTGTCCAGAAGGAGTCACTGAGTAGTTCGGGAAAGGTCTTTAAGGAGGTGGCTGCCCATGCGGCGGGCGTGGCAGCAGGATCTGCTGTGGGTCATGCTGTGGGTGCCGGAATAACCGGATTGTTTAGGGGACATGGTCCCAGGGATAATGCCAGGCACAGCGATCTTGTGGACGAAGGACCCTGCGCTGCTGAAATGAAGCAATTCCTCAAGTGCACCGAGGACAATGTGGATCTCAATGTGTGCAAGGAATTCAACGATGCCGTGCGCCGATGTCATAAGCACTATAGTATATAATATTTTTCGACTTATTCCTCTTGTATTCGTTCAATTAAAGTCTGAGCTTCCAAATTCTAATCGTTCCAGATACTAAAAATTACGCATATGTTTTCAATTAAAGAGTTCCCTAAATGTACGAAGGATAATCAGGAACAAGGAATTTAATAATGCTGTCCTCACTCTAATCTACTGAACCCAAAACCCTTTTCCAATCATTTAGTATTCAACCTTGTCTCTTTGTGTCCCATTTGAATAGATTTCGGTGGGCTCCCAAATCAATTGCCGGCGAGATGTGGGTGCGCAATTAAAATGCTTTATGACAGGTCCTTGGCGTCCTTGAGCGTCCCCTTTTTTTAACCGCCTTAAAGCGAGTCCTCGGCCCGACAGCCTTTGTCACATGCTCGCTGCTCCTTTGGCGCTGTTATTTTTTGCCATTCTCAGTTAATTGTGATTTTGTTTACTGACATCCTTGTCTCTCCTGTCGCTCGACCCGCTGTCAGGGTCGCCGCTTTGTTTGCCTTTCTACTTTGTCTGTGAGCCCGGGCGCATATTTACTTTAATTTTGTTTTGTTATGTTACTTCGCACCACCCAACATCCAACACCCGACCAACCGACCCACAAACCACTTTTTTAACCCATCCTCCGCGCAATGTCAGCGTTGAACGCGCTTTTGCTTCTCGCTTTGAGCGCTTTTGTTTCGCCTTTTCGCGTTTTTCCTTACTTTTCCGCTTTTTTTCGGCGGGCCCCCAAACTTTTTCATTCCTTTTTTTATATCTGCCTGGCTTGCGCACAATTAAGCCAGCGAAATGTTTTTGGCCACGTCAAGGCGACGACGAAGGCGACGACGAAGGCGACGTTGACACTGAGGACCCCGTAGAGAGTGCCCTTTTTTAATTTCAAGCATATTTTCTGCAGCACCAGCTTCTTGAAGGGAAGAGCTATGGACATATGTACAGGAAAACTTCCATAATCAGAAACAGCTGCCTTAAAAAAAGAGGCCAATTAGGCATGTGGGTAAAAAAAGTATACTAACATCGGTCTAAATCGAAACTAACAAATATTAACTAACGAAATTAATAATGCCCAAAGTAAATAAGCTCTTTTGTTAGAATGGCTTTTTATATTTAAAATAGATTTAATTCCAAAGCGAAACCATTCGATGAGTTCTCGTACCTCTAAATTTTTAAAGCCCCAAATTGTTCGTCTTAGCGATGTGCGCCTGTGTAATTGCGGCGGCCTTAAACGCTTTGTCTGGCTTAATGAAAACAAATTTAATTTTTGGGCAAGCACCACCAGCGGCCTAATAAATATTTATTATGTGCTCAAATTTTCCTCAGCTCACACACACACATCCCGAAAGGGGTACAACATCCTCCCAGCTGGTATCCCCCGCTGTTCCGACACATCCTGGCCAAAAGCTGGCAATGGCAGCCCAAACACTCCCCCGCTGCGGTCACTGTGATGAGAATGTGGCCCCGAATGCAGCTCGGATGTGAATGTGACAGCAGGACAGCAGTCAGCTCGGGCCATGATTACGTTCAATTAAGGGGCTTTGAATTGGAAGCTAGTGCTCCCATTTCAGTTAACATTCACACGACCCCGTATCGTTGCTTAATTGCCGGATGGCCATTCATATTTTGGTGAGTGGCAAGTGCAAAATGCAGTCCAGAATAAACTTTAGGATTGCCTTTTTCTGTGAATACATTTTTATTCTTAAGATTTTAGTTGGGAGCCATTTTCAGGCATCCAAGTGGACCTTACCCTGCAAAACTTTGGTAGCTTCGATGATATCTCTGTAAAGTCATTAACAAAAGAGAACTTCAGCCATATCTGATGTGAAATATGGCAGGCAAAAAGCGAGAAAATACATTAAGAGCAATGGAAACAGGAGTCCAATACAAGGCAGATGCAGATGCTGATGGATTTACAATTGCAGTTGCCGTGTGTGGCAGGTGACGAATGCAAAAGCAAAAAGCGCTTCATTGATTGCCTCTTTTTGTTGCCCGCTGAATTTTCCTGTTTTTCTTTGTTCTTTTTCCCGCTTCAGGAGCTAAGAGGAGGGTGGGCGAGCGAGAAAGTGTGAAATTCGATATGGCAAACACGCATTTCTCTTGCCAGTCAGTCGTGTTTTAACGCTTTATTGTGGCGCGTGCACGCGAAGAAATGCCCATTTATTTTAATGAATAAAAATAATCTATTTTAAAGTCATTTTCCTTCTTATTATTAAAAAGAATGTCCAACTGAGGGCAATGTATATTTTGAAAGATATTTAATTGCATTTGGCTTCCGAGTTATTCGTAGGTTCCCGTAGTAAATTATTCTGAAAGTGTAAGGTTCAGATTTGTATCGCCTTTCTCTCGGTGCATGTTTTTGTGGCGTATATGTTTTTGTGTGTGCATGGAGGCGTGGCCGCAGAAGGAAGGAAAAGCGAGGAAACCCGGCTGCGGGCAAACAATGAGAAATTGCTGGTGGTCTACCTGGGTCTCCTGGCCAAACATAAAGTGTGTGCGCTTTCAGCTTTCATCGACCTGAACGTGTTTAATTTAATTCTCTCGGCTCCCAGGGAACTGCCGCCCCTGGACACTTTGCCAAATCGCATAAAATGCTAATAAAAATCAAATCAATTTCACAAGTGGTCGGCCAGTGAGGCGGGCAATGCAATAAATTGCATCAAAATCGTGTAACCAAATTGGTTGAATGGCCAGTAAGTGCATTAGCTGGTGACTGTTTTGTGCGATTCTGTCAAATATCAAATTGACGTGGAGCTCGAGCGCAGCAGCCGGGTAGCGACTCTGGCAGGCGGAAGCGGAAATGCATTTCCGAAAACCGGAAATGTCCTTCCGAATACGAATTGCAAATGGCGAACGGTTACATTCGCCAACTGAACATCGTCGTCAGAGAGGCATAAAAGACACTTATGAATATGCAGACTGCCAGTACAGTTGCTTGTCGGGAGACAGTGATGAAAAACGAACAGAAATATCGGAGAGATATATGTTTAAAGAAAATCGAATCAAAAAGAATATATTTAAAGTAAAGTATATTTTCCAGCTTAATATTAACGAAATAGTATGATTATTCTCTATTTTATTTCTATATTTACATCGATATTATCGTAAGATTCCGATTTGATTCAGATATATCGATGTTTCTGGCCACCCCTAAGCAAAGTTACACCACAGTGGATCTGAGTGTCCGTATGTGGAGCAAGTTGCGGTGCAGGATGTAATATAAATATTTCAGAATGTATAACTTTCGGGTACTCGGAGTTCATTAAAGAAGGGAGAAGCAAATTTAAATTGCTGCCAGACCTGCAAACTCCTTTGCCTGCTCTTTGTCCATTTGCATATTAATTAAACCTTACAGCCGAAAGGCGGCGGCGAGCCCCAAAAGCCGAAAGGTCAAAATACCATGGCCAGGCTAAAATACCATAAGCTGACCACCACACACACAGGCCTACACACATCTGCCAGCTGCTTCATTAGATGGCGTGGCATATTCTGCCCAACAATGGCAGCAACAACAGTACCAACGGCCAACAACAACTGAACCGAGTTTAAGCCCATAAAAATTTAATTTCGCCTTAACAATGCTGTATGAGCAAACAATTTGCCGTCAGCCGAAATTTATCTTGCTCACTCTGCCGCCCGCTATGTGTCACTTAAATATCAATTTAATTTCCATAATAAAGCCAGCGCCCCCGGAAAATTGGAGACCAAGTCCCTGGGGGATTTTCCCTATGATTGACAGTTTGTTTAGCCGTGAGGATGTGGGGTAAACCCGAAAAGCAGTTGACAAAACATTGATTGAAATAAGTATATCAAATATGTATTAATAGAAATGGTAATTTCAGCCGCAAAACAATACTACAAGTATGGTTAATTGTATTTACTAAGCTCTCACATCGCCCGAAGGAAAATTGGGGAAAATGAAATTTGTTTGCTCCTTATTAGGGGAGAAATTCGGCTGATTGCAATGCAAATAAATGCCAACTAGCTTTGCAAATCAGTTTGGAGAAAGGAATATCACTTGATATTAATTTAATAATAACAAGGCCTATAATAAAGTTAGTTATTTCGAGATCAAAATGTTTAAAATACATTTTACAAAGCTATTTTATTAAGAGAATATTTCCTCGACAAAGGGCTTTATGCTAATTTAGTCAGGAAAAACGATAAAATTAAAATTAAATTCCGTTCTTTCTGTTTTTTTGAAGATTGCAAATTATTCCGTTGAATTTCAGGGTTAAACCCCATAGAATTTCCTTTAACACACCATGACGAGTACTTAGTGGAATACACTCAGAAACAAATATTATGGACATCTATTACCTAAAATTACGCTTACAGCTTAAATCAGTATTACTTTCAGTTAATTTCCCGTTTAATATACAATTCTTTTTATGGTATCCATAAGAAAAAACTTAAAATTTCCGTTCTTAATTGCAATATTTAATAACTATATATATAATTTAATGGACAATATGCATTTTTAGAAGACTTTCTTCAAGTTAAATAGACTTTTTCTGAAGCAAGTAAGTAAATCAAGTTAACCCAAGAATAGAAAATGTATCCACGAGTATGCATGCAGAGCAACATAAAAGCAACGTGAATGAAACAATAAAAGCAAACTTAAAAGTCCATTAAAAATGCTTAAGCGACTTTATAAAGTCGGCAGACCGCGTCAACTTGGTGACAGCCTGGGGAGAATGGAAGGTGGATGTATAGTGGATGTGGATGTTGGGTGACTTTGACTGGACTGAATATTACTCAACCGAACTGAACCCGCAGATATATAGTATACACTTTATGTGCTACTTGTAACTGCTGCTGCACTCAGAAAAATAATATTACTATTGTTATTGTATTAAATATGCAGCCCTTATTCAAACCAAATCGGATTTAGTTTTGCTGCAACATCTGATTTAATTTTTAATGTTAACATAAGTGTATTAAATCTAAAGCAATATCTTATTTTCTTCAGTGTCCTGTTGTGGTCGTCGACAATAAATAGAAATCTCAATTTACGATGCGTTAGTTGAGCTGCCGTTCTGGATTTGCCGAGAATGGGGTTGGATAGTAGTTACTAATGCCACTAGGACATTGTTGTTGCTGCCTGATGGGGTGATGGGCGATGGGGGTCGCAGGATGGTGGCATGTGGAGAGTCCTCGGAGAAGGACCAAACCAAAACCCACTCGTCTGGTCTGCGCCTCTCTAATGGCATTTGTGATGGCTGCGGTTATAGTCGCTGCCGTCGCTGACGATGATGTTGATTGGCGATTCGCCGGCGCATGCATGGATACGCTCCAGTATACGAGTATGTCTCCATCGCCACCGCCATCGCCCTAATCCGACCATGGAAAGCGCTTTTCTCGCTGTCTGCTGCACATAGTGTTTATGTTGACATTAAAAACTTTAGCCACGAAACCGAAACCGAAACTTAACCGTCGCATAGTTCAATTATGCGATAAAAGTTCCCAGCTCTTGAAAAGTTTCCCTCGCACTGCGCTAATACGTGACATAATTTGTGGTAATGCGATTGGACTTGAACCGATGGGAAAGCACTGAATTGTTCCAGGCACTTCTCTCTTCGGAGTTGAGCGACTCTGTTGGACGGAAGATACAAGGCTATAACTTAGAAGGCAAACTTGCGAGCACTTCAATTAGCGCCCACTTCCGCTTTGGTCAGTAGACCCAAGAGCCAGTTAGTCAGGGTTCCAAGGAAATTGCAAGCTTTTCTTCTTCTGTGAAAATCAGCGGAAGAAACTCAACCGTAAATGCACTTTCTGCGATTTTAGCTGGCTTTGATGATTTCTCTTTTAGCCAAGACAATTCCGGCCAGATTCGCGAGGAAGCCGAGCCCTTGGCCTGAAACAAAGTGAAGCTGCCTCAGCTAATTGACCCTTACATGCAAGTGGTAGTAACTCAATTGGGCGTTGCAGGATACTAGACTCGTCTCATTATTTCCTTAGCCATTGTTTACATACATTTAATTTACATACAATCTATGTAAAGTTGTATTGCCTTTTAGTTAAAGGATTTCAGTTACCATCCAATAACTGAATAAAAGCAACGCATTGAATTTTAATTGACCCAAAATTACAAATAATTTGATAGGATATGTGTAATTTAATTTTTGCCACAAATAGTTGTCACAATGAAATATGTGCCTGCTTCGTAGTTTCTAAATTTATTCACGGTATTTGCATTTGTTGGATTATCACAAAATAATTAACCTATCATAATAATTATAATAAAATAATTACCTTATCAATTCAGTTTGAATAGTGTGTCTTTTTCATTTGAATCATACATTTGCTGTTTGGCTATGTAATTAATTTGTAGGCAGGTAAATTGAAAACAAAAATGTGTAATTAAATGTGGTTTGTGTATTTCTTAGTATTGCAAAATTATTAATATTTTGTGAAGTATTTAAAGTGCTTTGGAATGTTAGTTATTGCTAAAAATACATATACAAACAGTATCTGATATTTAAATGAAATACAATATCATTTGTATTATAATTGTTAAAATATCTATATTAAAAATACTGCGAGCCAGTAGTTGCAAAAATATTAAAACCTTACAAATATCAATGCTTATGTATACATAATAAGTATTACACTTGCTTACTTCCCAGAAGTTTGCTGAACGATTTTTATTATGTTTAGTGCACAGATACGCCTAATTAAGTGTACTAAATTAAGCACCAAGGAACTACAGCTTAATTAAAATATAAAAATCCAATCTGATTTAACAAGGATATTAAATGGGTCGCAGCTGACGATGGGGCGTATAAGCAATGTCACTGCCGCTGGCTGCTTAAAATTTAATGAGACATTCGCTGAATTTTATGCGCACCAAATGTGCTGCAACTTGGCGGCCTTCCCTCCACGATTTTTCCTCTGAATGTGACAGCGCATAACTTTACGCAAATTGCTGCATCATTTCAGCTTCTTTGGGTAAACTATTTTCGCTTGGGCCTCGCATAAATATGAATTTCCAAATTTACATGGCACTAAAAAAGCAACAAAGTATTTTTTTCTTTCAGCTGCAACTATGTGGCGTTCAGCAACAAACAACAAACAAGGGACATTTTTCGGGCGAAACACGGGCGATGGGAGGCGGAAAACCTCTCAGAAAATAGGCGCAAAAGTCTACGATGGAATAAAGCTTTGTTGGTCTGCCACCGTTGACAAGCCCGCACTACTGTTGTGGCGGTGGAGGCTCTGGCGGAACGCATAAAAACTTTTTAATTAAATTCCCCTGCCAGCCAGGAGCCACTTGTTGTCTTTGCCTGCAGAAGCAGCCAAAGCGCTGGGCGAAGTGGGCAAAGAGTTCAGTTTGGTGACAAGTTTGCATAAAGTAGTAAAAAAGCTATTTTTATACCGTTAAGAGGTTCAAAGCACTAGGAGAAAAATATCTTCTTTAATCCATACAAAATGAATTACCACGTCTGTAAAAAGGATACAAATTTTCAATACAAAATAAATATGTTGGGAGAAGTTGAATATATATTTTTAATTTTATCATAAAACATATTTGTCCATGTGACTTTTGTTTTTAATTTACTAGCTAAATTTTCAGTTTGGTATTGTGTTAAAAAATTAAAAAAGAGACACCGGATATCAATTCAATTATTTCATATCTTAAAGCTCAGCACCTGGCATATTTATTTTGCCAGTTGTTTTTTTTTTTATGTGTAAGTTGTTGGGTTTCTGGGACTGAAAAATTCCAACTTCATCGAACTCGCATTTCCAGGAAAGTTTAAGCTTCTTGAGGTCCAAGAACAGCTGAAGAAACTCGAAAGTCCTCACTCGGCTGAGAGAATAACAATTGGGGGGAAATTAACTCAATCAAAGTGTGTTTATTGCAAAAGCATTGTAATTTGCCAGCATTGGTTTTGCTCTTAAAAGTTTCTTTAAACTGTATTTAAATATTGTGTGTGCAATTTTCGTGAGATCTTTTGCGCAGATGGGATTGCAGCTTCTGGCGGCCTTCGAAGTCAATTTGAAAGCTTAAATTGTGTATTCCTTCCTTCCCTCATCTGCGGACTATTCGCCTTGAGCCCTGAGCGAATTCCGTCCAGCTCCTCATTGGGTTATCCCCGGACACCGGTATCCGGATGCTGGGAGCCGTTGCAACAGGCAGCAGAGTCTCCTTGGTCCTTCCTTTCCAACAGCCCTCTCGTCCTCCGGCAGTCGCATCCTTTGGCTTCGCAACAAGTGTCTGTTTGCGCCTGGTTTTGGGAGGACTCCTTGGGGTGGCATCTGTTGCTTCTGCGGCTGCTGTTTGCATTTTTATGGTAAACTGCCGCTGGCGAGTCAATGTTGCTCTTTGGTCCCTCAATTAAGCGAGGCAGCGGTGGAAAATGCGTCGGAAAAACCCATTAGCCTTCAACTGCAGTCATATTTTTTACTCGAGTTCCCAGTTAAATTAAAGGGAGTTTTTTACACATTACTCTGAAAAAATATATAATTGGCTTTATAATATAATTTTACGGTTTGATTTATAACTGATTAAAATTGTTTAATATACTTACGCTAGAAAAAAATTTTAACATATTTTAAAATTGTTGTAAAATTTCAGAAGCATATTCGTTTCCAAATAGGAAATTATGTATTTTATTTGGAAAGATGATATTTACAGAACTTTTACTTTAAAAAAATGTTAAAATATATTCATAATTAATGCTTGAATCATCTAGAATTTTGAATAAATTAATGTAACAAAGATTAAATTTTTTTTTTACTGGTAGCATTTTAATTTAACTATGTTTTTATTTAAGTCTTCTCTTATTCTAATTAACAGCGGTCAGCTAAGCGAATTGTAATGTAATTGCAAATGTTTTCGGTCCTTTTTTTTTGCAGAAGGGTCAGCGTGACAAGTGAGAAAAGTTTCCGGGTCGCTGACAAGAGCTGAACTTTTCCGACAAATTGCTCGACCCCGCAGCGAGACATTTGCACCTGTCGCCTGTCGGCTGCCCCCCTAACAGGAAAATGTTCCCGCTTTCCCAGCAAATCGGAGATATATGTATGTATACATACATCACTGTCAGCGGAAATTTCTCGTCTTTTGGTTTTGTTTGCTTGCGTTTGGGGCTATATTTAGGGGCATCTTGGCAGAAAAGTTTGGACAAAATGCGAGAGAAAGAGAGCAGAAGGCAGAAGGCGGAAGGCAGATGTGAAATAAACATGCTAAAAATCGAAAATTCAATTTAAACGTCACATTGCTCTGTCATCAAATCATAATTCCGCTCAAAGGAAAAGTGCGGTGCGGGCCGCGGGGCAATGCCTTGCTCTGCTGATATTCTATGCCATAAACGTGTCTCTCGGCCTTCGGAAATCTGGCAAATGTCAGGCAGTCTGTCAAAGAGGCAGATGAAACGTGAAATTCGGGCTTGTATGGGTGGCATCTCATGAATGAATCGGCCGACGCAGCACATTCCCCTCAATGAATATGGTTTGAGAATGGCAAGCGAAATGCATCAAGGTTGTGTGCCACTTGCCAGTTGCCAGCTTTTTGGCCAAATCCTCAGCCAAAAACGAAAGGAAATCAGCAGCTGCCATTGATTGCGAGGCCGTTGAATGGAAAGTATCTTCGTGAATGGTCCAAATTGCAGACCGTCTAATAGAGCCAACGGATTTTGTCGGATTTCTGCCACCCGGGCATCGAATTAAGTTGGCACCCGTTTCTTTTAAGGCTTCCCTCCTCCTGCGATGATTGCTGGAAGGATAAATCCCAGAAAGGAAATACAAGCTGGCATAAAAGCCAGACAATTTTTTTTTATTTAAGAAGTGGGAAAAGCCAAAAATTGTAGTAATTGAATGATTCACAAAGAGAAAGGGAGTAAAAATTTTTTTAACAAAATATATGTACATCTTTTGATTTCAATTTAATTTGTAAATACCTCAAATATTTTTATTTCTCCACTAGTTGAAAGATTCAATTTAAACGGCAGATTCTCAGATTGATTTCCTCACTCGATATAACACTTCGATACTGCCACTGTGATTTTCCATCAATTAATAAGCTGGAATCCGGATATTCTTCGGACGATTGCCGCCACTCAAAGCCGATCGAGTTACCATTCAGTTTCGGGCCATTTGCAATTTTCGATTCTCGTATTTCAATCAAAGGCAAATATTTACATTTTTCACTTAGCCAGGCGGACGAAATGAAATGCCAAACAAAAGACACAAACTGCGCCACGGCAATAAAGTGCGCTGGGAAAAAGAAACCGAATAATTGTATTAAATAAGGAAACGAGCCACTAAAGAGCCTGAAACGGCGGCAGCCTTGAATCCTTGAAGATCCAGTTCCCGTCGCAGTTCCAGCTGCTTGGCGGCGGCAGCATGAAAAAGAATTAAACTAATATTTATCAAAGAGATGAGCGCGACGTGCTTCAAGCTAAACAAAAGACGACAGCGAAAGCCGGCGCCACCCGGGGAAAATGAGGAATGGCCCAGGACGAAAAGGACAAAAATGAAAAGGAGCTGGAGGCTGTGCAGGACGAGAACAGGATGAGCTGGATGATGCGAGTGAGATGCTGCAGCGTCACGACAGACTAAGGCAAGTGACGCTGTCAAAAAGCGGAATGAATGGACCCGCTCTTATCCACTTCGTCCTCTGCTCTTCCTGCCCCCGGTGTTTTGTGCTTTTACACTGAATAATATTTCAGGTCTTGAAATGCATTTCCTCTGAGGAGATTCCTTTGAATTATCATTTAATTACTAAAGTTTTGGGCCCATTTTATTAAATGGAATTTATCCAGCAATGAGTGAGTTCTGGAAAATTAGAATTGGGGCACTGTAATTTCTTTGAAATAAGTGGAAAAATATTTTTCAGATATTCTCTATAAAATATTTCTAAATGCGTTGCTCTTGAGTTTATCTCCTTGACTTTGCTAGATTTTGATGACGTATGAAAGTTCCGGCCGTATTTATTAATGAATATGTTCTGTTTTTTTTCGGACAATTTCAAGTATATCTATACAAAAAATATATCTAATTAAATTCAGTTTTTCCTGGATTTTTCTTACTCTGTCTTAATGCTCAAGAACGGGCATACATTTCACTTGTTTTAAAGCAATATTTCTCGCAGTGAATGTGTGCGGGAGTGAATGGCGCGAGAGTTGAGCCAACTTTATGCTAATTAGCAGCTGCTAACCAGCGTTAAAACTTTGCACTTAACAGGCTCGAAGAATGGAGAATGGAGGCCGAGGGCAACCAGCAGCCGGGACATGTGTTCCAATGTGCTCCAACTCCGGAATTTACGGGCTGCCAGCTGCCTGGGCATTGTGGCTCCTCCAAATTGGATAAGTGCCGCTTTCTCGCATTTTCGGACAGCTGGTGCCCGGCACAATGGACTGCGGCACAGATCCAGTATTTTCCAGGGGCTACAAAATCGAGTACCAGCTCTTCTGTGCTCAGCACTTTTTCTGCCGTTTCATTCTCTCTCATTGTGATCTGTGCATTCTGATACTATATATATACAGAGTATACATTCAAAAATATAGCATTTATAAGCATATATTTTGGTTTGTGTGGAAGTGTGCTGGTAATTGCATTGAAATGGGAAAATAAAACGGCTATAAATATGCCCATTGTGTGCCAGTGCGATTTCAGTGCCAACAAAGCGAGCCATAAATTAACTAAATTGAAAACCATTTCGGTGCAGCGTTCTCTGAAGTCCACCTCCTTCCTCTAAGCGCCCCCCGGACCTACAGTGGCTGGCAACACTTTTATATTCATTACATTTCATACCGAGCTTTGCTCTATTGTGCCCTACAGCCGAGAGGCAGCCTGTAAGCTTTATTATGGCGTTGGTAATTATGTGCTGGTATTCAATTGATTGCACTCACTTTTAGTAGTGGGAGAAATATTAAAAAGCCGTTTGATAGGAATTTTCACTTAGCGATTGAGAGGAAAATTAAACGGCCAATATCCACTGGATAGCCTCGTGAAAGCTGCATTCACCCCGCTTGCGATAGTCATTAAATCGGACGGGGAATATATAAAATAAATGGCTTTGAATGTAAATAGGTATTTATCTAAATTCACATATCCCGAGATTACATTTGTTAGGAAAGTTCTTGGGCAACATATTTCGTCTGTGCCCTTTCAGACCCAACCGGGAATTTAATCAGCTTGTTTTGATTCCCCGTAAGAGCATTACAAAGCCAGCTCAGGAATTTCCGCAACACTTTCGTAGCTGCTTTTTGTACTCTTTGATGCGCTCTCCGCTCGCTGCGCACATAAATATGCAATAGAAACTTTTCTCACGATTTTGATTGCATTTTTTGTGCAGCGTCATAAATATTTAATGTTTACTTTCGCCAGCAGTCGGAACTGAGCTTCATTTTTTACCCATCGCTCCCCCTCCCCGATTTCTGTGCACATCTATCCTGGTAATGCAGACAGGAAGACCTTTATTGCTTTTCCTTGTGGCCGACGGTAAATAAACACAATGTGTTGAGAGTGCGAGCGCTGCGCTAATGTCCTTATTAATAAGGACAAGGATAAGCAGAGGAAATCCGACTCCAGTGACAGAGCCACTAAATGTGGCCAAAAAACCACACGATGCACTTCATTAACTTAATTAAAAATCTTGGCAGCAGCCGCAACAGCAGTTCAGAAGCTTGAGCGGGGCAAATAGCGTATATGCGAGTGCTTGAAAGGCGGCGAGTGCCAGTGCAAGTGCAAGAACCGCAAAGCGAGTCAATTCCAGCTGAGTGCAAATAATTCTTCCTTTCACAAGTGCACGGACAAAAATTATATAAGTCTTATACCTCTGAATCTGTTACTCCATAAGAGTCTCTGTACATAAAAAGATAAATGTCGAGTTTCAAAGCCTGTTAATTAAAATAATTACCTTCACATATTTACACCTATATCTTATTTAAGGTTAGAGATATCGAGCCTTAACTTTAGATTTTTAAATCATAATAATCCGGGACGGAGAGACATATTAATAATTAATTAAATGAAATCATTCAAAAGTCAACGAGTATTTGTGCAACTATTTGTAAATCAAATTATTTCTTAAGCCTAGTTACTGGGTTTTATTTTACTTTTTGTTTAAGTCAAAAAAAGACAAGTAATTTCTCCCTGTGCTTTCACATAAATGCAACCCACACTCATAACGCGGCACACGGAGCGTAAACTCAATTAAAAACTGTCGAGCTGTTGCCGCCACGCCGCATTTCGCCTGATGACTGAAGTTGATTATCTTTATCCAGTGTCAGAAAAACACACACCCTCTCACATGTCGCTCTCTCCCTCTCGTTTTTCTTTCTTTCCCCAGGTTTTCCGCAGGTTTTCCCTGTTTTTTCCTAGTTCAGCTGCATTTTTTCCCTTCACTCTTAACGCCCCATGCAAATGCATTGTTGGTTCCGTTTTTGCGGGCGGCTGGGTCCTTGGAATTTCTTTCATTACAGACATGTAATTTATATTTTCTTGTTACCTCTGCTGCCGGCAAACCATAATTGGATTTTAAAAGCAGTGGTATTCATAAATTAGCCATCTAACTGGGTTTGGAATGCACAATGTGACAGGATTTAGAGGATGCGAGCTTAATTCCCATGCTGAGTGGTCAGATCTCAAAAATGTCATTCAGGAATCGTGATTGTTTGGGAGTTCTGGCTAAACATATTTACCCTTTAACTGAGCTGCAGAGTAGAAAAAAAATTCAGTTTTGACTAATTTAATTAAATTTCAATTAATTTCTTATACATTATTTTCATATATTTATTTTAGCTTTTTGAATTAAATTTGTGCTGTCTGGTTATTACCTATTTGACTATTTTGACCGCTTTTCACAGCGCTTGTGTTTTTGTGGAAAGTGAACAAAAATATTTAAATATAAAACTCTTCAACGAATGAAAATTATGCACGATTTGACGAGCATATTTACGAGGAGAAATTCAAATTAATCCCAATAATGCAGCAGTCAAAAAGCTAAGCTGTACGCAAACAACAATTGTGAAATTTTGCAGTATTATTTTCAAAACAATCCCGGGTAGCAGCTATGCGCTTTTTGCGACATTTTACTCACTGTGTGTGTGTGTTTTCATCCAAATGCAGAATAGAGCAAACAAAGTCACGGCGAATAGAGTGATTCCGGATGCCTTGCAGCACACACAAACTCATCTCCCAGTCGCATGTTTGGAATTTTTATGTGGCTGTGCACTTCAGAGAGGATGGGTCCGATGCAGCCCCCACTATATATCGCCTATATTCCACCCTTTTCACAGCGATTTCTGCCACACTCTGGTGCACTCTGTTCGAATGCAGTGCCTACAATGTCTCAAATGCGGCTAAGCATGACGTTGATGAAGCGCATGCAACAGCTCAACTTAGTTGAAGGCTCATGGCGTGGCAGGTTGCTGCTGTTGCTGTTGCGATGTTGCTGCTGCCGTTGCTGTTGCTCTTGCAAATTTGCTGCTGACAATTTCTTGTTAGCGCGCTGTTCATGTTGTGGTTGCGTATGCGAGTGTGTGTGCCAGTGCGGGTGCCAGTGAGTTTCTGTCAGTGTTTCGGACGATAAATTTTCAATTTTGCAAACTCGCTAGCTGCGTGTGCATGTGTGAGTGTGCCAGTGTTTGTGTTTGTGTGAGTGAGCGTTTTAGCGTTTCCGCCTCTTTAGCCACAGTTCAGCGCAGCACAACATGGCGTATGATTGATGCCGTCTCGAGCAGACGCACGCACACACGGGCACTGCAAGAATAGTCAGGGAGAAAGTTGCTCAGGACTTCTTTTACGCGAAATGGAGATATGAAACAAATAATAGGCATTTCCCTAAAAAAACACGAATATTTTATTAATTTTTGGTGGTAAACTTTACAACTGAACACTGAAATGCGTGAGGCAGCAGACAGGGGCTTATTATATTTACATAAATACAAAATCTCGCGTGGCTAAAAAGGCTGATGGTGGGGGCGTGGTGTGTCAATTCTATAGCGAAAACTCATTCTAACGTCATGTCTCGGGCTTTGATGGAGCACCTGACGTCCACCTACACACAGCTACACACAATGTAAACACACCGCAGCAGTAACACCAACTCCAACACCTTCTCTAGTACGAGCTTAGCTCCCATTATGCGTTAAGGTCCTTTAATTACTTGCACACGGCTCATCACTTATCTCATTTATTGCAGCATCGCGGTGAAGACGTCTGAAGAGTTATAAGCAAGGACAGAGAGCGGTAGCAACGGAGCCGCAAAGGAGGTAATCAGGAGCTAGGTGAGTCCTTTAGCATTGTGAAAGAATTAACGTTAATAAAGGACCGGAGAGACTAGCAGAAATTTAATAACAGTCCAGCTTTGCCAGAGACACAAAATTGTTAATCTAAAAATTAAAACTTATGCTAAAAGCTTATGGAAATCTACATTTAAATTTAAATTAATGGAAGATTATGGCTTTTTCTTGTCATTATTTATTAGATTTTAATTTAAATTACGATGGTTTTACATATATGTTTATACGTGGGCTGCTATATATATTTCTGGCCTATGCAACACTAAGTGTTGTTAGGTGGAATCTGACATTTCCATTGAAAAGTTCGACATTTTTAAGCATAAACGTACTCAGAACGGTTTGACGTACGACTATCATTTGTGTTGTTTACAGTTACTTAAAAAAATCAATTTCGCAAAAAAATGGAATTAACTCGTGAACATTTTCGTGCGATCATTTTTCACAACTTTCGGCGTGGATTATCACGACAAGAGTGCAGCGATGAACTTAAATCTTTGTATGACTATGAAGCACCATCCTATAGCACTGTGAAAAACTGGTACAACGAATTCAATCGTGGCCGACGCTCCCTCAAAGACGAATTCCGCGAAGGTCGTCCAAAAACAGCCGTTGTGCCAGAAAACATCGATGGCGTACGTGAACTAATAATGCAAGACCGTCATGTGACATACCGTGAGATAGAGGCATCCCTAGGCATTTCTTCCACCAGCATACATTCGATATTGCATGAGCACCTGGCTGTAAAAAAGGTTTGTTCTCGTTGGATCCCGCACAATTTGACAATCGCTCAAAAGAAGGCTCGTGTGGATTGGTGTAAAGAAATGCTGAAAAAATACGATCGCGGTGCTTCAAAAGACGTTTATAAGATCGTCACAGGTAAGGAATCATGGATCTATGCGTATGAGCCCGAAACAAAACAGCAATCGACCGTGTGGGTCTTCCAAGACGAGCCAAATCCAACGAAAGTTGTTCGTGGAAG